>VZRX01010000.1:81873-182235 GCA_013398075.1 Notiomystis cincta
TTTTTTTGTCATAAAAATATACAAGAGCTCATCAGTAGTCTGATGAAGTTCACAGGTATCCTTGGAATTTTTCCTCCAAGGTCCGAGCAGGTATGAGAAAAGCCTGTTCTACCCCAAAGCATCTTCAATGTCTACTAAGTTAAGAAAAAATCAGGAAGGCTGCAGTGCAAGGCTCAGGCTTTCCCCATATAAACTTCCTTCTCTTGGACTGATGACAGCATAGTTTATAGTTTCTATAGCTACAGATGCCAGTATCTGCATTCA
This sequence comes from Notiomystis cincta, assembly GCA_013398075.1. Taxonomy (NCBI): domain Eukaryota; kingdom Metazoa; phylum Chordata; class Aves; order Passeriformes; family Notiomystidae; genus Notiomystis; species Notiomystis cincta. The sequence goes on from VZRX01010000.1 coordinate 82,138, forward strand.
ACAGTAGCAATTTGGAAAAAATACTTCATTCTGTATGAGTTCATCATGCATATCCTGGGCATTACTTTTCTTTATTCACTGTCTCAAAAGACAACTTCTAGCCCAGTCTGCACTTCTTTGTACTTTCTCTTCCCCCTGCTGTACTTTCTGTACATCTCCAGTTTGAACAAGTCCCTCAACCTCTCTTTTGAAACAGGCTCATTCTCGAGGGCCATATCTAAGGCAGTATCTAGAAAAATTTATCAGTAGAACAGAGTTCATGGGGTGGATAATGCTGCAAAGGAAATCCTGGAAGATAAAACCAGTGGGGTTTTTTTCATTCTTCATATGACAAGAGACTAAAACCTCACGACAATGGTATAAAAATGACTGCTTAACAATAGTTAATGTACAAACATCCCTTTGCAATATCTACTGCTCCTCCAGTTGATTTGGGTGCTATAAGAACTCTTCAGGCTAGTTTGATTTTTCAGTATCTGATGGCACAAATTGAAACTTTATCCCAGAGAAAGAAAACAGTCCTATAGTCAGATCACTGAAAGAAGAGACTAAGGAAATGGCCACTGGGAACTTTAAAGGAGACAAAGGGAAGCAAACATTTTATGTATGATCACAGAAAAGAGTACTTTAATAAGCAAATTAAGCATTCAAAAATGGGTTGAATTATATTAAGGAAATGGAGACTAGAACAGGGCACTAGAACATGTAGCATTAAGAGAAAAACACAGAAAAAAGAGCTGAATATATATACCAGAGAGATTTAAAACAGCAAGATGGCATAAAAGAAAAGAAAATGAATATCGATTTTTTTTCTATTTTTACCTAGTCTGGCTAGTCATATTTAGTTGGGTTTTTTTGTTCTTATCCTTTTTTATTCCTTCCCTTTCCCCTTGTTTTACAGTGAAACAAGACAAGAGCATGAATGAAATCTGATGTGGTTACATACTTCTATTTTTGTGAAACAAGATACAAAACTGTATCTTCTTCACAGGTTTTCATATGGTTTTTCCAAACTGGGAAACATGAGCTACAAGGATCAGATCTATTTTTAATAGACACTATGGTTTCATCTGGAAAATGGAAGACTCAGAAAAAAACCACAATATTTAAAGCTGAAGTATAGTCCCCCACTCCCTCTGTCTTCTTTTTCACACCATTTTTCAGCTTCCATTTTAAAATGTATTTAAAGGCTCTACATTGTCAGACTGCACAAGTTTTGTCCCCAAAAATGCACCCAGTCTATGACATGCCATGATAGAGATGTTTATTCTAGCATGCTACATGAGAATGCAATGCACAGGATGGATGACAGAAGAGGAAGCCAAACAGGCTGGAGGATGATGTTTTCCACTCAGGAGCAAATTCCAATAAGCAAGCACATCAATATGTAACAACTGCAACAGTAGGAACAACGAGTTGTGATAAACAAGTTGATTTCTTCCTTCTGTCACTATTACTCTAAACAATGACTCAGACAATTTTTGAATAAGTACTTGTAAAATAACTTATTTCTAAGGTTTTACTCTGATTGCATTATTCCAAAAACCTTAGATCATCAATATTGCATGAGCTTGACAGTAACTCATAAGATATTTCTATGTATGTTTTCATTAGTTAATTGAGTTTATCATCAGGGAGAAAATATTAAAATATTATAAAAACTACAGTATGAGAAAATCGAGGCAGAGTAGAAAGTGTTCAGCTACATAATCAAACCTTTAAGAAAGATTATGTTTTTATCAGAAAAAAATTATCAGTCATACGCCTAAAAAAATTAAGACAAGGAGAAATCTTTTACCTTGAGGAGTTCCTAAGGTAGTAGAGTCAGTAAATCTGAAGACAAAGCATGCAAAACTTGAAAGGGAATTTTATGGACTGAGCTGTGTAATAGGAGGACATAATAATCTCTGAATAAGGTCAAACCAGGATATTTCTGCGACGTAAAAAGTTATGCCCTGCTAATCTCTTGAATATTTCAAATAAGTCAATAAAAAAGTGGTATGGGGACAAAAAGTAGCATTTAAAATAAAATCCCAGCCTTAGGGAGTATTTAATATTTCAGATGAATCAGATGAGTATCAACTGTTTAAATAATTGAGGAGAATTAGTTATCAATTCCAAGATTTTTTACATATAACACTGCAGAATGCCTGATTAGTAATGCATCTGAGGTTATTACATCCATAAGATTGGTTAAGTTAAATGTCCTATTTAGAAGTGAAAAAAGGCTAAATCAAGGTTTGATTTGTTTGGTTTTCCCTTGGTTAAATCTCTAGGCAGGAAACCTTTGTGGCTAATAAGAATTTTATTGAATATATTGTTTTAAATTTTTGAAGTTAGTGGCATATCTTGCTATTACCAGTTTTGTTTTCAAGGATTTTCTGAAAATTAGTAAGTGATCAAACACCAACAGAAAAAAAGCTATTACAACCTTCGTATTAACTAACCAAAACTGAATAATTAAAGTCACAACAAAAGATTTACTCAATAAATCAATTTATTAAAAAATTATTTAATTACATCCCAAATCAACACATTCTACATCAATCTTTGAGTCAAGAGAAGAACGAATTACATAACGTTAATAAGGATAAAAAAATGGAAGCATTGCTTTCCTTTAATCTAAAATCCCAGACAGTATTCTAGCCAGAACAGTAATCCTGACCTAAAGGACACAAACTGCCTTTCTATTTCTTTTGCTCAAGCGTGGTTTCCCAGAGCAAGCAGTGCAATCAATTAAGCTGGTCTCAAAGCACCCAAAATAGCTATTCCTGCTCAGCACTTCAGACCTTTCTCCTCACAGTTCTGTTCAGGAATGAATATTCTCTTGTTTCCCCTTGCACCACTAAGCACGTACAAGGGACTCACCTGTGGTGACAAATAAACTACTCTTGAAGTTCATCATGTCAGATTTCAGGGATCTTCCTTTAACTTTTTATAGTGATTAATGACTTTCAAGGGTCAGTTGTGAGGTTTCTGGGAGATATTCAAGCTGTAACACAAATTAAGTACCTATATTTCCATAGGTCACTGTAACACTAAAGACATCAAATAGACCNTATATATATATATATATATATGTGTGTGTGTGTGTGTGTGTATGTGTGTGTATATATATATGTTTAGACAAGAAGAGGAAGGTGTGTAGGATTCCTGGTCCAAAGAGTTTGCAATTTAGACATTATGTTTGACCAACCAACGCGGTTTTGCTCGTGCAGCTGGGTGATGCACAGCACTGACAACGAGCTGCTGATCCAGCCATGGCAGGGCAGCTGTTCTGCTGCAGTACACACCACCAGTCACAGTTCACTTCTCAAGCAAAACAGCACGAAACCAACCCTTCCAGCATAACAGATTCCATGGCAATGACTTTCTCCAGCACAGCTCTGTAGGCCAAACTCACATACCTCTAACTTTGAATTTTTCAGGGTTATGTGCAGCAGTCATGGTGAGGAATGTACACAGATTTAAAAAAAAAAAAATCATAGAAAACAAAAGGAAACAGTGAAAGGATTATAAAAGCAGATTAGAACAGNAAATGTCCTATTTAGAAGTGAAAAAAGGCTAAATCAAGGTTTGATTTGTTTGGTTTTCCCTTGGTTAAATCTCTAGGCAGGAAACCTTTGTGGCTAATAAGAATTTTATTGAATATATTGTTTTAAATTTTTGAAGTTAGTGGCATATCTTGCTATTACCAGTTTTGTTTTCAAGGATTTTCTGAAAATTAGTAAGTGATCAAACACCAACAGAAAAAAAGCTATTACAACCTTCGTATTAACTAACCAAAACTGAATAATTAAAGTCACAACAAAAGATTTACTCAATAAATCAATTTATTAAAAAATTATTTAATTACATCCCAAATCAACACATTCTACATCAATCTTTGAGTCAAGAGAAGAACGAATTACATAACGTTAATAAGGATAAAAAAATGGAAGCATTGCTTTCCTTTAATCTAAAATCCCAGACAGTATTCTAGCCAGAACAGTAATCCTGACCTAAAGGACACAAACTGCCTTTCTATTTCTTTTGCTCAAGCGTGGTTTCCCAGAGCAAGCAGTGCAATCAATTAAGCTGGTCTCAAAGCACCCAAAATAGCTATTCCTGCTCAGCACTTCAGACCTTTCTCCTCACAGTTCTGTTCAGGAATGAATATTCTCTTGTTTCCCCTTGCACCACTAAGCACGTACAAGGGACTCACCTGTGGTGACAAATAAACTACTCTTGAAGTTCATCATGTCAGATTTCAGGGATCTTCCTTTAACTTTTTATAGTGATTAATGACTTTCAAGGGTCAGTTGTGAGGTTTCTGGGAGATATTCAAGCTGTAACACAAATTAAGTACCTATATTTCCATAGGTCACTGTAACACTAAAGACATCAAATAGACCTGATACCCCTGCCAGACCCCTGTCCTGACACATATGAGTTATGGGAGTTTGAAGTAACCTCAAGGGTTAACCAGGTAGCATCACTATTTACTTCTTCTCAGTAGTTTCCTGAATGTTGCACAAATGTATGGAGTGGCTGTTTTATGGAGTATGTATGTACACAGTGCCTTAATTGCATAGAATTAATTAAAAATAATCACCTATGGAAATAGCCATTGGACCTTAACCTACATGCTTTTGCAACATAAAATGCATTGTTTTGGGTAAAGATCCAATTTCCACTGGGGTGATGATTTTCTCATTGCTAGCAAAAGCAAGTAAAGTATTTCCATAAACAGACTATATTGTAAGATGCTACTTCCTCTGTTTCACATCCTCAGCTTTTGCAAAAGGGCTCCCGTGGTCTCATGAACATTGAACATTTGGGGCAGTAGTAGGCAACCCAAAGGCTTACAGGACTATCAGCAAAATATATATATATATATATANATGTGCAGCAGTCATGGTGAGGAATGTACACAGATTTAAAAAAAAAAAAATCATAGAAAACAAAAGGAAACAGTGAAAGGATTATAAAAGCAGATTAGTACAGCAGAAGTCACAGGTGACTTGGCAGCCGGTTACTCAAATATTATGCAGTCACGACACAAAAGATGAATTTTCCTTCCTAAGGGGGAGCTCTGAAGGTGTTTTGCAAAACAGGAGTTAGAATATTCAGTAAAATAAGAAACACATAGGAAATAATTTCTTAGACTCTTTTACTGCAATTTCCAAAGAGGGTTGCAGTACATACAGTTGTTTTAGCTATTGTGATCTTGCACAGTCTGTAATGCTTCTGACTTTGTAAGAAAACAAACAAAAACAATTCTAGACATCTTCCCAGAAATAAATTAAATTCTTTTTTATTTAAAAAGCATCTAAGCTATGGGGAAAGTATGGAGACTCTAAAGGCTGCTATCTTTTCCTTGAAATCTTGCTGGTTTTTTTAAAAAAACACAAAAACCCTGCAAGAACAATGACTTCTAAGCACAACTTTAAAGGTATCTTTGGCAGTCTGTAACCCCCTGGTGAGCAAGCTTAGTTTTTTTGATTTTAATATCTTACATCCTTCAAAGGAGTAATATATGCCTACACCTTCAATTTCATCATGGTGATTACAATACTTGTCAGAGCAATGAACCATCTATAGTATTCAACAGAAAGTAACACTGGGCTTACACTCCTGGTGGTTATAGATGGAATGTTTTGTTAAAAAGTACTGATTAGCACAAGTTTGAAGTGCACTGCTTTCTGGAAAGCAGGCTGAAATTAAGATTCACTGGCAGTTATATTTAGGATTTTTTAAATACAAAAATAAATCAAACGGTATCAAAACAGGAAAAAACAGTGCCAACAAGTTTCACATGGAGCTTTGACAAATGACACATCTGCAATTTTAGTTTGAAATGCTTCTATACACATTTCAAATATAAACAACTCATTTTCAGTATGCATGATGAGCACTCAAGCCTATGAAATGAAAAACTGGCAAAAAGTTTAAAAAACCACAGAAAATTGTACTTCTTCATGAATTATACAGTTTCATTGTAGAACTCCTTGTCAAAAAAAGTCATACAGATTAAGAAGTTACAAGACAGAGATGAAAAAGAAACAAACAACCCTCAAGGCATATTAAAGGCAGAGAGGTGGTATTCTCTGAGTTTAGAATTCCCAAGATATCCAGTATTCCAGTGTCAAACGATATGTGAGTGCCAAAAGGTAACTTTTATGTGCCTTTACACCTTCCTTAGACACTGCCAAGGCCATTCAGAGACGGGATTCAAAGTGACAAGAATCTTTGACATTAACTCCTATAATACCCCCTATATTCCTAAATCAAAAGGAAGCTAAAACCAGGACTGAAAGATACATTAAATAATTGTTTTCTATTCATTATGTGTTCACAATAGGGTGGTAAAGGTTAAAGATACTTGCAAGCTTAATTTCAAGATGCAGAAAAGATATATGTAGGTAAGTGAGAAAACCAGGATCCCCTTGTGGAAAAGGCAGATAACACTTGTAGTCAGGTCATATCTGTAGCCTCAGTCTGACCTTTTCAACTTAAGCTGTTCATCAAATTTTCATATTCTTAGGTGATCTGTTTACCAGCTCCAAATTTCCTACAGAGCAGAACAGTGGGAAAACAGCCAGCTTTTACTTGGTTTATGACTTCACCTTTCTAATCTGATCTCTTCTGATCTTGGTATTGTCTTTTGAAAAAGTATTCTGAAGGATTAAGCAATTTTTAAAATACAAAAGCATCTCTCCTTCTACTCAAGAATAGATGTGACAAGTCAAAAATAAGATAGAGTGAAAATACATCTCTGGTCTATAGGATAGCATCAAGATTGCCTAGCTTAGTTGTCATGACAAATTTGATGTGTAAATTCAAGACTCTAATTAGTGTCTCTGCACTGCAAAAGAGCTGATTAAGTGGTTCAGTGCTGCAAAAAGCTATTATCATTCCTCCCCTCCTTCTCCCTGCGTGACCCTACCTGCTCTCTGTCATTAGCTCTGGAACTTGCCTGATTGTAAACTTATTTAACCATCAACACAAAGGGTGGAGAGGAGGAGAAAAAGAAAAATCACTTTATTGGGCTAATGCAAAGGGCCTTGCTAAAATAGATAGGAGTCTCATCTCTGCTAGAATAAGTTCATAATTAAAAAAAAAAACAAAAACAAAACCCACCAAACCTTACATTTTTGAATATACATTTAAAAAGACTCCACTGAAGAGTGTAGGGGACATATTTTAGAGAAATTTTAGCAGAAGACTCAGTAGGGAGGACAAGTTCAGATTGGAGTACTCATATAAGCACATGACTAATGAAGAAAGGAATTCTGGTATGTACATTGGAATGAGTCAGTAGTCACCGAGAACAACTAAAGAGTCCCCTAAAAACAAGTGCAATAAATCCTATAAATAAAAGTATTCTATGATATGCTGAAAAGTATTCTTACTTGAATTTCTTGCAAATACCTATAAAAGAATTACTATCAAAATAAATGAAAATAAAACTAACCATTACTTTATTAATCTTGCAGATCTGTTGCTCTTATTTGGGATGATTTTTCCCTCATAATATTTTAGCATTGTTAGTGTAATGTTTTCTAATCTATTTTTACATAAATCCATAAAATGAAATGTTTAGTAGTGTCTTAGAAAACTTTATATTTTTGGAAAAAAAAAATTCTTAAAACTCTGCTACTTCTGAATCCCTATGGTTTCACCAAAATATCTTCTCCAAGGAAGTTTTATGCTTAACATTTAAAGGGCAAAATGTCAAAAATCCTTCAAAAGCATACATATTTAAGGAAAAATAGACAAGAAAATAAAAGGCCAAGCAGCAGTACTGCACAGAAGGTTCCAATAAGCAGATTGAACTCTGCATTGCACAAACTGACCCCGCTCTGTCAACTGTGATGAGCTGTGGGAGAATCCCCCACTGGATTACTCTGACAAGTTTTAGTCAAATAAAGACAGAGATAAAATTAGCCCAAACTGAGAGTATGACAAGAAAATTAGTAAGCCTAGAAAATGTGACTTGTGATGAAGGCTGGGCTTAGGGAGAGAAAAAGGGTGAAGATACATGGGAACAGTATTCAAGTTGGTTTCCACATCTAAGGCACTATGAGAAGTAATTGGTTTACCTTTCAGTAAAGGAAACTTGGTTTAGGTGCTGGGAACCCACCTTTAGTGTGAGCTATTCAATTAATCTAGGATAGGAAAACTCATAAACCAGGTAAAGTGTTGAACTGTGAGCAAGCAAAGTTCTGAAAAATAGGTATTATTCTTGACACTTCTCTGCACAAGTACCATTCACCAGCCTTGAAACTAATCAATAATTCTATCTGCTTTTCTCAACACTGACTCCAGCCACAGACTTCTGATGTTCTAAACCCAAAGTGTCAAAATAGTCTAGAGTTACTTCAAGAAAGTCAAAACTATGGAGGAAGGGTGGGAAAATCACATCTTCAGAAAAAAAAGCATTCATTATGAAGAGTATAAAAGATGTATTGTTCTCTACACTAAAAAAATCTGCATTTCTATCTGAGTATTAGAAGACAAATTTTAGACTCCGCTGGTCTCACATGTGTCTGAGTGTCCATTATATTGGAGATAAATATATTGCAACATATTTCAATTTCCAGTACATCTTTGCTTTCTTCAAAACAGAATCAGTAAGTTATAGCCACTGTTATTAATCATTTACCATGTTTCTCTTCACAGGGAATGTTATTATTCCCTTTTCAATTTCAGTGGCCAAAAAGACTTCAAGTTAAATTTAACTGCTGAAAAAAATCCACAAAGCTTTACATGCATTTTTTCATAATATGTTCTATGGTCGAGAACAACTTTCAGCTAAGAACTCCAACTTCAAAATCAAGGAACAAGTTTTAATAACAGATGATAAGCTATCTCTCTCTACAGAGATAAACACACTTTTCACTCTGGAAGAAAACAAGGAGTCATGAAATAAGTAAATTCTTCCATCATAGCCACAGGCTGTGCACTTGGGAATGATGAATTTATGCAGGAAAAAATCTTCAGGTTAAAAAAGTGGAGAAAAAAATCATGGCAGCAATAGATTCCCAAGACTTTACATAGATTCTACAGAATTACAGAATGCCTTGCGTTGGAAGGGATCTTAAAGATCATCGATTTCCCTCCCCCTTGCCATGGACATGGACACTTTCCACTAGACCAGATTGCTCAAAGCCCCATCCAACCTGGCTCCAACACTTCTAGGGCTAGGGCAGCTACAACTTCTCTGGGCAGCCTGTTCCAGTGCCTCACCACCATCAGAGTGAAGAATTTCTTCGATGTAGCTAATCTAAATCTACTCTTTCAGCCATTTCCCACTGTTCTATAACTACATACCCTTGAAAAAAAGTCTCTCTCCAGTTTTCAGCTCAATAAAGTCTTTGTAGGACCTCCATTTGTTTCACTCTAAGCCATTTAATAATACTTCATTGAAAGGTAAAATAAAGTTAAGAAGTTTTGAGATCTCTGCAACTGTATTACACATCTTTTATTTCTGCATTCTCAAATTTTAAAACACTATATTGCTTCTGTAGACTAGTTTTCACCAATGGTGCACATGTGCGTATTTGACAAAAAAAAGTCAAATCTCAAGAGCAAGATTATTCTTAGTCTCCTGTGGGTATTCAGGAAGATTAAGGGGATTTATTCAGAAGAAAGACACAGCTGTAGCTCTGATACCCATTGAGTCAGGGAAGACAGGGAGCTCAGAGGGAAGTGCACCTTGCTCCCAGAAAGGTCTGCAGGAGGCACGTGGCCACACAACTCCCGAGACTGCAGCTGCCATTCCCATGCCTGATCCAGCAGATCTGCTGTCTGACTTTTCTTAAGGGCATTGCACAGATACAAAACTAACATTAAGTTGTGATGTTGCTCAATATTTACTTCACTGAGTATTAGGAGATTTTTATTCTCTGAGTGATTAGCAGAGAAATCATTAATTGTGAAGGACAGTAAGAGTTGCACACCTGAGCCCATGGTTACAGAACCACAATGACTGGCGCTGACACACATGATGAGAATGTTTAACTACTGATATTTTACTAACTTTAAAACAGGTAAACATTTTTCTAAGGCAATCCATAGCCTTAGTAGTAGTTCTGGGAACACAACAACAACAACAACCCCTGAAAGAGCACAAAACTGCACAGTTATAAGACTAGGAAGAACAGCAAATAAAATGTACTGTTTCCATTTGATGTTGAATGTGAGACTACTTGATCATCCTTTTAAGGATCAGACTAATAGTTTGGGTTGCAAGGTATTATTCTCTGTGTATCTGAAATGTTGAAGAATTCATTAAAAAAAGAAGGTCTAATCTTGGAGTGATTTTTCCAAATAGGTAAATAAGCACATTTTAGGCTTTTCTTTCATGAAGGAAGAGTGTAACTTGCTCAAAATAGCAACTAGTACAAATTAATATCCCAGCCTAAGTTGTCAGATGCTATATGATTTTGCATATCCCATTACATGCTATAATTCTTGTTTCTTTTTGCTATGAATGTTGCACATCTTGGAGGTTTTCAGACAGCTAGATGCATCCTGCTATGAGGCAAGATATTTTTATGGGATTCTAAAACTCTACACTGTTAAGTACAGCAGCATCCCTGGTGTTCAAATCACAAATAGTTTACTCTTTTTTTCTTTAAATATGAGCTAGAAGTCTTTTCTTTGTTCTTTGCAAACCATACTTCTTTTACTAGGGGGAGAAAAAAGCAAACCCTAGCTTTTCATACATAATTAAACAGTCAAAATCAGAAATTCTGAGGCTGCTTCTTTCTGTTAGATGGTGTCCATCTCAGAACCATTGCCAACTCTTGACAGTCAACCTTCCACACCTTCCTGGCAAGAACAAGGGAAACACATACACTTTCTTCTATCCCTTTGATCTGATAACTCTTCTAGCAAAAGAAAATTTAACCCTTTATTACACACAAGGTACAAGATAACTAAGAACTTGTTCATTGTGTAAATCCAGTTTTGTACACAAGACTGAAACAATTTTAACATAAAATGTGTCAAGCTTAGCATATGAAAACTTCTCATTATCCTGTATATAATGACTTCTCCCAGCTGACTAGTCACATATAACACTTATGGAACTGATAATGTAATGAAATGTATTTAAAATGCTTCCAGAACAATGTTACTTAATCTAAGTGGGCTTTTTACTTGGCAATTACAATATAGTAAGAGGATAGACACTCTCAGATAATATCTTAGCTGAAATTGATGACTTGAGAAGACATAATCTGTTTATAACTTAAGTTTATATACTAACCAAAACAATATAAACAATGTAAACAGATACTGTCTGCAGAACATTGGCTCTACTCCAATTAAATCCTTTTTAAGAATATTTAAATTTAATTAGAGCAGCCTAAGCATGTAAACAAACTTTCTGATATTTTAACATGTTCAAGCAGCACATATAAGTTTGTATATGCCATTAAAGATATTTAATACTTCACCTTCAGAAGCAGAAAAAAGTAGAAAAACTAGCAAAGATCAGATAAAGATGTAAATTCTTGCAGTATTTCTAATTCACACATACACAGCTCCAGCACAGTAAGTTATTCTTCCTACCACAGCTCTACCATCAATGCACTGTGCAGCCTTGCTTCTGAATTACTAGCTTCACTTCCTTTTCACCAAATGGTTTCTCTGCCACAATAACTCACTTTCCCTATATTACACTCCTGAGAATTTTACTTTTGAAGCCAGGGTACTGAAACTCACATTTCTTTTGTAATCAGCATCTGCTGCATTTTGAGACCAGAGGAAGGTTTTTAAACCTGAGTTGCATTTGTATCCATCAAGACAACTCACACAAAGCCAGAGAATCATATTGAGCATTTAAACAGGTTCACTAAGCTAAGCTAAAATTTAGCTGAACTGTCCAACACCAAGCACTGAAGAGAAAAATATTTCCAATCCTACCTTTCCTTGGGGCTCAAGGCACTAGCAAGATCCATACAGATGGCTGCAGCCTAAATAGCTGAACCATATGTTTATATAAACTGCTCTATTAGAAGGTAATACAGAGATTACCTCTTTCATTTCCCATGGGTGACTTAGTCCATCCCACCCTCACCTAATGCATACTAACAAGGAACTGGACTTGAGAGCTGTAGAGTTTCATCTTTTCCTCTGCAGCAAAAATTCAAGCCTATTTTACTCCTTTTCCAAAAACACAACAACTTCTGGTATCACTCAGCCAACCACTGGTCCAGCCACAGATTGAAAAATCCACCAGTTTCACTCACCTCTGACACTGAAGGACTCTTTCCTGCTTCTGCAGAGCACTGTGCCTGGCTGGGGACAGCCTGGCCCCTGCACAGGGCTGGGATCTCCAAAGACACCAGAGCAAACCTGGGATTTCCAAGCCCAGCCCAAGTGCAGCCCAGACAAACCATGCCTTAGGAAGCAGGTGGCCCCAACAGTCCTCTGACACAGTTGTTGACTCTCAGCATTGTCTGCTTCACACAAAGGAAGAGATTTTGTCAGAGCAGCACTTGCATTCCTTCCGCACCCCTCAAATTATCATTGATAAAATAAGTGGGTTTCTTTACATCTTCCTTTATGCTGAAACCCTCCCCATGCCACTAAGAATTTCTATTACCCTTCACTGCCTTCTTATTTCCCTGCTACAATCTGATAGTTTTACTATTTTCACCAAGTATCTTCTTGTAACATTCTAAGAAAGCCATATGAAAATGATGTATGTACTCTAGGGAACAAGTAAGTTCAAATTCTCATTATCCTCCCTTCAACCAATATTTACCAGATGAAGAAAAAAGAAATTCTAAAATGAAATCCTACTACAATTTAGTTTCAATCACATTTTATTTGTAGAATTAAAGTTTATTAAAGAAACATAGATTTCCCTCTACTTAAATTTGACCTTCAAGTGCAAGATTTAATAGGCTAAAGATTAAAGTAATTCATGGTGGTTTGCTCATTCTTTTGCATTATGAAGAGCTGCAAGGAGGAAATAAAACATGAAATAAAAAAAAATGGCAAAGTCAGTTTGTGAAGGCAGATTAAGAAAAAGTACGAGCATTAGAAAGAGTAAGTTATAAGCTATTCAAAAGGAAAATAATTATGGTATTTTTATGTTTTTCTCATCAGATATATGTGAAATGTAATCTAAAAAGAAGAGTATTTATCAGAATCTAGATTTAGGCATGACATTTTTAAATCAAGCTGAAATATGTATTCAGACCAGGAGGGGAAAAAAAAGGTATGAAAATCTGATTAGAGAACTCTGTGAGATGTTTCAATTGCTTCAGAGTATCTGCACAGAGAGCTGGCACACAACACCTCACTGCAGGCTGACATTCCATTTCTGGGTAAACCTCAGAGGTGTCCAGCTAGGTGAAAAGGGAGAGAAACAAGGAAAAGACAGGGGTGTCTGGGGCAGTCAGAGCCTTGACACAAGGTGTGGAGAAAGTTAATCTTAGGTGCTGTATTAGTTATTATTTCATTCATGCTGAGAAACCCATGTAAAGTGCTGTGGCAATCTTTGCTTATGACCACTGGCTTCTCTCTCTCTATTACCTCCTCAACAGGTTCATTTGGTCAAAACATTAATCAACAAAAATAATCTACAAAAGTGCTCTGTCTGAAAGGCAGGGGAGATTTTCAAAGCTGCCTGAAGCAGACACCAGTGAGGTCTCCACAGGGCAGTAATCAGCTGGGGGATGCACAGGGTGGCAAGATCTGCACGCAGAGCCTGTCCGAGGCAGACATAGGAGAAGTCAACCCCAGTGCTCTGCTATCCTGGCAAGGCAGAAATTGAAATCATACAGCCCTATTTCTTTAAATAATACCTAAAAAACATGGAAATTGAGAAATAAGGTAAAAAAGGTGGTTTCATGTTTAATTATCCCCTCAACTGTATTGTTATTCATATCACACTGGGAGTGTCCATAAACATTTGCATGCAGAATCCTGCATTAGTGGCAGACTGGAGCTAATGTGGGCATTTTAACTTACTCTTCTCTTTTAAGAGAATTTTATTTTTACACTACGTATTAATGAATTTGAAATAAAATATTAATCAGAACTTGAAGAGTCAAGAAATTAATTTCAAAATCATACAGAAAGTTAAGTTTCCAAAAGATGCTGAAGAATAACCTCTTCCCTGTTAACTCTCTCTCTGGTTAGGACTATCTGCTCCCATTCCCTCATTCATTCTCTGTCTGGTGGCCCACCATACTCTTCTCCTCTTATCTGATATTTAACATTGTTGTTCATCTTTTTTCCCTTCACTAAATCCTATATAGCTAAGTCTTTCTGCACAAAACTCTGCCTAGAAATACAATCAATTAAATTAAAGGAAATCCACTGTCAGAATGAACATGACATTTGCATGTACCTCTTCTATTTTATTAGCCTCCATTTTTAATGTCTCCTTTTCTGTGGTTTATCCTTGCTACATGTAAAGGCAGTAATTTCCCCCTGTCTGGGACTGTAGCTCATTCTCTCAGAATATTCTGCCTAGCAAAGCAAGGATCTATTATTGGTTCAATACAAATCCTGCTGTGACAATAGTTATGACAACCACAGTTAGGAATATCCTCATGTTTAATAATTTGTTAAGATGAATGGACAGCTGATTCTTGAGACGGTTCGGGGTTTTTATTTAACACTCCAAATAATTAAATAGAAATAAATAAATGGCAAGAATTGTAATTTAATAAAAATTAAACCTCTTCCACTCTAATTTAAAAGCACTGCAGCAAAACAATATGTTTAAAGAATAATACATAGGTTTCAGTATCATGCATTTATGTGATGAAATGTTAGAATTAAATCTCCCATAGAACTCTAAGCCAGGTGCTTTGGGCATATGAGTGCTGATACAATCTTTAATTACAAGATTTCATTATTTTCTTTCTCGACCTTTTTCATTACATTTACAGAAAGGATGGTAATCATTAAATGAAGAGCTATATAATATTTTCTTTGCCCATGTTTATCCATGTCTGCGGTCTCACAACTAATTTGTTGCACACTATTTAAGACCTCCTCTAAAGGAGGAAAGCAATGTTTTCCTCATTAGTTTGTATACAGTTCATCATGATAGGACCTCAGTGCTTCATAAACATCATCAAATTTACTTCCATAAAATCTCTGTGACACAATTGCTCCCTATTTTGCAATAGAAATACTGAAGCAAACAGAACTTCATACAAGCAAACCCTCAAAAAAGGGGAGAGCTAGTGCAATTGTATTATGGCTCTCCAGCATTGCCCAAGCCCAGTGCAACCTAAATTCAAGCAGCATTTCTAATCTACACCACAGAGCTTCCTGCATACCAGTATTCAGGCAGCAACAGAGAGGCGATCCCGCCTAAGCAGAGGAGTGCTGCTGCCACCCAAGCTCCTTTGAAACTTGTGAATGAGCATGAAGCAGCCTGGACTCCCTCCCCTAGAGTGGCTTCAACTTGGTGCAGCACGGGAGGATCTGGATGGCAGAACTTTTGCGCCAAGGGGATGCTGTTCCTAGGTACAAATTGATTCATATGTTTGACAGGATTTTTACTCTGAACTCCATGCAGCATTTCCCAGAACTGAATATTCCTTAGTGTCAGGAACATGTGTTTTATAGACCCTCTGAGAGCAACACTGCTGTCAAAGGATGAGTGCTCCATGTGGTAGCAGGAATAGAAGGTTCACTTCAGATACACTGTCCTGATGTGAGCTAGAAGGCTAATGTATACACAACACATAGGCAACACTGGGACAACCAACAGAAATCCCATTTTCATTCCAAAAGTGACAGTATAGTTGCATTGTTAATGCTCTTTCCTACTTTGAAAACTAGTTCCACTAGGAGATGGAAGGTAAAATTGCACTTTTTCTCTTTTTTTTTTTTTTTTTATAATTTTCAAGGTAAAACAAAAAGCTTGAGGGAAAAGGGTTGTTTTAATCTGTTCTGGAGTACTGCTACACAATCAAATATGGAAGAACCATAAAGGCAGAACAGGGAATATAAATTTCTAACAGCATTGTTAGAAAACTCTAGCAGAGGACAAAGAGGTTCTTGTAATTCCTATGCAGTGCCTGTAAAACTGCACAAGTGTTTAGTGAAAAGACAGCAAAAGAAAACCGAAATACATAGTTAGAATTTTTCACCCTATTTTATTAATCTCTTTATAATGAATTACTAATATATATGACACAAGAACCCTTCATATAAGTCAATGAAAAAAACAATCCTACTGACATTTATGGGACTGAAATTTTACTGTAAGATTAAAATATAAACAATGCTCAATAAAATCAGTGAAATTCCAGAGCAAGTTTTCAGATCAACATAAAAACAATCACCTACTAAGAACTACGGTGACTTACACACAGTCCAAGTAATAAATCTTTGTAACTTTCATACAGACAAGAAATTAAATAGAAATTATTTTAAATTAAAAGGTTCTACAAAATAATTCAATTAAATGAGGGCATATTTTTCCTATTGTTGCTTTAATTTCAACAGATGTTTTCCCATAAATCATGAAAATCAAACACAGTGTTATCTCTCACTCATGCCAGTAAAAGAATTTTGCAAGGGCTGGCTCAAGTCCTTATAAAGTGTATCATTGCTGCTCTCTGCTGGTCAAAGTAATTACTCCTTTACTGACAGTCTTGTAGAGGAAATTCCATTAATTTTATAGGAAGCATAGGAAGTATCACATAAATAGGAAGATCTTCTATGGCATTTAAATAACCATCTCAGTCATCACAATGATTTGTTTTCATTGGTACATCTGTATTCCTAAAGCCACCAAAATTAGTGTTAAATACTGGAATTACACAAACAAAACTCCACCTTCAAAGGCCATGGCATTTAAATGCATAGATGTACACATCTCAAGTGTCTTTTGCTTCTAATACTGGAGGGTGTTGAATGGAACAGCATAGAGTGTTTGTGGTGCAAGATGTAAGAGAGTAAAGAAAACACTTAAGAACATTGGAAGATTATGCCCATTTAACAAAATGTATTACCCAGCATGTCCCTAACACATGAGCAAATGTCTGACCAGCATTATCTTCCCCAAACCCACCTTAATTATTGTCTCAGCTAAAGTGGGAAAGGATTTTATCAATACAGAACAAACAAATATAAGTGTCCTACAGTTTCTAGTTTCAAGTATCTTTAAGACCTTACTGAACTGCTTAATTTCTGTTTGAATTACAATATAAATAGAAGTCTCACTTGTGGAGCTCTGAGCCAGGTAGTCCTTAATTAAGTGGTCCCACTGGGTAACTATTGCTCAATATGAATTGAGGTTTCAAATGCAGCTCCAAAATAAACAACATCAATTAACCATATTGTGAAAATAATTTTCTCTTTTCATAAAGAAGTATTATATGGTAGACTAAGCTAATTTTAAAATTTTCTCAGCTATGAGATAAAAGTCATACCAAATCAGTATACCAAAAAGACTCTTTCCCCAAATTATATCAAATAATATCTCTGTTCCTAGCAAGAAACAACTCCGTTTGTTCAGTTTATAAAACAATTTATTTAACAAAGTACAGCACTATGAATAATTTATTTGTTCTGATTGAAAACTCATGTTTTTCTCAATGAATTATTTCAGTAGCTGTACATGGAGACATTAAGCCATAATCTGACATCAGAAAAACTGAATCAGCTTTGAGCACAGAAAATTAAAAGAAATTTCTAGCAAAAAAAATTATTTCCAAACAGCTTAGAGAGCTTTGCTTGAGGTCAATGCACTTCATTTTGTCACAATATAAATAAGGAAAAAAAAATATTTCTGTGTCTCATTTCTAAAACTGTAACTTAAGTAGCTTACAAAACCTACTAAAGCAAAAGTCCAATATATTGCTGCAGAGAGAAATCTCAGGGCTTTTTTGTACAAACAGACATGCATAATATAAAACTCTATTTATTCCAAAAACATTAACAGCAGACAGCAAAGAAATCAAGACTTATTAATGATGTCTCTAAACAGAAACAATTTGGGACCCAGGACTAAAGAAATGGCATCTCTCTTTATAGCTCACAGCTGAAACCAAACAGAGATGTTAATTCAGCTACATCGACCCATACATAAAGATACCTTAACATCCAACTAAAAAACAAGTGATATTTTATTACCAAGCTTTACTTCTCATGACATTTGCCATTCTACCTCTCACCTCCAGCTGATAAACCATTTTGTCTCACTGATGTCTGAGCTCAGTATGAAGCAGAAAGAGGAACAAATTGCACTCTGTTCTGGGTTAGACTCAGTAGTTTTAAATGAGTACTCCAGGAGACATAATGAAAGAATTAAAATGCTTTTGCCATTATCACTTTCTGTAATGACTTGTGACTGATTAGCTCCATCCTATTGAGAGATATGGTAACCATTTCAAACTCATCTGTGGAGAGAATGAAAGTATGCTGAGATGGGAGATGTAACTAAAGGGAACTGAAAGAAGAGGGAATGCTTGCTGTCATGCTGTTAAGTGTTATTTATCACATGCTCTCAGGGTGTGTTTGGAATAAAAGCACAAAGTTCTCTATGGAAATTCAATTCCTAGAAACATTATGAACAAAAGCTTAAAACTTCCAGAGTGCCTGGGGTGAAACAGTGATAAGCTGAGGCTTCAGTAGGGATCCAAGATACCTTTAAGGTCCTGTCTGCTCCTTCACATTTGGGACATTGCCTAAGGTGAGAACAAAGTCACAGTAAGCAAGGATTGCCTTTCTTTTTTCATTTCTAGGAGCCAAGCACTTGCCCAGGAAATGCACTCTGTAACTCTGCACAAAGGGGCACCCTGGCACTTCCTATCCCCCCACATCCACTGATGATGCAAGGCTCATGTGAGCTTTCACACAAGTTCTGAAGGGCTTAGAAGACCATTATGAGAGACTGTGCACTTGTGGTCAGCTTATCAAAAGTACACTCAGCACTGGCCATGAAGGAATCCACTGCTGGCAGCCGAGGCATCTGTGCAGATTGCTTCAGGACCAAGTACTAACAAGGCTCCCAACAACACTGATCTCACCAGTGCTTGTGACCCTTGGTCAGGGAGGCAGCTCCCTTGGAGGAAATTGGTGAGGATGCAAAAAGTAATCAAATGGCTTGTATGCATGACAATCCTGTGAGTATAACAGGTAATATGGATGTGAATTGTCTCTCACAACCTGCAAAATTCAAACATGAACCACTCCATATGACGTGACCTCATTGCTCAGGCAATCAAGGCAGTCTAGACATAGCCTGAAACTTCTGAACCACTTTATTGTATACTGCTGTTATTGTCAAGATGTGCTACCCTGGCTAAGGTAACAGCCTTACAATTTATTAAGTTAAATGTCAAGTGTTCTGCTTAAAGAAACCAAAGAAGAGAACGTAGCAAAGTCTGCAATACATAATCTGAGACTTATAACACTGTGGTAGAAAAAAACATCTTGTCTCTCAATCTAAGTTCCCACTGGGTAAAGCTCACTTTATCTTATGTGCTGGCACTGCAAGGAAAAAAAACATTAAATGCCATTTTATTCACATCTGCAATTGTTTCTGGCTTATCTGCAAGATGACAAACAGAACTGTACAACTGCTGCAGGTTTGGGCTCAAAAGCCTGGAAGTGCTCTAATACCCTATAACTCTCAGCACATTTTCTTTAACAGGTGTTATCAAAAGTGAAGAAATGACATGCTGCAAAATTTCTCTCCACCTCTCCACCTCTGCCCTCACTACAATGCAGACATTAAGTTTTATTTTACAATTTCCATCTTTTACACTAGCTGGCTTTAAGACTTTCAAAAATTTTAGCTTAGAAAAACAATGAGCTAAAAATGGGAGCTTTTCTCTAATTTATCTTTGAAGACAAACCAGCTGGGTTCTTCACTTAATATCCCAATAAACATGGACTTCTAACATTGCAGCTAAGAAAAACCATTTGGATGCAGTGGCTTTTATCCCACTGTATCATTTTAAGCCAAGAAAGCAAATTACACATCATCCCTTCCATTAAGAAAAAACCCTTTGACAGTGGCCTGTAACAGCAGTTCTTCATTCTGCTGCTGATAAACGAACCAGCAGAGAAGCCCTGAAGACTGAGGGGGAGGAAAGTGAATGCTTGCTTCCTACAAGGCAAAGGAAAACTATTTTCCCTTTGACTGAAACAGCACAAGAAACAAAAAGCTGTCTGAGAAATTTAAGAGCTGTTGGTAAGAACATGACAGTCAGTGGGTTACCTTGATATGAAAGTTGACTGAGTCTCACCAACAAAAGCAGTCCTGGATCTGGTGCTCTGAAGCTAAGTTAATGAGCACATTTTGCAACAGCTATCAGAATATATTAGTGTAAAAGTCATGTAGACATGGATTATACTAAGGTTAGTAACCAGAAAGGTCTTGAATTATATGCATTAATTCCAATACACAAGCAGATGTTCAAACAAATTCGCCAGTGAACAGACTATGCATTTCTTTCTTCATGATGTTTTCATAGTGGGATTTTTTAAGATTCAGTGATGCCAGTAAAGCATTTTCCCCTTATCTGTTCTCTGAGTTTCCTTAGCATATCACAGATGATAAGGAGGGGTTTTTGGTATTGTTTCTTGCTAGTATTACACATACCTTTTTCCCTCCTTAATTTTAGCCTCTTGGAACTGTGTAATATTAAAGTAAAAATATCACAGAGAAAAGAAACAAACAGAAAAACAAAGAATTGAGGAGATACTTGGCATAAGTAACTCCTAGGAAGTTTTGGTACTACTGGCAAAGATTGTGGATTGTTGTAGCTCAGATGTGATGGGATAGAGCTGTGCATTCACACAACATTATGTGATGTAGGCCCCAGCTGGTGTTAATGGAAGAACTAAAGCTGTCTTATCCTTCCCTGGCTCAATAAATCAGAGCCTGAGTTAGACTAATAAAGAGAAAAAGCTATTTTCCAGGCAGCAGGCATAGTTACACAGCAGGCTTTCCAAGTCTTCAAGTCTAAAAGGAATAAACAATGAGAAACTCTTCCCAAAGAGCATTTGTTTTAACCCTTTTTATCTGATTGTGCAGCAATTCAGCACTTATAACACATTTAATCCTGTCCTTTACAATCTTAGCATTCATTTCCCTGCACAGACTGATAAACTGAGGAAGCTGTGTTTTAGAACATACTGACTTCTGCAGTGACAGGTTCTCAAAATTCTGTTTAAAAAATAAAACTATATTTAAACATATATAAGCACTTCTACAACATTCTCAAGCTCTCCACAGAATCCAAAATCAAAATAAACTCATGCTCCATACATGTATAAAGAGGCTTGCTTTTATATAGTTAGGAATGAATGTCTATTATTTTGGATTGAGCATATGCTTTCAGCATTGATTACTTTTTATCTCATTTTCTTTTAACTTTGCAATAAATAACCCTGAGCCTGGGAGCTTTAACAATGGACACTTGGAAAAAAAAAACCATGAAAAATGAGAAATACTAAAATTTTTACATCAGAAAGAGAGTCTTGAGTTTATTTCACAGGATATAAAAAAGTTAAATTATTTCCACATACATTAGCATAGAACAAATGCCAAGTGTTCAGCCTTCCCTTCCACCCAGTTCTTGGCTTCTGTGCTCAAGATGACAACATTTCTAGTTAGGGAACAGGTGTCCATTTGGAGTTGGACTGACAATGCCACCTACTTTTACATGGTCAACTGCAAATATTTTATGTATTCAAATGCTTCTAAAATAAGATTGCAACTAACTCACTTCATTTGCAAGCCCTTCTGTCTTTTATTGCTCTTAGCACGGTAAGCACACGTATTTTGAGAGGCATTTAGTAGCCAACCACTGGAGACCAAGATCTTGTTCCTGCTGTTTGTATCTGCCCCAGCCTTTGAGAAAGACTGTCCTGACCTTCAGTGCCTGCACTTGTGCTGGCTCTCAGCCTCCCTCACACCCAGGACGGAAGTCAGGCTGTGGGACAGCCCAAGGCCCAGGTACCAGTCAGAGCTGAGTCAACCTTCCCTCTCCAACTCAGTACTGGGAATCATCCCTTTAAGTGGAAAAAATTATGTTGGTTTTATGTAAATCCTCCGTATTGCATTCACCTGAGCAAAGCAAGAGCTGGATCAGATCCACCTGCTCAGCTGTAAAACAATTACAGAGAGCTGCAGTTCTCTCCCTCAAGCTGCATAAAGGGCTCATTTTCATTCAAAGCTCTGTTGTGGTGCTTTAATTGTTCCTAACTTACTGTGCAGGTCAGTAGAAAATGCTGTACTATTGTAACTAAATATAAAATCTTTTAAAATGAGCAACTATCAAACTACATACTTTAGGGTATATCACTTTCTGTAATATTTCTTGGCTCCATATGTTTAGCTTAGGGTAATATGTACATTTTCTTATTTTCAGCTTCCTGTCTGCAAGATGCAAACAGTAACTCATTTATTTTGTTAAAGCTCCAAGTGACAGCTCTGCCAAGACCAATAAAGAGCACACAGTTTACATGTTTTTCTGTGTTATCTATAAATGTTGTCTATATGGCTGCCTTTGCAGTGCCATAAATAAGTGATTCTGTATTAAAAATGTATTCTGCCAGATCTTGAAAGTTTTCATCTAATTAGAATAACAAATCCAAGAAAATATTAAAGCCTCTGACTTTGAACACGTGGCTGTACAGAGAAAGCAGGTCCAACACTAGCTAGCTATCTTGTTTTCCTAAAGAAAAAGAATTAGAATTACAATGTGACAAATTGCCATGGTTACTAAGCCCTCACCCTGCTGAAGAGGGATATGAATTAACATTTATAGCCTAAAGACTAAACCTTTTACTGTTTTAATTGCACAGAAATGAGTAAGATTCACTTTAAAATGTGCCTTAGGGTTCCTGTAGGTCATGGTCTTATAAAATCAACCTTAAGCACAAACCCAGAATATTTTGCTCTCCATCAAAATACTGAAGTTGTATGAAAAGACAAAACAATTTGTTATCATTCAAGACTTTCAAATTCAAGTCAGCTTCAGGAAGTAAATATACAACAGA
This sequence comes from Notiomystis cincta, assembly GCA_013398075.1. Lineage (NCBI taxonomy): Eukaryota > Metazoa > Chordata > Aves > Passeriformes > Notiomystidae > Notiomystis > Notiomystis cincta. Next base: position 105,127 of record VZRX01010000.1, read on the forward strand.
AAAGTTACACTACAAAGGCACTGGAGAACTTATAAAGAATAATGTTCTAGAGAAATTACTCTTCAAGCTTTTTAATTTCTGAAGAAAACCTACACTCATCCAAAGTCATTGACTTCAAGGTTTGCTTTAAGTGCATTGTGTCCTTGTCTTGTAATCAGAGATGAGCCCTGTATGGTCTTCCTGACATGAAATATTTCTTAGAACTGTCACAAAAGTGATACCTCATTCAGGTTACCTGTAGAATACTTCACATATTAACTACTCTGCTGCTTAGCAGTGGGCTGAATAGCAAAAGGACATTCCCCAGAGATAATGAGTGCAATTTGGAAATGTACATCTTCTAGCAGATTAGAAAAACATGATAAATCAAATAAATTTCTTTATAATCTTTATTAAGGATAAATTTTGTATTCAATTACATGAAAAAAATTTATCTTTGAAAGATAAAAAGCTGCTCTAAGAAGACATTACAAAACAAGTGGAAAGACTTAATATAAAGAGAGATTTATGATACAGTGTGCTGATATAGGAGTAAAACATTTATGAGTTACTTGCTCTGCAGCTCCATTTTAGGGGCTTGTGTAACTGTGACTTGAAATCAATTCTACCTGGCTCTGAAACGCAAAGGAACAAACGTTTGGGTTTTGTTGTTTAGATTTTTTCTTAATTAATTTCCTCATTCAAACACCCTCTATCCCCCAGCTTCAGCAGGGAGCAGGGACAAATACATAACATGAAGAGTGGGGCCTAATCTAAAGATGGAGGTGATCAGAATTAGTGCTAAGGGTGACAGAAGCATTTTACATCTGTGTAAAACACAGTCAAGTCAGACTCATGGTCTGATGAGACCCATTCCTCCAGGAAATACCTTCATTTCTTTTCAGATGCCATTCAAGGAATGGCAGGTCACTGATAATTAAGCTGGTATCTGATTTCAAACATTGAAATGAGTGAACATCAGAAAGAGTTCATGATATTGAAAAGGTTCCAGTTAATTGCCACAGATGACTTGTGCTTCACAAGAAACATCTGATGCAGGCACAAGAATAGGAATGGTCTGGTGCTTCAGGAATGTGGAAGGTTTTGGACAGTTCTCATAGTTACCACTTAACTCTCCTTTCTAACACAGTTCTCTGAGAAGGAAAACAGCTTAATAGACCAAGGCAGCAAATTCTTCATTATTTTTACTCCACTGATATATTATTCAATGTCCCTACATACTAATAGATGAAAAAGAATTTTTAACATATTTCATAATTACAGAATGTAGACAATAAATGCTACAGTTACTGTGTGGAATTAATGAAAGTACAAAAATTCAGAGATTCATATCATATAAATATAGCTGAAAGATAATCTGATGGGTCAAACAGCCTTTCATTTATTGAATTAAAAAATCAATTCACATTTTGGTAACTTCTGGCTCTATTTCTTTAAAATCCCTTTAAGCAGTGGGATGGGATGGACTGTCTATGTGCAAGATACAATAATCGATCTTTCTCTTCAGCTATACTACAATTTTATCTCTAATATTAATTCCAAGAAAGTTGTTGATAGCTTGAACAAAGATTGGAAGACAACAAGGAGATGTAAGACTAGAAGAAGATTCAAGGACTATGAAGTTTGACCTAGCAGGAAAGACTAAAATACTGGATATATTTAACCCAGAAAAGAGATTGGAAGGACACTGGGTTGCTATGAAAAAAAAATTGCCATTGCATGAGTATGGAAAAAAATTTGTCATATAAACCAAGGGCACTCTAAATCTGCAGCGTCAAAATCATAGAAGAGGAAACACTTTCCTTAGAACTCTAGGTGTAAATGCTCAGTTTTCATAATACAGACTTTTTCATAAAGTCAAACATAGTGAGTCACTAGGACTGCTGAATCTTTACACAACCATTTCCCTGGAAAGAGGCAAGAGCATTGTCTTACCTTTCCCTTTTTTCTCTAATTTAACTGGTTTTGTTGCACAGTATTTAGCAGTACAATTGCAACTAGGGCCACAGTTATATTAAACTAGTTATTAAAGAAACTCTGCTATTTTGTAGACACAGATGAACATGTACTTGAATTTTCAAATATTGTCCAAAGGAGTCTGCAAAAGAAGGATGCAAGTGAAAAATTCGTATGCCCATACTTGTCTTAAAAAATTGCTCTGGCTGTAACTGTCATGGATCTTTAGATTAACAAAAATGATTATTCTAGAATGATACACTAGCGCAACACAATTCTTTTATAAATCTCTTTGCTAACAGCTTGCTATTGGATACTTTTAAAGGTTGTACTTTTTTTATCCCCCTCTCTTTTTTTTTTTTTTTTTTTTTTTTTTTTTTTTTTTTTGTGTAGTACAGCTGGAATCATAAGCCAAGAAAGATTGCTGTGAAATTCCAAAACAATATAATATGAAGGATCTAATGACCTTGTCAGCAGCATGATTTGAATGACATTTTCTCTAAGTAATATTTATATGCAGCTGGATAGAGGCTACTAAAGAAGTCACAGAAGCCATCACTATTCATGTAGATGATTACATCTTGACAGGTGTAATCATTCAACATTGCTTGCTCTCTTCTCAGGCTAAGCTAATTACCACTGCAGTTTCCCTGCTACCAGAGTGCAGGCAAACATCCCTGCACACACTGTCCTGTGCACTGCAGGTGTGGGTATAACACCTTGTTCAAAAGTACACTGGCTACACTTAATCTTCTGAAAAGTAATAAAGACTTCTGAAACCTGGAGGAGGAAAATATTTATATGGCTCCATGCTCTTCCCTACAATTTAGATTGAGGTTGGTTTTGATAGTGGGCAAGTCAAATAGAGAAGAAAAGCTCCATATGTAATACCTTCTAATGATTTTACTGGTAACACAAGATAACTCTAAAATGTCAGTTTGTGAAATTTCACCTGCAAGAACTTCAGTCAATGTAAAGAATAATGAAAATTTCAGTAAGCAACTCAGTAAGCAGCAATGCAACCTGAGCTTTATATTAACTGGACATTTTTACTAATATCAATGAAGTTTCATTGTTCCAAAGCATATTACTACAGTTCAGTGTGCTATTGAATAGCTGCATTACATCTAGTTGGAGTAATTATAGAAAACTGTCCATACAAATGTGTGATATTCAGTTTAGTAAACATATAGCGGTGTGATTTCACACAGCAGATGCATCTTTGTAAACACACAGTAAAGTCAGCCTTGAAAATGTATCAGTAAACCTTTTCCTACATGATACAGACACATTAGAAAGCATATTTTAACACAGGGATTACAATATTTTTTAAATGGTTGGAAAACAAATGATGTTCTAGGGCGTATCAAATTAAACACAAAGATACAGGAATTGCTTAGCTGTTAAAATCACCTCTATTCAGGATGTCTTTCTCATACCTTCAGTTATTTTTCTTTAATAATAGGAGCCTGGAATGCTTAAGAGAGACCCTTAATGCTGCAGATACAACTTTGTGAAACCTGACCAACTTGTGGACTCCTCTTATTTTATCCTGCATAAAATGTCCGTTCTCAACAATTGCATCTCTGGGGCCAGTAGCTCATACACACTGAAAATACTTCAAAAACAGAAAGACAGAGGATGCCAGGTAATGGCAGAGTGGGGATCAAATAGTAGGGGATTTAGTAATCAACACCTATCAGAAAACTATTCAAGCATCCACTGAGATCATACCTGTTGCAGCTTCAGTTTCTATATGGGTTACAGTATCTCTAAAAAGAATGGAGTGCAAGTGAGATTAGTGTGATTTGTCAAAGAGCATCAGTTGCTAAAACAAAACCTTTTGAAATTAAAATCTTTTTGAGTTTTGTAACAGTCAGACACTCAAGTGGCATAAATTAATGCAGAAAAGCTATGGTAAAATATAGCTAATTGATGATTTCTTGACAAAGAAGAGTTCCCACAAACACAATTATGTTGAAAACATGACCTTTAAGGCCAATGTTGAACAGCAGAACACAAAACCTATTTGCAAAATTTTGGTATTTGTGGGAACTTGCCTCTTCTGCAGTGCAGAGCTAAGTACAAAATACACAGAGGTGATTCACAAAAATATACACTAGAATTTTTACCTATGTCAGAATTTACAAATCTTCATGTTATAAATTTATTTAAGTATTGATTCTTCCTCTATTATGCTGAATGGAAATTTACTGATAAACAACATTGCTAATAAAAGAAGGTTGGCTTTCTAAATATTACCTTCCTTTAAAGAACTTGATTAAAATTATTTTCTCTGTGCTACCTATGTTCAAAGTCATTAATTCTGCTTCCCCTTTAAAAGACTGTTGCAAAGAATATTTAATGTCCATAAATAAAATCTACAGGATCTTCGTAATTTCTAACCATAAAATCGATCCTTGTGTTAATAACAAAGATGAAAGCTTGAGTTACTCAATACCTTCTTTGCCTTGGTCTTTCCTCATGCCATCTGTTCAGTGGCCTTCTGGTCCCTGGGGCCAGTGCCAGGGTGGAGTTTACAGCTCATGGCAGAAGACATGCAGTCCAGAGGGAAGCCAGGGACCACTGAATGCAAACTCCATTGCACCAGTGCACAGAACTGGGTGGGAAGTTTCCAAAGCTAAGATAAGGAGAAGCTGAAAGCACTGCTTTGATTCAGCCTGAAACAGAAAAGGCAAAGGAGAGTGTAGCTGATGCCTTCCACTGCCCAGTGGGTGGATGGTGAGAAGATGAAGGCAGGCTCTTCTTGGAAACATACCAAGAAAGGACGAGAGCTAACAAACAAGGTGCAACAAGGAAAATTCTGATTACATGGGAGGAAAAAACTGCCCACTATGAGGCTGCTGTGACACTAAGGCAGCCCAGAGGGGTTGGGAGATACTCAGACCTTAACTGAACAAGGCCCCAACCAACATTGTTTTAGGAAGTTGGTCCAATTTTGAGCAGCAAGTTGGTTTAAGATAATCTTCAGAGGCTTCTTCCAACCAAAGCTCTACTATGATTCTCTGATTTTATGAAATCCAAGCTTAGCTGCAGCCCCATTTTTCTAGGACAAAAGGTTATATAAAAATTCAATAGCTTTTTTCTATGATATATTGGTTTCAGCTGAATAAACAGTTTGTCTTCTGCATAAAAATTTCAAATGCAAATTTTCAGTTTGTGAAGCTTCTAGTTCATCTGGGAGAGAGCTTCTGTTCTAAAGCTGTAAGTCAAGAAGTTCTGCTCCTTAAGTATTGCCCATCTGGTCAACTATTTCAATATTCAATATTCAAAGAAATGCAATCACTTTCAGCCCATATTTTTATTATTCATACTGCCTTTACCCAGACGTAGAAAAATAAAGAGAAGAAGCCAAGGTCTGGTAGGGCAAGCAAAAGAGCTGATGAAAACAAGAAACAGACAATATATTGAAAAAATCTTAAAGAGCAAGCTGTCACAATGTGCTTGTTCATAGTAGGAAAAGGAAAATAACATCTGGTAACTGTAAAGCATCTCTAAATAAAGCCTTTGGATAGCTCAGTTGGCAGCTGATGTGAGCCCTAACATCTTAAGGACCAAGACATGGTGCAGCAGTGTAAATGGATTGATTGTGTCTGTAATTATCTCAGAGGGCTACAATATTGCTGCAATTCCATTACTTCGGAAACAGCAAAGCCACTCATTTTACATCTATTGAACAGACTGTGCGAGTTTGGAACTTCTGTGCTTCAGTATGGACAACCCTAAATTTCTTTGCTCTGAAACCTGTGGTAAAACAAACTAAATAGTTATTATTCTGATTAGTGGCATAAAGAAGGCAGAAGGGCCTGGACGGTATTTCTATCTAAAAACCAAACCTCCAAATCAATATCTTTTGATATTTGATTTTGGCTTTGACTATGGACCAAAGGGAAAGCTTTCAGTGACTAGAAATGAATCCATTTTAGGAGCATAAAGTTAATTCTGTAGCTTCGTGGTGAAAGACATTTCTGATTATTTTTCACATTCCACCAAAGCATAAAACACCTTGAATTTCTTCTGTTTGCCATTTGCATGGCTTCCTTTTACAGAGCTGTATATATTTGAGTTTCTCAGGGTACTGTCTTTTTTCTCAGGAAGAATTTTTATCTATGTATACATTAAGGATAATGTTCCCATGTTCTAAAAAGACTGGTAATGAACCTGGAGCATGAAAAACCCCTCTGACCATCCAGGATTGCTGGGCACCTTACACTCCTGCATGCAGTCACTGCATGGGCTTGTGTCAGCTTGGCAGAGCTCCCACAGTTAGTTCAGTGTTTTTTAAAAATGTGGATACAGAACATGCATTTAAGTTCTTCCTGTAAGAGCTCAGAAAGAAATACAGACACTGCAGCTTCACTCAGTGAGGAGTTTCCTACTTGCCTTTGTATGAGGTGCTCTGTCAGGTCACACAACTGCCAAGAGCTGGAAACACTACGAACTGACCAATCTATGCAATAATGAAAAGCATGAAAAACATAATAGAACTGAAAGAAATATTTAGCAGGAATAAAATTATTTGAAATGGTCTTAAAAGAAAGCTGAACACATCCAGGATGCTATTAGCAAATTAAGTCCAGATTTCTTAGGTCAAATAATTACATCAAAGCTTAAGTACAATAGAAGTTCCATGAAAGAGGAGATAGACCAACAATGCCTGATATAATTTAAAAATCTCTGGCTTCCTCAACCATGAGAAATTCCATAAATAACTGAATAATTTTCTCAAGAACATCAAAATCTAATTTCCACTGATATTGTACAAACAAGTCACAAAGCAATCACTAATCAATACTATTAAAACTGCACTTCATTTTCAGTTTTAAAGCACTAACTACACAGATGTATGAAAAGAGAATTAATGTTCACAAAGGTTAAGCTTCTGGGAGCTTCACTTGCAAAGTAAAAGTGCCAGAATACCACAAAATCCCATAAGGATTTGCAATTAGTATATGCTGGACATTATGGTGCCACATTTAAATATTGTGAGGTGTTACAATTAGAGAGGTCTTGAAGCCTTTAGATATTCACTCTACATACACTTCAGTACAGAGTACATGTGTGGTTTTGACTTGTCAGTCGATGAATAGGAGGGATATTTTATCTAAGCTCCACCATACCCGAATGAATTCAACAGAATAAAGAAGGACAAATGAATGTTAACTTGTAACTAATGTCCAGGAAACCAAAAATAAAATGAACCAGAGGTCAAGGTCAGAATAAATGGAGCAATATCCTTGATTTAAACTCTATTGAAAAGTCCCTCAGCCACAAACTATTCTGATTGATTAACAATATGTAATCTACTGGAGGTCAACCACTTAGCTAGCTAATTTTATTTATCTGCATTTGCTACTAGGATAAAGTGTTTGTGACGTCTAACATGCTTCAAGTAAAAGTCTATCATTACCAACTGTAAGGCAATCTTGACAACTGAAAACCCAAGTGAAACAAACTATTGTGGGTGGAGGGTGTGTATAAAGTGAAAACCTTCCTGCAATAAGAGAACTTATTCTAAAGGCTACAGGTGGATACCAATAATGTAAATGTAGAGAACTCAGACCAAAGGAATATCCAGTTACATATAACAAGCAGAGTTTGAAAGTTTGAGCATTTACCTCTTGGAACTAAAGAAAATGTTTGGTGTGAAAATACTTGATGCAAACACATGGGCAATTTTGAAGTTTGGAGAATAAAACAAAAGAATGAATACAGGAAGAAAAATGAGACAAGTAAAGCAGGCAGCTGCAATATCAGTAGATATTACAAAATAGATGACTTTTAGAGAACAAAGAAGAAAAATCTGATATTATCTGAAAAAGTCAAGTAAACCTCTTTTCAAAAGAGTAGAAATAGTAACTTCCTTAGTTAATTGAGGAAAGGCAGTTTTCCATAGAGATCTGACAGCTACAATTTCAAGTATGAAGCAAGAAATGAGGAAACAAGTCACATTGTTCTATTTTCAGTTGCATCCCAGAATACAGACACATTCAGGGATCAATTCCCATACTAATGCCTTCAGGGAAAGCAAGTAGTACAAATTGTTCAGAAAAAGCAGGAGGAAGTCAGAGTTTCAACATACACTCCATGCTTCACATCAATACACACGTGAGAGGGTGACACTTGACACGGCATTTAGAGAGGACAAAACCTGGCTGCATTAAGCCAGCCTGTCTTGCCAAGACTCCATCTTTATATAAATACAGTCAATTGATATTGACTGACTCACCAGGAGAAGCAAGTCACACACATCCCAGATACGTGACTTTCCACTGGCTCTGGGAGAGAAAGGTGAGTGTCCCCTGAGCACTGGTACATCTCCTTCTCCAGTTAATGATCAGTGGGCCTCAGATCATCGTACAAGGAAAGCCACTGGTAGGAAAATGATTCAGTCTTACATTCCTTACCAAGACCAAACAAATCCAGGGTATTTAACAAATATAAAAAGGACCAGGAATGGGTCAAGGAAGGAAATAATTTTCCTAACTCGAAGACTTTAAGAAGTTTTACTATTTATGCTTAAACATTTAAAAAACTAAACTCGTGGGCCCTAACTCTTTGTAGTACCTCCTCCTCCCTCCAAACTAATACAATTATAAGCCTATAATCTATCTTTTCCAATATGCCTAAATGACATACTGAAAAACTACAGTGACCTCACAATTACCCATAAAGATTTATGATTTTGTTTCCATTTCAAAGAACATTAATCTATTTTAGTTATAGGATGTCCAGATTATCTGGAATTAAGTTTTGCTTTTAAATGTCACATGGACTTCTGTCATACATTTTAGTATTTGACTCTTAAGCTTTAGTTCCTGTACACTGCAAGGAACACACTGTATAAACACTAACTGTGAGTGGTTTTTTGGTTGGTTGGTTGTTTTTTTCAAATACAATACTATATTGAAACCCAGAGTCAAAATCAGAGATGTAGTGCAAGTCATGAATGCATGCACATTTTCTCTTCTTCCTGACAGTCTCCAAACATACTTCTAAAATCTGTTTTAAGTCAGCAGTCAGATGTTCACAAAGGATTTTGCACTTTGCTTGTTTTCTTGTTTCACTCATGAGCTTCTCCAGCTGTTACCCACACTGCACAGCTGACCACTGGTCTCAGTGCATGTGGCAGATCAACAGCTGTGAAGGAAATATTTATAACTATATTGACCAGAAATAAAAATTGTCATAAAATTTAACTACACTAGCTTAAAAGTAAGGCTTACAATTATAACTACATTTCTAAAAGCAGATGAAACCTCCAAACATCCTAATTATAATTACTAGGTAGAGAAGGTCCCATCAGAGGCAACTATTTTGAGCTTTGAGAAATTTTGGCTCAGATGAAGTTTGAATGACATGATACCTAAAAAAATATTGTGCATAAAAATAAATTTTTTATAGTGATGCAGATATAGCAAACATACTTGTTTAGAACTTGTCTCATATACACTAAAAAGTTGTACACAGCTGCAGAGTCTGCATCCTTTTAGTCCCATGGATTTTCTGTAAAGAGATTTGCTGGCTAATAGATCTAGCTAATTAAGCACTGTCAAATATGCCACGGGTCAAGGACACAGTTGTAAAAGCTTCCTAGCCTAGAACCATCTATCCATTTACTCCAATGTGCATTAGGTCAGTAACGTTTTGTTAACAAAATTTAAAATTAGCTGTGAAACAAGTATAACCACAGGATGTGAAAAAGATTTAAACAGATGGTTAACAGTGAATTCCTAGTCACAAAATGCAACAGCTTGACAGATGACATACTGTATGTATCCTGCCAGTTTGGGAATATTACCTGGACTGGTGCTGAAACTGTTCATGGCTCAGGATATTTTATTCATTTTGCTTTGCTTTCACCTTTCTTTTCACTTGGAAGCTAACTGAAATTCTTGACATAGACCAAAAAGAAGCACAAATAAAATAGATACACAGCATCTCACTAGTGCAAGATCATTATACAGTCAACACTACTCTATCATTTACAAGAAATTTAGGAATCCCAAAGTTCTTTCAGGGAAAATACATGAGGAAAAGTTCATGGTGAAAGATCCAGCCTGACTTTAAGGGGTAGATGAGATCAGAGTTTCAAGTGAGTTAAGATACAGATTTCTGAAAATCAAAATAATTTTTTCCTCTTTTTTTTTTTTGATGACTATTTTAAAATTTAGTTATTGACATTAAAGAGCAGCAGGAGGCATTATTTCATTCTAATCTCTTAGAATGTTTTCTGTTGCACAGGTCTCAATTTGTTATTCAACCTAGGAAAATTTAAACTGCATTTCAGAAAAACTGGTGCAGTGAGTGTGTCAGTCTGATGGTCTGAAGAGAAATTGGGTGAGATCCAGATTCAGTTTACAAAGGAGCAAAAAGAATTTCTATTCCTCCATCCAGTTTGTGAAAAGTAATCAGTTTGTCCAGCACAGCATTGTATATTTGGTTACATTTTCCCGAGCTATCTATCATACCAGATACTTCATCGATTCTGCTATAAGTAAAGGTAAAAGAACAGAAGAATTAAAACTTAGCAAAACAGTGCTCTTTATAAACAGAAAAATATCTATCTTGTACAACTAAAAATATTTTTCCAGTTCAGCTTCTGAGCAGGTCGACTCTGGAATTTTAATTCTACCATAAGGTCGACTATCTCTGAATCAAAAAATACCCCTTTTATGTGCCATGTGATACTCAGAGTCAGGTTTATTTGAGCTGATTAACAGATAATCAACATTTGGCACAAATGCTTGATTAAGACTCACATCCAAAGTTGCATATGCAGAGCTGAATATTCACTCCTGTCATCATATCCTAAATACTACCAACCAAATGCTGTGGTTGATATATGATCCATACATATGGATTTGGTATTGTCTCTCAAAAGTGAGTTCAACATTGAAATAAGAGGTCCTAGTGCAGAATAATAGAAACTTGTGTATCAGAAATTGGAAAACCAGATAAAAAACACACCAAATTAAATGCAAGTCATGTGGAATGTGCCTTATATGTTGCTAAATTTAAACAGAGGAAAACACATACATGCACAATTTCATACACTTTTAAATAAGGAGGGAAAATAAAATAAAACATCCAGTTTTTAATAAACTGAATTCTAAACCATTTATTATTAGGATGTTCTTTTAAAGCCTTATTTATTAACTTACACAGGAGTCTGAATAGCTTATGTTTTTCCTTTAAGATCTCGTTATATTTTGTGTTACATCCATTATGCAGTATTATCTAAAGGTGACTTTGCCACCAATTTGAAATCTTCAGTTCTATGCTTAAATCTTCAAAATTAAAAAGAAAAAAGCTAACAAACAGTTACGCATTCTGTTACTGCATTTTATTGCAGATCCATATTTGGATGACCAAACACAGATTTTATGAATAATAAAATCATTAAAAAATAAAATTCTCCTTTGAACGAATTTCCCCCAAAAATAATATCAATGAGGAAAAAATCAGGAAAATATAATAAACATAATAAAAGTTTCACCTTCACTTTCTTGAAACGTTCTTGAAAATAATAGGGTTGCATTTGTTGGGACCATCTAGAGACATATGCATTTAGAGCTCCTGGCTAAACAATCTCAAAATAGCAAAGGAGACAGCCTGCCAGCAAGGCATTATTAACTCATGTTCAATTCTAATATTTATAGCTCTTGAATTGAAAAGGGCACAACAAGCATTGTGTTCCTATAGTCACCTTTTCCTTTCTTCCTTTTCCTTGTGCATGTTGACATTCCTTTCCAAAACAGCAACTTCCTTCAAATAAAAGAAGCACTTCACATATTTTCAATTTTCACTAACAATTTCCTTCAGCTTTATCCAAACTCATATGAAAGATACACTGAGTTAAGCCTTAGGCTGCACTTGGAGAATTATTGAGTAAAGTATCCCACATAAAAGACCCATGGAGAACTGCATAACAGCAATTAATGATACAAGTTTTTCTTTATATGACTCTGTGGCCCCTGAGACTTAGTATTTCTTCTAGACTCAGTAAAATAGTTTCTGCTGCAGACTATGGCTCCAAAATAGTAACTACATTATTTCTGGAATACAAAACGTCAAGTTGACATGAACTGTAATCATATTTTACTCTCTCTTTTAACAAAATATACTTCATTTAGTATATGCAGACAGTACATTAGTAAATACACACCTTAAAAATTGGTAGTCGATGTATGAAGAACTCAATTTGACAAATACTTTATTGAACAGCTTTAGCAGCCAGTAATGTGTACCTCCTACCTAATAACTATAAAATGTCTATAATATTAGGGACATCATTTGTTTCCTCAGTGAATATTGGAAGGCTTCACAGGAAAAAGGTAATTCTGAAGGAATTCTAGCATCCTAAGCAGATTTTTTTCTTTTACTTGCATTGAAATATATATTTGTTTATAAATCAGTATTGAATGTATAAGATTAGGAAACAAAGGAAAACATTATCCATAACATGAAGAAATCTTTCTCTGCTGAAAAATAGATAACCTAGTGGTAAAGAATTAGCAGGTATGCATTTAAACTGTAGGACTATTATTGCCATTCTTTTATATAATCAGGTCTCTTCTGTCTAGCTTTATTCTGTTCAGACAAGACAGGTACAAACACTTGTGCTTACCAAAATATGATTTTCCCCAGCATTTTGTCACTCCAGTATATCATGCTGTTATGTTAAGCCCCATGCTTGTCTCCTTTCAGATGCAATCTCAAACTGTTTATATTGCTTTTAATTTTAGAGTCACTATTAAAGCAGAGTGGGAAAATAATTCCAGGATATACTGAGTATCAGGCTAAATTTACCAAAGGATTGTGCCTTTGCTTTTTACTCAGAAAGTATGTGTTTAGTCACAGAAAATTAAAGATAGTGAAATGTCTGACTTTCTACCTCCTATCTTCTTACTATCCTCTCTCCATACTGTCCACAGCTATGTAAAGTAATTCCAGGTTGGTAAGAACAAATACTGACAGAATTCCCCACTTCAGAACAGTGCTATCAATGCTATTGGGAACACAGAGACATTTTCTGCAACATAGAACAGATACACTTAAGAAAGAAGAAAAACGCCGTGCTTATTGCAATCACATAAAGTAAGTCCAAAATATACATCTTTTATCTGAAGATGCTAAAAAATGTATTATTTAGAACTAAAATTGTGCAGCACTTTAGAAACTGCTTTTGGAAGGGGTCAGTCTGCATGATAAATGCAACTGAAAAAACTGTCTAGAAAGCTAGAGATGTCTTTTCAGTTAAAACGGCCATGAAAATAAGAGACAGGCTATAACTTGTTCTGTTGCACAAGCTTGCTGAATCTTCATAAAGCTGAATACATGAGAAAAATGCTCATCATCAGTTAGACTAAACTGATGAAAAAATTATCTGTTCTTTAAGGTAGAAAACAGCCCAAAATCAGATCATGAGAACAAGAAATATAATGGTTGAGCCAAGAGAAGAGAGAAGAAAATTAGCAATTAAAAACCAAATGTGATTGTTGGGTAACAGAGGAGGATTGATATATGCAGTCCAGCAATTGCATTTCAATTTCTGTAATGGATAATTACATGTTAGGCTTTGAAGGAGATTCCGTTATAAAGCAATCTCTTTATCATCCATTATGTATCCTTTGCAAGGCATACAAAGAAAAAAACTCTCCTTTTTCTTTCAAAGACTGAGCAATTACCTCTATATAGATATCCTAGAATTAAAATACTGCTCCACACAGTGGAGCCCTTACCAGTTTTTATTTCAGTCAGTCAAAATTTACTATGAAATCTCAAAAACTGCATTAGCTTTAAACAACAGTCACATATGTTGGGATTTTAATTAGAATGCTGAATGCTGAAAACAAACTAGTAACTCCAAAGTTATAATTGTTTCCACCTTATTTTTGGTAGCCTTTTAGCATTTTCATGTACATTCCTTATTCCTGAAATAGAACTGCCAGGAACAGAACCTCAGTGGAGATGGTACTTTTTTGTCAGAAACACTACTTGGAGTACATGAAATTCTAGGGGAAGTCCTGGTTTAACTTCTTTTATTGATGGTAGTAAATCTGAGCTGCTGAATATCTGCTGCTTCTAAGACCACCCTCTTCTACAGTCTTCCCAGGATCTCCAATTTGGCTCTATTAACTTGTTTAATTTAAAACCCTGCCTTTGAGCACCTTTAAAGAAAATAGCTAACTAGCTAAAGGGTTGTAATCAGATCGAAACACTAAAAAGGAGGAAGTTTTCCAAAGAGTTTCCATGTGTATGCCTGTTATATGCAAAAGCACAGCAGATCCTGTTATGGTACACAACGATTTGTTGGGAAACCACAATGACAGAATTTGCTGGTACAAATTCTTTTGGGGACAAACCTACCCTTACTTACTCCTGGCAGAAACAAAATGCTTCCTTATGAGAAATAACTGACTATTGCAGCTGCTTTAGTCCCACTGTCCCAGATGATCTACTAAAGACTCCAAAAAGCCAACATGTGACCTGCATGCATTTCTACACCAGAAAAGCATGGGCAGTTATAAATTCCTCTCAGATTCTGCTTTGGAGAACAGTTCCAAGCTGTCCAACAAAACATAATTAATCCCAGTGTAAATACTGACAGCAAATAACACTGCTGCTGCTGCTGTTGTAAAATACTGTCCAAAAACATCACTAAAGAAGGTCTAATCCAGAGATGAAAGTAAAAGATACTTGCTAGTCAGGTTTGGGTGAGCTGACTTTGTATTGCAGCGTTGCTGCTGGACAGCAGCAGTTATTGCTGAGGAATGGAAACTAGAGACCTCATGCCGTGGATTACCTTGGCAGTTTCATCTCCACATTTGGTTTATCACATTAGCACCATACTTTCCTGGTATTACCTCACTGCTGCTTTGTACTGACAGAAAAGGACACATAGCACATTTTAAACAGAGCATGATTACAAAAAGTTGCAACAATTCAGAATCAAATAAATTAAAAAATATCCTATGCTGATCTAGCTATTCAAAAAGGATGAGTCAGAGATTGCATATTCAAGAAAAGCACAGTCTGAATTCAGATGATGCCTCAGTAAAAAAGGCACTATAACAATAAAACAACTGAATTGTAGCAGATTATAGCAAGCAGGATTATATCCCTTTAGTTGATGATGTAGTGGGAACTCTAGTATGAAATTACAAAATATATGTTGTCTATAGCACGTTTCTTATGCCAGACAAATGGAAGGCAGCAAATTTAACACACCAATACCTAGGATAAGCCTGGAGAATTAATAAGACTAGCACACATGGCTTCTCTGAGCTCTGTACACCATTGCCAGAGACAGGCTCCCAGCCAAGAGGGTTCTTCAGAGTCACACAAATACTAGTTTGAGCATAACTGCTCATTGAAAGCCCAGCTGAGTTCAAAGTCTCTCCTTCCTAATACTTGCTTGGCGTGGCTTGGAAGTTATGTTTTTTTCCAGCTGAGTCTGATAAGCAGACTGTGAAAAGGAAACCTGTTCTGCCCATGCACTCCACTGCCAGTGTGTGTTCTACAGACAGTTGCTCCCAGATGACAAACTGTGGGCTTATTTCTGTTACTAAGCACTGATTGCCAAATTCTTGGCAATCATTGCCCAAAATAAATGTTAGAGGTAAATACAAGGTGAATCAACAAAAAAGACCATTACCTCTCTAAGATGTCCAGTGATGAAATTCAGGAGACTGTGGCTGCAAATGTACAGCAGATAGAAGCATTTGAGGTCATCTCAGATTAAAACTAATTAAACCCTGTATTGGAAAATGATTTGTGCTTGAGCCATATCCGGAGGTGCAAAAGGCTGTAGCCAATGTGAGTTGAATCGAGGGCTGTGGGATTTTAAAACTGGTAAGTTATGTTACATAAGTGTTGTTTAAACTGGGCAGCCAGTACAGATGTGATGTAAGGTAAAGTCCATCAAGACTTATACTATAGAGCTAGGATTTCAAAGGAAAGCATGGGAAAAACATCAATGCCCACAGATCTAAACAAAACAACCATAGAATGCAGTAGATAATAAAACGCAATGGAGGCTCAGAGGAGACTGGAATTTTAAAGGGTGTATCTCATCTCCAAGTTACTTAGTTGCTCTGAGCAGTAGTTATACAAAGTCATTACACCAAATGTCACTATTTGGGATGTAGATAAGAGTACTTCCAAACGGATTATGGATGTCATCATCTATATTCTTAATGTCTTTGCCACATTAAAGAGACAGCCATAAGCTAAAGAGTAAATACGGGGCAGTAATGTAGTAAACTGTGTCCCTAAATCCATCTGTTACACCTTGGGAGAACTCTAGCTGAAGCTCAATTACAACTTTGTATGTTTGAACAATAAAAACTTTTCACTTGCTTACTTGTGCCTGTCATTTGCTGCTAAACAACCTTCCATCCTCTTTGAAGTGATTGTCAGGACACAAATTCACCACAGAGTATAGAGCATAACCTTGAAATATGCTGCAGTACAATGCCAAAAGAAAGAATTTCTTCACTGACAGGATTGTCAAGGATTGGAATAGGCTGCCCAGGGAAGTGGTAGAGTCATCATGCCTGAAGTGTTCAAAAAACAACTGGATGTGGCATTTAGTAATATGGTTTAGCTGATATGGTGGTATTCAGTCAAAGACTGGACCCAACAATCTTGGAGGTCTTTTCCAACCTTAATGATTCTATAAAAGCCATTACCATCTTGATATCCCTCGATGTTTTAGGATCTTTCAGCATTTGAAAGCTGTCGCAAGAAAGATGGCATCTAGCAGCTGGAAAGTTCATGAAGCAACCTTATAGTAATATTATACTAATACTAGTATAGAGAATTCCTTTTGCCCTTCACCACCAAACTGTTAACTGTTTCCATCTGAGTCACACTGCCAGGACACTGGTGAGGGATATTTGGTGACAGGAAAGACTCAAATGATCAGGACACATCATAAAATGAAGGTATTTCCTAAACTCATACTACAACCTATGTTGTATGTTAGAAGTTCATATATTAAAACAAATTCGTTCTTCAAGAAATGAACCTTTAACTAACAGTTAATAAAAATAAATAGCATAAATAAAACATTGGTCCTCTTTAGGCTGAAGGTAGATGCTTAGAGTGTCTGCTGTAAATGTCTGCTTCCTCTTGAAGTGTCCTCCCTCTCGGTTCCTCCTGGGAATATTAACTACTTCCTGGTTAGGGAATCTTCCCTGGCAACAACTAGCACACCGTGGAAAAATACCAAAGTGCACGCTTTTATTTCTGCAGCATATTGCACACACTTAACTTCAAAGCAAGATGTCACAGGACTAGAAAAGAGATGTATTGCTTCCACGAGCACAAGGACTCAATAACAGTGATCTGTCCTTACAAGTGCGGCACTACAAAACACAGCCGCAGACGAGATTGATTCACTACCTGTGGAATTGCGCCGTTCACGAGCCTGGCAGCTCACAGGCATGTCTGCTGCTGAAAAATATACCAGTCCAAAGCAGGTCAGGTGGTTGACTCCGAGAGAGGTAATCATTCCCTTCAGTGATTATTGGAGAAAAAGCCTGGAACTGACAAACTATCTGATGGATGAGGGGGGATGCTTTTCACCTTTTATCTTCCCAGCAAGGGCACTGCTCAAGGTCTTGAATTACTTGCCAATTACAGCTCACTTTGAAGAAACAGGCTGAGGTCAAGACTGTAATCAGCTTCAACAGGATCCAAATAACCATGTACTTGGTTACTGAGACCATCATATTTTAAACAATGGAAAACACTACCAAAATAACTGAAGAGTTTCATTATTCTTCTATTATAATATGAAATCTCTCCACCCACAAGAAAAAAGAAAGAAATTTGCTTTATTCCAAATAGTGATACTGACAGTGTTGAACATGGTACTTGGAACTCCAGTCCTACACTTTCTTATTCTATGCATCCACATAACAAAGAGACGTCTAAAAGTGTTAGTAAGCATAGAAAATATACCAATATTGAATTTGGTACTTAAGCATTTCAATAAATATTCACTACAGAGATTTAGAAAAATAAAAATATGTGAATGAGAAATTACATTATATCATTTTTCCTGACTAAAAAATCTCTCTTTATAAATTAAGAGTTGAAATACTGCAGGTTTATAATCAGAAAGAAAATCCCCAGATTACTGGATCTTTAAGAAGGAACAAAAAAAGAAAGATAAGAATGGGAGGAAGTGGAATCATCCAAAGATGAAAAAAAACGTGTACATCTTTATACTCAACTATATTCATAAAGGTAAGTAATTACAGATATTTTTTCTTAATGTTAGTTTGATAACCCCAAAGCAAATGGAATGGTTCTAAGGCAGCACTCCTAATTTAACATGCTATTTTTTTTTTATACTGTAGGCAAATATAAGATGAACACCACAGGAGGTGGTGCACTTGTATTAATCCATATAAGACCTCATAAAAGAAGGTCACATCTTTTGTATGCTTATTTCAAATGAAAAAATAAAACTACCAAAGATTGTCTAATGTGCTCTTCTAACAAAAAAAAAAGAAAAAAAAAAAAAAAAAACAAAAAAAGCCAAACAAAGAAAAAAAACCCCACCAAATAAAAATCCCTGACCTACCAAGGAACTAAACAAAAAACAAACCCCCAAAAAACCAACAAACAAACAAAAAACCAAAAACAAACAAACACCCCCAAAACAAACAAACAAAAAAGCAAGTAAGTATAAGATGAGCTAATTATTGTTCAACTGTATTAATAGTAAGATATCGAGAATGGGCATGGCAGGGATATTATGTTTTCCTTCTGATCTGTCAGAGACCAATTTTGAGTCCCCTGTCCAGTTTGAATATCAATTCCCTAATAAGCTTATTAAAAACTGAAAAAGATTCAGAAAAGAACCACAAAACTTGTTTTGAATCCAGAAAACAAATGGTATAAGTGCTGAAGTAGTTTCACTTAGTTTCTAAAAGAAAAAAAGTGAAGTTCCTAAACATGGATTAAGTTAATCCACAAAGAGTAAAAATATCAGATGCTGCACAGTATGTTAAATCTAGCAAAGAATAGGTAAGGGTATTAAATAGGTAGTTCCCAGGCTAAAAAGCAACAAAAAACCTGAACCAGGTACTTTTGTGGGATTGAAAGTAAATGCTGGGCCAGCTTGTCAAAGGATATTGTGGTGAATCTTTAGCTTGGGTTTTTACTATGAGATTTACCTTTTAAATAGGAATGTTTTGGCTCAGTCCAAAAATTCTAGCATTCAGAAAGTGAGCTTCTTATAATTACCCAGTAAGATAATGGTAAGGAAGCAATTAGAAAAATTAGCAGCATTTAAAGTATAAATTTTAACAGATTATGACATTTTTTGCAATAATAATTCAAAGATGAGCCATGTTCTCATGGAATGGGTTAGCATCTGAGGTGATTGAGAGTGCTTTCCTGTCTTAATGACTTCTTTATTATTGCTGAACTATTAAATCCATTTTGACTGTGAGCAAGTGAACTGCATTTTGTCATATCTCGATTGTCAACTTGCAAAACAACAATTTCAGCATCCTTTTCTGCCTTCCATTATACCCCTTTACTTCTCAGAATAATTACTCCTGTTCTGGTAACCTGATTCATCTCAGACTACTTATCTAGCCATGAAATTGGCCAGAATCTGAACTCTGAGCTCTGTGATGAGTAAGAGGGAAACTAAGACAATTTAGATTGAGGACGAATAAATATACCTAATGAACACAGTAATTTTTGTCTGAATGTATTAAAAAATTAGAAAACTCACACTGCAGATAATTCCTTTTATCACCTGCTGTAAGTTACAAGTGAAGCAAGGCAGACCTCTGATGGACCTCCTGCCCTTTGGATCTTACTAGGTGTTCAGTGGCAAACTTGATATTTCAAGGTACAGGTACTCTTACTGTCTTGCAAACATAAATCTTGGATTTCAAAGGAGGGAACTCAGATGACATATTAATATAATTTCAAAATTGAACATGTATATCCTGAGGCTAAATAAAATTTGATGCAGTATGGAAAAAAAAGTTCTTTCTAATGAAAAAATAGTCAAGGACTTTTCTGGGATGATAGATTACTTTCCAAGAGGACAGACTACACCCTCCTACAGAGACAAATACGGTCTTATTCTCCAAGGGGTACAATACTCACTGCACTTGAATATTATGGATTATCTGCAGAAATTTTGGCTTTCCATAAATACCAGTTTCACTAAACAAGATAAATCTCTGCCTGTTTTTTAGGTGCAGCTGTTAAGCATGGGCTGTCACCATCAGAGAAGCTTATGAAGGCAGCATCTTGGTTCTGTTGCTACTGAAAGTTCCTCAGACCCAGGCAAGAAGAGGCTGTATATAGATGATCTTTTTCCACCAGCAGAAACTGTCTTTTCTGGTTACCTAGAGACACCTCATCACTTTGGAGAGAAGCAGTTAGGAAAAGATGCAGAGTATGAGCTTCTAGTACCAAAAGAATAGATCAAATTGGGGATGTACAAGAGTCTGTTCTGATGTAGCTACAGCACTTGGTGAGTGTTAGTGACATGCTAGCATAATTCTTATGTCCAATAAAGGTATCTTCCTAAAGGTTCTAAACAACTCACTTCTCTCACTTCTCTTTCTTTTCTATTTCAGATATTGAGTTTATTTTCTGTATTAGAATTTGGTTTTAGTAATGAAAATTAAACTAATAATCATACTTCTTCTGTGTAAAATTAGACAGTGCTCCCTACAATAACTCTGATAAATAAATATCTGATTAATAACCATGTATTTACTTGATCCACTCTCCTTTTCTTTGATTATCTCACATCATCAACAATAAGAAAATAGCTATTGTAGTCCACTTTGGATGACTGAAATTTTGTCTGTTTACAGAAGAATATTTTTTTGACTATTGATCCAATAAAGAAAACGTGTCTGGAGAACCACATACCTTTAGAGATACCACTGGGAAAAATTACTGCAGAAAGGAAAAACAGAGTTGTTGTGTCAGATTAAATCATCTGCCTCATTAGATCTAGGCAGCATTCAGTCTGGCTGAATTGAACTTTCTACCAGGTGCTGAACAATTAATCACCAGAGAAATAGGTCAGATAACTAAAGGAAGAACTCTCTTACAAAAAATAATAAACAAAATAACAATAGCTAAAAAAACCCTTCTCTAAACCTTAAGATGTACAGTTATTTGTACGCCAAAAAGACTTACACTCCAAAGCTGAGGAATATTTTGAGTGAAGGTGACTGATGGTAAAATCAGCCAGAAACATATATTTAAAAATTAGGAATTCTCTAGGAAGATGCATAGACAGCCAAAATGTTGCAAGCCTGCAATAAAGAGAGAAGCTTTAGTTAAAAACTCATTTTTCTTCTGTGGTATAGTAGCTACATTACTTATAAATGTGAGAATAAAACTGAACATATGGAAAAAAGGGAAATAACCAAATGAATTGATGCATTTAAAACTTGTATAGGAAACTAATACTTTTTTAAATGTTAATTATAAACTACTAAGTTTGCAAAAAAGCATTGTATTGATAACTTAGAGTGTGGGACTCTACCCATCTATTTCTTTGGCATCCTTTCAATTACAGTATTTATCTACGTTGGTCTCTGTACATGTAAAGCACTAGACATGCACATTATTATTGAGTGTGACAGTAAGTGTTGAGAAAAGACACTTTTCAGCAGACACTGACCTGGGAACATCAGGTTTTTCACCAACAATGGACCAGCCTTCAGAAGATGACTCAGAGATGACAGCCTGCTTAAAGTAGGCATCTAACAGCTGAAGGCACCTATTACAAATTCTCATGGCTAGCAAGTTGCTTTTCTTAACTGACTATTTGGGTTTTTTAAACTGTATCCATAAGTTGGAGTTTCTAGTATGAAAAATGGGAAGAACTTTCCTCATTCATTCTGCCCAGTAGTGGCTTGCTGACCAGTCATGCAGGATGCACAGCCTGGTCAGATGTTCACATGTGCATAATTCCAAATCAACTACAGTACATGCTGCTGTCCACAAATTACTTGCTGGTGCTGTTTGAGCTACACATTTAATTAAGAAAAACTTCACTGGAGCTCTGTGTTAAAGATTTCTATCTACTGCTCACTCACTCACGTATGAGGAGTCGTTTCAACAGCTGTTTTGATTCAATTTATCTTGTAATTTATGAAGATCTAATTGAACAAATTACTTCTAAGGAAT
Organism: Notiomystis cincta; assembly: GCA_013398075.1. Taxonomy (NCBI): domain Eukaryota; kingdom Metazoa; phylum Chordata; class Aves; order Passeriformes; family Notiomystidae; genus Notiomystis; species Notiomystis cincta. Next base: position 127,303 of record VZRX01010000.1, read on the forward strand.
GCCTGAAATTATTAATATTAAAATTTCTATCATATTTTTGTCTTTTGCCCACTGTCAGCTCTGCCTAATCATTTCACATATTGGTCCACACTTGCTTCCATACTTCACAATTCCATGCATAACTCTCTTTGACATCCAGACCAATTTAAGAAAGGAAAAATGACAAAAAATCCCCTATGTTTATTACATGCTATTTGGTGGATGAAATGCTAGTCATTATGAATCTTATGAAATAAATATCAAGGAAAAGCTTGACAGTGCACTGCAACAAGCAGCTCAGAGAGTTCACGGAATCTCCTTCACTGGAAGTGTTCAAGCCTGCCTGGATGTGACCCCATGCAACTTGCTCTACGTGATCCTGCTTTAGCAGGGGGTTGGAATAGATGATCTCCAGAGGCCCCTTCCAACCCCTCCACTGTGTGATTCTGTGCCATTACTCCTTTTCCATCCATGTAGGACACTGTGAGGAGGGACATCACTGTGGAAATGTCGACATTCCCAGCAGATCATGGATGGCCAAACTGCTCCAGAGGCTGCAAGGTTCAGAGCAACCACCAGTAACTTCCACTTCATTTCCAGTCATATCCAGTCCTTGTCAAAAACTGTTGTAAATATCACAAGCGACTACCTTTGTGTCTGTGGTTTTGCTCTTTTTTCCAGTTGATGAGTGGGAAGGTGATAATAGCCAAGATTACTAAAATGGGATTAGAAGTTGCTTTCACATTTTGGAGGAATCAAGTGTTTCAGTAATTTAGCTCAATTATTACAGTTTTAGCTGTAAAGTTCTACTGCTGCCACTCTCAGGATTTTAGATGGATACCAGTAACAGAGATATGGAACCCACATTTTATAGTAATATATATGGCTACTTCCATGTCATCCTTTTCTATTATATGTTCTAAGTGCTTTAAGAGTATTTCCTAAAAACTACAGTATTCCTATTTAAATATTTTGATCAGTCGTATAATTCAGATTTCTTCTCTGAACCTTATTCCTAATGGTGTACGTTTCAATGCAAACCTTGACAAAGAGGGATCTGTTTTTCTGCTTATTTAATTAATAAGTGATTTAGCTTTTGAAAAGCAATCTGGGTTTCCCAAGAAACTTTAGGACAAAGCAGTTTTAACTTAGGAATGGGTTGATCGCATGATGCTTCAATCTCTGTCTACAACACTTTACCCAGAAAAACCGACATACAAGGAAGATATTCACAAAGAAAACTTCTTCCCTTTCTTCTTCAAGTTCTTATGATCCTTTTATATGAAGACAGAAAAGTACTTTTTAGAAAAGTATTAAAAATATACTGAAATCCTATAAATCAATATCCAGAATATGGCACAATCTTAAAATGGTAACATCTTGTACATATAGCTACTCAGTTCTTGTATCTCATTCTACTTATGAATGACTTTAGGGAAAAAAAATGCCCTAAAAGAAGAAATAATATTAAATTGATTCAGAGAAACAAACTTTTTTGATTAGGTATCAATGCATTACTCTTTACACCTAATAAATTATTGTTCTAAAAAAAAATAAAGTTTATCAAGGAGGACATAACCTAATCTATGAAGAGATAAATATTTAACCTAGGGACAAAGTGCACAATCCACAACTCAAGGGAGTGAATAAATCTGTTCTGCTACTCATCACTTTAGGAGCTGTCATACAATATTAAAAACATGTATTTGAAAATACTTTTATAACAACAGTAAAATCACTCAGCAGTTAAAGTCAACTGGGCAAAACCACAGAAAGCATACTGCAATCTGAATGCAACACATCATAAAATAATATTTAACGGAGAGATAAAGTCTCTGAAACCCACAACCTACTAAAGTGTATAAATCTACTCTCCTGCTTATCACTTTCAGAGCTGTCATACAATATTAAAAACATCTATTTGAAAATACTTCTCCTACAACAACAGAATCACTCAGCAGTTGAAGGCAATAGGACAAAACCACAGAAAGCATACTGTTATCTGAGTGCAGCATAAGCAATTATATAAAGTGTTTACTCTGAAAATACTTCATGATTTTCAAAAAGAATAAAAATAATTTCATATCATACACGTAACTTGCATTGAAGAGTCTGAAGAAAGCAGAATATTTCTTACATTTATGACAGTTATTATGACACTGAACAGAGTGCTCTTGATTTACACCACTGCAGTTAATTCTTCCAGATTAATGGGGTGTTTCACAAAGTTCAGAGTTATGACAATCCAGGGTAAGATAAGTTATCTTCAGGCTTTTGTCACCATGATAGGGACACAACAGGATTCTGAAACCTCAATCTGTACCAAAGCTTCAGAATGAGTTTTAGCATTCTGCATTGGATGCACTGTGTTACAGATTACTACTGACTCTGATCTCCAGGTAGATATATGCTGTGTTTTATATACTGTAAACTATTAAATTGTGGGAAACAAATAGGCTTTGTTGGGACATATTATCTGTGAAAAAAAGAAAGAAAGGATATAACCTATCCAAACTCAGAAAACTACAAATGTCTTTATAAAACTCAACATTTTCAGAAAGCTGAGACCAACTTCCTCACTGATTTCTGGAAAAGCACATGGAATAGTCTGACTATACTTGTAAAATTTCCCTTTTTCAAACATTCTGCTTAAAAACTTCTCTAAGATTTGCACAGTTTTACAATGCATGTAGTTTTCATTCAAGAGTAGAAATGGATAGCCTTGATACTTATGAACATACTGACCATTTTTTCAATTCTCTAGTAAAAGTGTAAAAATCTTTTTTTTTTCCTATTGTAATCAGTTCAGATTCTTAAACCACAAGTTTAAAGAAAAAAATGGAGAAGAAATCTGCACTGCTCCTGAACTAAGAGGAAAAAGATTCTTCAGTCTGTGAAATTTAGCTAAGGCCCATTAACACACACCATTATTTATACCTGTTACTTGATTCTCATGTAACATGTATTTTATATCATTCACAGAAGTAGAACATCACAGGGGAATGGGGCACATATGGTTTCCTTTAGCTGGCATGCTGGAAACCTGTCCTGCACTAGGTAAGAAGAAACTTTAAGATTCTGTGCACACACACACAGACTGCCAGACTTTTGGCCAGTGAGGCAGGCAAAACAGATAGCTGCACAAGAAACTCATTTCTTACAGAAATAATACAACCACTTATGGACATTTTCACTATACTTTGAATTGTCTTCCCATTATCAGCTTCTCCAGCCATAACAACAAGTACAGACAACAATCAAATGATGTATTTTACCAGGGAACCCAAACAGATATGGCAGTCAGACTTGACACAGCACACTCAAACATGCCAAACAACTGTAAATACAGAGGTTTTTTTTCCCAATCTTTGCAGCCTCTAATGCTGGAAATAACTTTTATGATAACATTTTTCATATTAATTGATATTTCTATTTAAAACTAAACACAGCACACAAAAAAACCCCAAAAGTTCATACATTTAATGGAATCTCTCTGTTGTCGTTTAAACTTAATATAAAGTTCTCTATCACAAACATAGAATCTTTATAAAAATGCACTTGATCTCTGCAGGGCTTTAAGATTCTATAGCAAGATTCTAGCAAGTCCACCCAAGACAGCAACATAGAGTACAAGCTGAGTAACTTTCTTATTTAAATTCACTTGAAAGGAAGACTGCATTTCTTGAAAGGGTTACATAAACAGGACTACTTTAGACGAATTCATAGGAGAAAATTTTGCTTAACCAAAATTTTTGTTATGGTTAACACATGAAAACCGAGTTAGTCAACAAAGTTCGCCTTTTCACAGGTGTAAGTATGTATGCTGCATTCAAATGCCAGCTTACAGGAAGATTTGAGAATACAATATTCCTTCAATATTTGAGAAACAGACCACTTCAGAGTGTAATCTAATAAAACACTAAGATGCAATGATTGTCATTATATTATCGACCATGCTGCAAACTGTTTTTTAGTCTAACTCTTCATATGGTAAGAATAACAGCTCTCTTAGAAATAAGGTAAAAATAATCAATATTCCACTATTCCATATGTAAAAAACACGTTTAAAATAAAGTAAGATTCTTGGGTTTAATTTTTACTTTATAAAGAAACAATATTGCTAATAGAGGAGGCGATCTGTCTACGAAAAACAAAGCATCAAGCAATAAATTAGCACTTGATTGCCCTTAGTGAATGTTCAAGTTGCTTAGTTTGAATCTGAGTATTGTAGTTCTTCCTCAACACAGTTTAAAATGCTAACAGTAAATTAAACATTCAACAGGTTTTTAAATACTATAAAAGATATATCTTGATCTTACAATTCTAGTACAGATGATGTGAATGTGAATACATAACAAAACAATTTTGATTATAAGACAGTTTGAAGGAAATATGATTGCCTGTAATCATCCTAAAATCTGCTTTGACCCTCCAGTACTTTAAATCCACAGATTTAAAACAGACATAAGAGATTCATACTTTAACACCTAAGTTTATACTGGCAGATTTCTGGATACCAGTTTATTTTTCCTGCAAAATTAAACCACAACCAACATCCACAACAGACAGCCACTGATGTGCACGTCGCTCTCGAGGTGACTCAGGTAGTGCCTTACATCCAGGTTACAGGTGCTCCTGCCTCGCTGCAAGAGAATAACCAGAACAGAAAAATGACGAGCCACTGAAAAGCTCTCCCTTACCTTCTAAACCTGCTTCAATCAGCCCAAACTGTTCCAACACTTTTACAAAAAGCACAATCACGATCAACACCGCTATCATTTCAAGCCCTTCCAAGTTCATGGTGAGTTAGGTCATGGTCTGACCACCGCCACCGAGGAAAGTGTTCTTCTGCCCGGCTTTCTTTGCAAAGCCATTAAACTAGGCGCGGAAGGCTCCTGCGAGGGAAGGGGGCGAGTGGGAGGGGAGCGCCAGGGAGCGCATCCCGGCTACCCCAGCAGAGGCCACGAGAGGCGGGCGGATCGGCTCCGGCCTGCCGGCACTGCCCGGCTCGGCACAGCCATGCGGGCGGCGGGGTCCGGCCGGCGGGACACACCCCGCGGTCACCCGGGGAAGGGCCCCGGGCAAGGCGAGCGCTGCGGCGGGGGGCTGGCGGCTCGTCCCGGCGGGCGGGANCACCCGGCCGGGGCTGGCTCCAGCCGGACGAGGTGTCCTTGCCAAGTTCTCCGTCAGTTTCTCCGGGTAAAACATTCCACCTGTTGCATGTGGCAAGTAATACACAACACTGTATATGCAACAGCAAGCTAGGAATCCTTTTTGGTGGGTTTGTTGGGGGGGTGCCAGAGGATGTTGTAATTATAGCAAACAAACTCCCCATAACCCACAACTGTCTCAGATTCTTTAAGGCTTATTCTGTAGAGTGATTTGGAAAACAAAAATTAAAAAGACAGATAAAGAATCATAGTCTGAACCATAGAATGGCTTGGTTTGGAAGGGACCTTAAAGATCATCTTGCCACAGGCAAGGTAACACCTTTCACCAGACCAGACTGTTCAACGCCCCATCCAACCTGGCCATGAACACTTCCAGGGATGGGGCAAGAAAAAGGAGAAGCAAGCTCATTATTTTTGATTTTTTTTCTTGCTTCAGTAATATTTGCTAAACTAAGTATTTCCATGGAAAACACTAACAGTGAAATACAGCAATATTGACCACAGGACTGAACTGGTATCTTATACCACTAACAGCCACTGGCCTATCTGCAGCACTCTGCAGTACTGGCATTGTCACAAGCAGTGTACTCATGGTTAAGGATTTACTCCTCAAATCCCTTAAAAATTTAGCATCCAAGAAGAAATTTACAATAGAAAAACAGCACCTTTATTGCAGCAAAAAATGAGCAGGGGAACAATTGCAACAAATGTAATCCTGTCTGGTAGAGCACTGTCCCCCTCATGGTTGAAATCAATTATTGCCAAGGGCTCAGTTTTCTTTCTTTCTTTAGATAAGATTAAAAAAAAGTTTCATTTTGTTATGTGAGAACTGGCAGCAACTTCTAAGTCCCCCAGGTATATTTGCGTTATAATGGGTGTTGCAGTGGAATGAACTGAGAGTAATGGCACCAAACAGATATAATATAGCTACCTATTTTTGTATAGTGGATAGATAAAGCCTTACAGCATAATTTTCACATGTCACTATTCTATGGTTTTTGTTCAGGATTGGGCTCCCTGAAGCTGCTTAAACTTTTTCTGTAAGAAAATCTATGTTTCAACACTCCATTGTAAATATTGAGTTCATTTTAGTTCTGCAGGCAGCTTTTCCTTGGGAATCTGTGCTTTTATTTGCTGCAAATTTTCTCCTTACGTTCTTTTTTTTTTTTTTTTCTTTCTCACACTCAGTCTTTGTTCCAAACAAGCCTAAATGTCTTCTGTCTCTAAGCCATCTTATCAATGGCTGTAAGGAAAGTAGGTCCAGCTTTCCTTCAATGTGGAACTAAAATAGACTAATTTATCAGTCTCAGGAGCATAACACCTGCAATCTCATATGCCTTTACCCAAAAAATGGTTACAAGTTGTGTTCGGGTACGTGCAACATCATCACCTGAAAGGACATACTCCTTTTCCTGAACAGCTTTTGTTACTATTGGTCTGCTGAAAATGTAAAAATGGAAACACTTTTTAAAAGACTTTTCTAAAGGTACTTTTGTGACAGTTGCCCTTCCTCAGGGCTGAGATGAGAAGAGTGGAAAGCAGAGCCTGTGGTGGCAGTGCTGCAAAGCTGGCAGCTGCCCTGGCCCTGCAGACGATCCCCATGGCTGGCAGTGACTGGAGAAACACTCCTTCCTCTAGACATGCCAGGGTCTGCCTCCCCACGTATCAGCAAAGTGAACAGTTCTTCCCAGAGGTGTAGGTGCACTGCACCTATGGCTAATTATAACTCTTCTTCCAAGACACAGCAGAGAAATACAGAAGAAATAAAGAATTAGTATTACTGCTAGAGTTCTACAGGTGGATGCCAAAGCATAGTAAGAATGATAATCTTCAGGGAAGGCAAGGTTTTTGCAAGAAAGCTGTGACTAAACTTCTGTTTCTCAAGTCTTGTGAACCAGCCATGAAAATGCCTTTTTTTCCCTCCTTTTTGATATACCTGTAGGTAATCTAATATGCAGTTTAATACACCTTCCCCACTAAGTCATTGCTTTTGATAAAAACAAAAGGTTTTTATAAACCTTACAATATTTCTCCTGTAGGAGCACAAAACTGTACAAACCTATCTCTGATCTTCACCTTCCTACCTGCTTAAAAATGGACCTCTATTGACAGGTAGGGTAACAAACTGCTCAACATTATTTCTCTCTCCAAGTGCCTTGCCAAAAACAGTGATATGGCGTGTTGTTATATTTTTTGCTGTCCATAAAGACAAAAAAAAAAAGAAAAAAGTGATCTTCATTTACCTATACAGTTCTATCAAAGCATGACATGAAGAATGAAGCTAACAATTGAAAGTATTGACACCCTATTTTTTCCTCTTGCCTAAATACAGAATCCTTAATATATTAAGCTTTAAAAAGGTATAAGTAGGAATGCAGGAAATAGGAATGGGAGGAAAGATATTAAATCATAAATTACACTTATATAGGTGTTTTATACACAAAAGCATGAAGCCTTGTTTTTCTTATGTGTAACTGCAAATTAAAGGGTTTGGTCTTAAAGTATTATAAATGCTGTCTCCTTTTCATCCAAGCATTTTTCAGCATTACATTTTATCGTGAGAGTAAATATATTAAATTGAAGTTAATGGTTATATTTTCAGCTAGGAACATATCTAAATGGTCACACTTCTCATCTTGTGATGGAGCTATAAAGCACAGCACAATGACTCCATTTAGTTTACTATGACTAAGATCCTTGATACCATTAATCTTACTGCTATTGCTTAATGCTATATATCATGAAATGTTAATGTTAAAAAAAGACCCAATCCATTTAGACTGAAAATTGATAAGTTGATCTACAGATGGAGTCCTAGTAATGGTTATATTTCTTCCTTACACTTTCTTTTCCTTCACTCTTGTGTTCATTTGGATGCTGGAAAACCACTCCCAGATTTTTATCATGGCTTCCAGGAGGACAATCACCATCCTCTGATATTGCCACCTCTCAAAGTGTTTTATGGGAGCCTGGCCTGCAGAAATCAAAATCCACTGGATTTTGTTTAAAACAGTCCAATTATCCATCAAAGCTAAACTTGATGGCTTTGGATAAAGCAATGGGGGCTGCACATGTGCAATAACAGATTTGGGAAAGGTTATCATTAGTGGGGGAAAGTTAATGATAGTTAATTGGCAGATCTGGGTGCAGAAGCCAATTCACTGCAAGAGAAACATGAAATGGAATAATACCAGTGGGAATCCCATGCCACATATAAAGTCTGAAAACAAAACCTTTAATAGAAGATAAAGTTTCTTTATTTTGACCTGGGAAAACTTAAATAATATTTTCTTTTAATGGTAAAAATCATTATGTAAAGCCAGACAAATCTAATGATTGCTTTGTAAATTATGTCACTCCAACTTATTACAAAGATCAATAATATTTTTGACTGTTTTTTTGTAAGAAGAGCTTTGAATAAATATTCCAACATCCAATAAAATCATTAAAATATGTATTCCATGCAGATATTTAAAAGAAGTTCATTGTTTTTAATCTTAAAAGGGGAAAACCCACTCTTTCTTTCCAAAGAAGGGAATGGGCCAGAAAATCTTGATGTATCATAAATTCAAATACTTTTTTATCTCAGCAGCTAGCTGTTATTACACTGTAGCATCCCTTTTTCTCACTCTTAAATTTACTACTAGCAATATAAATTAAGAGAATGAACTAAGATATTATTTTTAAAAATTAAACAAATAAAATCTAGTAAATCTTCCAGCTCATCAAATCACAGAGAAAACCAAGAAAAAGAGACAAACTTGTCTCTTTCAATTTAACACTTTTTCTTAGTAATTATTCAATGAATCTGAAAACAAATTGACAAAATGTTATGATGCATTCAGCCACTATAAATGTTAACTCTGATAAGGACCAATAGTTTGCACCTTTCCCTATAGGCATTAAGCCAGCCTGACTTCCATAGTTCTCCCACATTAAACACAGGTAAGAAAAGATCACAGAAATCTTACATCACAGCGCCTTATTTCTACCTTTTCACAACTTTTATCTAAGTTTACATCCTTAACTGTGTCCAATGCAAGGGACTTCCCTGTCCCACTGAGGAAGCCACAGTTACTGATATGCCCCTAAACCAGCAGTTCAGAGCCATGGCAGCAGGCAGCAATAATTCCAGGGGCTGGCAGGGAGCTTGTATCTCATGCAAGTGGTTTCCCATGGTGTGAGCTGGGCTGGCATGACGTAGTCATGAAGCAGAAGTTCTGTCTCTTCACACCTGGTACATAATTAGATGGCAATACATAAATCCTGAGCTTTCATAGAACTGATTGAAATAGAAGGAATTATGTACAACAGTTACTCTTAAGCAGGCTTTTCAACGACTTATGTCCTTACATGCCAACTGAGATGTAGTTCCACTTGAAAATTATACCTGAAGATCTGGATAATACCATAACATCACTCCTGTTTTGGGTTGCTATAAATGTCAGAAGCAGCACAAAATCTGTCAATATTATTACTTATTCTTTATAATATTCTGAATATTATGTGGGTATTCTGGAGCCCTTAAAATGGAATTATATTTCAAGTTTATCCTTTTCCATGCAGTGAAAATATGGCTCCCTGAATCTGGTAGTGTATATTTCTGGAAACTCTAACACTAACTGTGACCATGAACAATGTCATTAGAAGACAGAAATTTTCTCATCACATACCACTATGATAACTCCATCTTTGCTAGAGGTCCTTAAACCTCATTAAAAAGAAAAAAAACTTTTAAAATTTTCAATGCCTTAAAAATGTCAGACAACAGTATTTTAAAGCTCTCTGTGGAAACTGAAGGTGAAAAATACTTGGCTGTTGTAATTCCACGGTTGTGGCTCAACTGTTTCTTGTGATTTGTTTGTGCTACTTCTTTATTAGCAAGGAATTTTCTCCTAAGAAACTTAATTATTTCTCAAGTGTTTACACTTGAGGGAACATACTGATCATTTTCCAAACTACAGAAAAATTCCAAGACTTTCGATGTCGCATAGAATTACAGGAGAGTTACCAGTCATCATTTGTAAAACTTGTGCATCTTCCACAACAAAGAACTAATGCAGATAGCTTAATTTTGATTTTTGAGACCGTCACAGCATGTCAGGCAATGGTGCTTTATGATACTTGATTTGATTTCCCTGAATAACACAGGGCCACAGAGGGCTCAGTGCCACACACAGCTGTGGGACACCACAGGTGGCAGTGGGCCTCCAGCAGCTTATTTCACTGTGGTACATCCTGATTCCTAGACATGTCATTCCTGCAGTCTTCTAACCTGGGTATCACCTCTTGCTCATTTCTCTCTTTACACTTAAAAATCTAGTGGATATTTCATGCCTTCAGAGCAGCAGCTCTAAGATTCAGTGTTTTTTCCCTGTCCAGCAACTAAATCTTTAATGCAGACTTCCTGGGTTTGCTCCTCAGCTACTGTGACCTTCTCTTCTGTGTCTTTGTCAAGTGCTGTCTTGCTCCTCTTTATCCACTCAGGATACTGCCACAAAAATCATCTTTCTTGCTTACCACTCCGACTATTTCAGTCTTCCCTTTACATTTCTAATGGATCCACTTCATCACATGCAAAGTATCTGCTGTCACCTTCAAGGCCAATCCTAACATTCTACTGCCATACCTAGTCACTGTTGACTTTTAGAGAATATCGAGCTGTTAACCCACCCAACCAATAATTTTAGCCTTACTTATTCATAAATTGGACTTTATTCATAAGAAATGTTGCTGGTTTTAATATAGCCTCTTAATATTCAGAAACATTATTATAACTGCGTGTGGGTGCTGATGTTTCTGAAGCCACAGCTATGAACAGAGGGTGAGAAATTCATGAGACAATGTGGTAAAATTTTCATCCAGATAGCAAAGGGAGAAAACACATCTTAAATAATTAGAAATATCATTAATAATTAGAGACACATTCCCTGGTTTGCTACCTCTTTTGCTACATATTATTGGAAAACTGTCAGGCTTTCAGCAGTGAACATTGTATTAAGTTGACTTTATCACGAGTATGATTAGGAAATTTATCTGTAGCCTCAAAATAAGAGACTGACAGAAGAGTTCCTCCAGTTCAGCTGATGCAGCATGTGGATGTTCGCCAGACTTTTCCTCCTAACCCCTTGTTGGTTCATTAGCAGCTCGGTGTAGACAACAAGAGACTTATGCCAATCAACAGTAAAAGTCCCAGGAAAGCCTAGCTCATATGCCCATGGAAAACAACTCAAGAGTTTGGAGAAAGACAGCATTTTTCATAGTTCTGCTTTAAAAACCCCAAAGAACCACAAAACAAAACAGAACCAACAATCTAGGGAAGTCTGAAGCCAATGTCTGTAGAACCCTTCAGCTGACTTTACCCCTAGGGTGCTGTTAGTCCAAAGAGCAAACTCCTACTTTGTACAGAAGTTTTTATTAAGACAAATGACAGAACAAAAAAGTGACAAGTTCTTTTTGTTTGCTTGTTTTTCAGACTGGTTATACAAAGCCAACCAACATATATTAAATAAATAAGGCAAGCTGACAGATACATTCAGTTTCCAATTCTGCCCAATTCCCTACTTGGAGCACTATGAAGGAGCCCAACAAGTTTCTTACTAAGAATTTGACAGTCTTTAAATTTCTTTCCTGCAGATCTCTACCCTGTATAAATCAGATACAGAGAAATCCATGTGCCTAAGCAAAGCTCGTTTTAGGTTCAGTCTCAGTTTTGCTAGGAGTTTTGTCTTTGGAGGAGGGTGATGCTAAGCCATCTTATTACACAGACTCATGAAGGGTGCATTACAGAGCCTGAAGAATCATGGGGGATTGCACCTTTTCAGTCATGGTCAAAAAAACACTTACAAATAACTATATTGACCATATATTTAACAGTATTCTTTACTTCATCGATAGTCAGTGACTGCTGATGATTGTTTTAAGCCATCTGATGAGGATTCATGGGTGGCCTTTTTATGTGAACAGCTGTACAGAAACACACACTTGAGTGAGCAGTCTCAGCAGACAGTCCAAACTACATCAGTGTGGTCTTTACCGCACAGATTTGAAGGACATTAGTGCAACAATCCAGAAAGACATAAAGCACTGACATTTTTTAATTAAATGAACAGAAGATTTCTGTGCCTTGAGTGCCAAGATTTTCAATAATGCTAAACTCAGCAGAAATATTCTTAAATTAATAGGCAGGGAATTCTTCTTGTTATTTAAATGGTTTCTCCCTTGCCTATCTTTATGCAATATAAATGCCTGTATCACCACTTCCTTCCTCATTATTGCACTATTTGGTTTCCAGTGAATATTTTTCTTTATAAAGTGGTCATTTGCATATAAAAATATGTATTGTTACAGATTCATAATTATTTTGGTTCTTAGTCCTCATTTCTTTATTCTTCTGTGCTGTTTGAAAGCTACTTTTATTTAATTCATATTTGCTGCATTGGAAAGATTCATCTTGATTTAAGCCTTCTCCACTTCAGTCTGTAAGGTGAATTGTGTTTATGTGTAAGCCAGCAACCTCCCAAAATGGTGTAAAAATTTCTGGAGCAAAGACAGACCCAGTGGAGACACAAAGAACAAACAAGACACTGAAATTTGTTTACATATTAATTTTTAAATGCATCAAGGGTCTATTGCTCTTTCATTTTAATCTCTTACAAGGATTTCTATAAAAGGCCAGGTAATCCTTTGGTTTTATATTCACTAGCAATATATGATGAAGAGAGCTTCAAATGTTCCAGGGAGTTCAGGAATGTAAAACAACATGAAATATGACATGTAATGCACCTCATTTGTGAAAACAAACAAAAACCAAGTGGGACACTTGCAAAGCTTCACTACAGTTTAGGTATTTATTTTTTTGCTTTCTCTGAATACTTCATTGGTTATTTGGTAGGTGGTCAATCCCCACTGAGTAAGAGCTCACATCTTCTCCTTATCTGATGAAAACATAAAAGGTAAAACATTGAAAACCTCAAGTAGCAAGGTTGAGCACCTTAAGGACAGATATCAGAGGATGCATGAGGTGCATGATGGCCGGGTAAAAATCTTTCATGCAGCTGTAGTATCAGTTTACATGCCAGAAAAAGGATTAATTTCCACAGGCTGTCAGGTGATTAAAATATTCTGCAGAGTAAAACAAACAAACAAAATTGATTGCTTCCCTTCACATGGAAGATTTAAAAATGTAATTGGAGTAAGTAGACTGTGTCTGTGTTCTCTGTCTGGAAAAGTACTGATGCTAAAATTGTGCTAGATAGATTAAAACCAAAGCCATTTAAAGACTTCTAGACCTGCATATCATCTGCAAAACCAGTAAAGTCTAAAACTAAACAGCACTAAAGGAAGAGCAGTAAGGGAGAGGGAAAAGAGATTCTGAAAAACTTTCTTTTCCTCATGGTGGGAACCAGACAAAATTGAAATGACATCCTAAGACTGCAACATAGAAATTAATTTTAGAATGTAAATTAGATTCACCCATGAATATAGTCCTATGGAAGGACAGGAGAATTGTAAAATGGAATATATACATGCAACATGGTAGTGGCTAGAGGTAACAGAGATATACATCTTAAATTCCCTTTGCATTTGTAACTTCAGATTGGGTTTTCCTCCCTCTGAGAACTATCCCTCTGACCTGTTTGCAGTGTTTTGCATCAGAAGGGAAAACCTGAACTCCGTATTCAAAGCAAACAGCAGGGTCTGGCAAAGGAAGCCCTTGGGAGCAGAGGTACTTGTCAGTAGAGAACTTTTCCACACAAATGCTCTGCAGCAACACTGACAGCTGGAGCAGTGTCCACCACTTCTCTTCAGTCTTGCTGCATATGAGGAAGGCAGACATAGAAAGATGGCAAGATGAGTTTGCTCCTGTTTGCCAGTATCCACCTGCTCCACAATGCAGGCTGCACAACTTCCTCAGGGAAAGTAGGATCCCCACAGTATCCAACTGTGTGTATTGCACCTCCCAGGAATAGAACCAGGCTCAAGATATTTCCTATGGTTTTACCTCTAGAAATGTTACAAACCTAAAATCATGACTTACTGATGCCTATTTTGAAATCTACCTGACATGGCCTGTGCACTTGACTATTTAATTGCTGGCAGAGTTTCAGGTCTTTAGTTTTGGAGCAGTATTGTCATCTTATTCCTTGCAGAACTTTTCATTTAAGTGTAATTTTCCTCATGTTCTCTGGCTCTGCAGTTTTGTATCTGGTGGTTGTCCCTTGACTGTTGCTGTTCCTTATAATAGTAAACTGTTATTTTTTCACTGACATATACTTGGTTTTATTCCTTTTTGGTGGAAAGGAATTGGTTGAACCTATAAAGAGAGACAACTCAGAGTTCTCCTTTAAATTGTCTTAAATGAAGACAGAAGATTATTAGACTGTCCTTGGTTTGGTTTTTTCATTCATATGGGGAGAATTTTCAATGATCCAGAATAAATTCTGAGACATTTTGAAAAACTGCACAATTTGCAGAGTCATTCCTCATTCTGATGACTTACATTGGTGAAACTTGTTCTGTGCATGAATCTTCGAGTCTGTCCTATTCCCAAATCACTACCTCACAGTGTTGCAAAAGCAGTGGAAGTGGCAAGCTAAAGATTTAATATAATAATTATCTGAAACTAGAGCCATATTTTAGCAATCACTATCAGAGGTGCTGCTGAGAGCTAAATTCATACAGAACTTACACTTCAGGTTCCAAAAATGGGGTCACTGAAGCTGAATGAACCCACAGAAAACATGGCCTGTGCAAGACAACAATAACAACCCCCCCATATCTGCCTTTGGTACAGAAGACTTAAAGCTAGCAAAAAAATGTTCTGAGGAAAGCATCAACTAAAAAAAATTTTCAAAGGATTTTTTTCAAAAAATGCAGACCCAGTTGTACAATTTTAAGGGATCTCTATTCATACATCTCTGTAAACCAGTTCCAGAAGCAGATCCAGGGTAAAAAAATTAAACTTAAGCCACTAAAATTCTTTGAAGCAGACACTTAATTTTCATACTTTCATATTCTCCTACTTATGATGCTCTGGTACATTTATTTTTTTAACTAGAAAACTGAATATCTGAAATGTTCCTGCTATTTTTAAAGCATTTTTTCAAAAATGGAAAACAAAGAAACAAACAAAGGTTTGGGAAATGCATTTTCCTAACACACAAATATAGAATTTCAGAACCATCCAGAATAAATTCTAAATTATTCCACAGCTGTGGGAAACCTAACTTTCATTCAAGCTGACTACTGACTAGTTTGCTTTTATAATGTACTCTTTCCTCATTTCACTTAAGAGCTTCCCTGGGCATTGACTGTGTTCTTATATACATTCAGAATGTCATCCCAGGTGTATGATACCCTAACTGATAAATGTCAATATAATAAAACAAAACATCTAAGCTTTATATTTAAGTGGAACATGACTGAACTGAAAAATCTAGTGGACATATGATTTCTATTTAATTGGAAAACCATTGAATGCCACTTTTTCTATAAACTCATTTGGCCCCTCAAATCCAAATCAGTTTCAGCCAGAAAAATGATCTGAAGTTTAGAGTGTTTAATGGAGGTCAGCATATATCCCAGACTCATATGAATGTATACTATGGTGATGTTCACCAAAAAAACCCAAAAGGCAGTGTCTGGAGACTCACAGTCTGTTTGTCCATCGCTCTGGGAAAAAAGTCCTGCCAGAAACCCTGCAAATACCAAGAATGTCTGCCCAACCGTTTTGTTTTTCTAGCACTTCACTAACTGAAAGATAAATGAAATTAGGTGTAGCCATTGAGTTCCTGACTTCCTAAAACAATTACATTTTTTTTAAATAAATATAAATTTATATTGTTAACTCAAGACAAGCCAGTGCTTGCTGTATGAAACAAATTTAGCATTGATATGCCAGTTTGGCTGAACAGTCAACTTATTCTGTAATATAAGTTTAAGACAAGATCCATTTCAGGGAATTGTGATCTGGAATACATATTTCTGACCTGATGAACTCTTTGGAGAAATTTGTTATCCCAGCAGATAAACTACTTTGTATAGAGGGAGGTGCTGCCAAATATTCAATATATAAATAATTCTGTTCTTGGATGTGTTGATCCCTTGGCAGAGATGAGCCCTAAATAACCATCTCATTGCATGTTAACAGTTCATGTGGCTGGCTTTCAATTCTGTGTAATTTGCTGAACACTAGAGAGCTTTATTACAAGGTTCAGGATAAATTAAATGAAAATCAAGTACAAATGAAGCATGGGTCATCCATGAGCAGAATTCAATGACGCTGGAAAGCAGGATAGCATCTGTTACAGAATCCAAAAAAAGAGAGATGGATTTCCAGTGCATCTGTTTGTAGAAAATAAAATGGCTTGGCTCAGGTTTGGCAAATAAGAAAGATGTCCTAATAAACTGGGCTAAGACTCATCTGGACACACTTTTGTTTCTGCCTTAGTGTAGACACAGTCCCCTTTTGAGTAGGTGAAAGAAGGAGGAAGCATAAGATTTCACAGAGATCAGAGGAATAATATGTGAGATAATGTCTCTCTTCCTCTAATTGAAGGAACACAGCCAAAACCAGCCAAAAAATCCAAAAAGCGAAACCACCATGCAATCTGTAACACAATCAGTGAGCACCAAGACCTGCATAAGTCAGTGGTCCCAAAGGAACTGGACCTGATTTGCTATTGATTTGTAATATACAGTCTCTTACAAAAGTACAAAATGGGTGTAAAATGTTACCAGTTTAAAATGCTAGATGGCATTTATTTAGTGCTGAGTACTAAACAGCATGCTGGTACACTGGTATTTAGTATTTAACATCAGTGTGCCAGCCTTAGAAAGATGACCAGGGTCAGCTGAAGACTGCAAAGCAGGACTTCTTTTTTTTTATTTTCAAGTTGATGCTTGCAATTTTAGCCTCAAGATTTATGTCTGACACTACTAACTGAAAATGAAAGGGTAAAGACAGAATGAGATATTCTGCACTTTTTCTGTGTCATGGCCCTGCAGCCTTTTGGCTGTGCTTTTGGAGAGCATATGGCAACGTGGAAATTTTCTCTGTGGAGCACTTGTGTTGCTGGAGCCTGAACAGGGGGAACTGCTTAGTCTTGTCACAATTACTACATATTCCTGTGCAACCGGTTGTTAACTGATGCAAAGGACAGTTGGGTATTAAGTTGTCTCTACTTACTAACTAGTTAATAATTTATGTCTTAACTTCCTCAGGGCACAGCCACACTTTTAACCTTCTCTCACAGTGACGAGGGGAGGGGGGGGAGGGGGGATTCCCAGCTTCTAGAATCTGCATGGGACAGCACAGAGCACAAAATGGAAAGTCTGCTTGCCATAACTTTTTTCCTACAGAAACAGCTAAGCAAGGAATTTACTTTCAAGGAAAAGCTCTTAGTCATTCTGAAAACAGGCACCTTGTATTCTGGATAACTTGTCAAATAAAAAGTTTATCTTACTAAAGTATGATTCAGTTCCTTAAAAAAATCACAAACATCCCACCCCTCCATCCCCTAGCCTCCCCCAAACTTTTATTGAAACCCAGTGCCTTATTTAGGCTGTGCTGTTTAATGTACTAGATAATATCAAATAAAGGACACTCACAACAAAATTCAGCTCAGTATTTCTGCCTGCTTTAACAGAGACTGATGGAGAGCCTTAGACCATCATTACCTGTTTAAAAATAGAAGGTACATGAATAGGCATGCACCTCAGGTTTTTTAGAGAAATGAGTCACAGCTTTTCAATTATGTTTCTTTTCTTGCATCCTTTATTTTCAGTTTAAGAAAAATACCTTATTTGTACATCCTATTGCATCCTTTTCAAAATCCTGTTAACATAGTTAATCTCACCTCATGTGATTGGGATAACAGCAATAACAGCACTGTGAAAAGCAATAGGCCTCATTGTTACTGTTGTTTATTAAAGCAGGTAATGAGATCTGGTAGGTTACCTTGAGAGGAATATTGACAAGTAGCACTTTACTCTGTAAATATTCTTGTCTATGACTCAGATTCTATGCAAAGAAAAATTCAGTTTCTACTAGGAATTCAACTTTACCAATGTAATAGTATATTCTGGGAAGTGCTTCATTTCTGTGTATATGTGCTCCTTCGCAAGTTGAACCAACAGCACGCAGAATTTGATGTCTTCTCCAGAAACTCAAAGCATTTGTCAAAAGTATTTTGCAGGAATATTTGTCACTGACATTTAGATAGGGAAAAAAACTAAGAGGTAGAGAGGTGCTTTTCATAACACAGTTTAAGATCCAAAAGTATAATCTGCCTATCTTCTTGTCCATCCTGGTATTCAGTCTCTCTGCTGTAATAAAGCTTTAAGTACTTACAACACTCTAATTTTGTTGTTGCAATTTCTGTAATTGCTTTAAGTGTGCTAGGCTGTGAAAGATTGAAAAAGAGAAGGCAGAGTACATCTCTGGCTGTGAAAAAAATTATCATTTGGAAAAGGGAGAAGCAGGCTTTTACTTTATAAAGTAACATCTGACTATAGGGTCAAGATTAAAGAGTATTCAAAATTCTTTGAAATGTTCATCTTAAAGGTAAAGAGTTTCTTCATAAGAAGTTTTAACTATAATGGCTTAATAAGTTGTTGAAGCTTTTGTTTGAAATCCAAAGTGTGCAAAATGTTCTGGATCTAAGCACTGTGAGGAACAAGTGGAAGACATAGCAGGAGAAAGGAGCTGAATTCACTGCCTGATTGGTATTAACCATTTCTCCTCATTTAGCACTGTATTAGTTGGGATAGATAAAGCTTTGGAGTTGACAAACTTTAGGTTTTTTTATATTCTAGGAATAAGGAACAGATATTTCAACACAACTTCTCACTTGATAGTAACATCAGAACCTCCTTTCATATTTTTCTACAAATATTGAAAGGGAGAAAGGAAAGCTTGGAAGCACTTAGAAATAACAGGGTGATAAAAGTTCGAGTTCATGTGCACGGCCAACATCTATGATGGGTTTTGATTTGAATCCCACATACTACTGGAACACCTTCCAGGTAATGCATAATACACACCATAAAATGTATTCAGCTAGTGAAAAAACTTCTGGAGTTTAACATTCCCTACAACTGACCCCTTTCCACATACACAGTGGGACCAGTGTGCTGGGATGGCCCTGCCTGCCTGGTGTGTCTTGAGAACAGAACTGCCAATTTCACAGTCACATGGCAGGGGGGCCCAGTGAGGAGCAGCTGCCAAAAACCTCACCTGAGCATGTCTGGCAGCCATACAGTCACATGTCAGCTTTTATGAAGCTACATCTTTAAATGGGCTGCCTGATGTTTAGGAGCTTCTGAGAGATTGCTGTATACACGCTAAAACTTTCAGATTATCCATAGTACTCTGAAAACTCTGGGAGCTCGAAAAGAATCCCAGATTTCTGAAATGATTTCCAGGGAAAGACAGACCCCTTAACTCATAACAACACATTCAACTCAGAGAAAGACAAGATTATTCTATCTAGATCTGGTTGTCATACTTCAGTTAAAATTGTGGTACTGCTTGCCATGAGGAACATATCTAAGCACTAAATAAGTAAACCATGCAAAACAGGATGCATATTTAATTATTATGTTGAAATCAAAGTGGAATGTGTATTTCTGAGACTGAAGCTGAAGAAAAATTAGGTAAATTTGCTTTTCCCATCCCAGGAATTTGTTTGAAAACCTGTAGTAACTATGTGATAAAACAAAATGCTGGATTATGGCAGAAGAAAATTCCGAGGCAAAAAGAGACACTGTAATGGATTTACCTCTGTACTATCAGAAAGGTCAAAGGGAATCTGACTGAAAGTTTTGCCTCTCTTATTTAGGTTCCAATCAACAGAAATAAAGATAAAAGGAATATTCCTTTGGTGCTTAAATACTGTGAAAAGAAGAAATTTTTTTTTGTCCCAGAAATGAGACACTAAATACTGCCATTTGCCTACCTGTTGATATGCCTTTTTAAAAAAAATCTTAGTTTAATGAAATAGAAGAGGGCAGGCTCACCACAGGTCCTGTCAGACTTCTCTGTAACTTGGTTGGGAAAATAGGAAGTTAAAAAGGAAAAACCTTCCTATCACTACATCCACTCAGGGTATCAATAATTGGGAAAGCACAATATTTTAAATCTTAAAAGCCATTCTTTTCTCCACACACTGTCTGTGAAGATGAAAAGATAAAGTTCAACGTTTGTACGTGGAAGAAACTGAGGAGTGGTTTTGACAGGATGCCTTGGGATGCCTGCATTAAACAAGGAGGCTTTTAAATTATGTATGTAGCTGAGGGAAGAAAATATATTGAAATTATAGAAAAGGAAGAAAAGTTCAGAGTTATGAGGATACTATGAGGACTGGTTGAACTGAAGGGTGGGTAAGAAATGAGATGTTTGCAAGCCATAAAGAAATGGGTTGAAGAGACCTAGGCAAGAGATTTCATTTTTCCACCTGTCTTTAATTTTTTTCCTTCCTTTTTGTTTTATCATTGGGGATCTTTTCCTTATATTCTCACTGTAAATACATTTACACAAATGAGCATTTATTTACATTTCAAATTTGCATGTCTACTCTTTTTTTGCCTCAAGACCTTGGCAGAGGTACCCCTATTCTCCCATGAGAATTTATGGAATATACATAGGTCCCTAAATCATGTCTGACAGCTTCAGTTAAAGTGGGCAGGTAGATTTTACTCTATGAAATATGCTTCATCCATAACAATTAAAGTGTACTGCACGAGTTATGTGAGCAAGAGGTGGAGGATGTGCAAAGAGTTAAAGCTTCCATGGTAACCTCAGCAGTGAGGATGCAATTGGTTCGTTTGGTCCCTTCTGTCACGTCTTGATTCCATGCCAACAAATCATGAACTGTCCATCATTTACACATCTATTTTTAGAGCATCCTCAGCTGCTTCCAATAAAATGATAAATGATACATGTTCACAGAGGGCTAGTACTGGTCACAGAAAGGGCTGTTTCCATCTGAAATGCAAGGCTGGAGCTCTGGAGCAGAACAACATGACAAAGGTACTGACCTACAGTAAAATCAGATTAGAGGTTTTGGTGAAACTGCCCTTTGTTTTGCTAAGCAGCAACATGTTCCTAACTAAAGGCAAACTAAATCTATGCCAAAGATGATCAAATATTCCTGTAGCTAATAAGGGAATTGCTTCAAAAGGCTGGTATACCTGCAGAGTCACTCTCCAGTGAGAGGCATTTAGTATTTACCTCATCTATACGGGAGTAGCTCTTTTGTGCTTTTTTAGGAAGGCATGCTAAACATATTTAAATAATGATATGTGGCCACTGCAAACACAGAATCTTTAATAGTGCATTTCTTTAGGAGACATCTCTATTCATGCAGGATGACCAATTAATACAGCCAAACAATGAACACAAACTGCTTGTGTTGTACCAGCAACTCACTGGCCTGTCTGCACTACCACAACAACAACATAAAGGCACAGTATATACAGGCAAATGGGAGAGAGACACTTTGTGGAAGTAAAAAGATGAAAATAAAGCCCTTGGGTAGTCAGAAGTGCACCAGCAGAAGTCATATCATACCATGGCATGGAAACTCAAAACTTTCCACCTGAAGTGCCCTAACTGCCTGCAGACAATAATGCCTTGAAGAAGAAAAGCAACTCCTCAGTGTTGTAAGTTTGCTTCTCTCTTTTTGCTTGACCTTTGTCACATTTTTCCTTATTCTGAATACTCTGCACTCAGTTTTTCTTGCTCCACTAACACTTGCTAGGCTTCCAAAGTATCTCCTAGGCTTTCAAGCCAAATTTCACACACAAACTCAAGTGTCTGCTTTATTTAATAATATATCCTGAAGACACATAGCTCTATCATGTCTAAGCAGAGGGAATTAACTCAATATTTTGCAGGTCACAGATACTGATCAGCAACTAATTTGGAACTACTTCATATTCCCATTAACTGTATGTAATTTAAAATATGGACTGAAAAGTCTTTTTCCAAACACTGTAGATTTTTAGAGCTGTAATCAGTCATGAACTACTGAAGTTCATTCTTAAAGTTTTTTCTAAATAAAGTCAATTTGTTTTTAGTATTCAAGCATTTTTTACATGTATACCAATGTACTTCTTATTACCTGCAGGCTAGCAAACTGCAGTTTTCAGGTGGTTTTCCTGACAGAGAGAATATATTCTGAAAAATCAGAATAGTAATATTATTTCAATTCCTCTATTTCATTTGCTGATCTGCCGTTTTATGTGACAGCAGAGAGCATTTTCATACTAACAGGTAAATTCATATTTTAATGCATTATATTGCTTTAGGAGCAGAAAAATAGCACTCATTTTTAATATTTACTTTTCTACATATTTCTTGCCTGAAAACAGTAAAAAATATTGACAATTGAGGTTTGAAATAATACTTTAAAAATTACCTTTTTTAAACAAAAAGACATGCAAAATTACAGTACTGATTTTGTCAGAAGTTCCAAGACAACAACAGAATTGTTGCTTCATCAAAATTGTTTTTTTATTCTTCTAAAAAAGAAGTCTTCCTCAGATGTGAATAGGGCTCATTTTAACATTTAACAAAAAGTCCTCTTTCTCTCCATGCTACTGGGAAGCACTGGAATTAGACAAGATAAAGACATTTCAAAAGAATGGTTCAGTTACAGCTTTCTTATTGAAGACTTGTCAGATGTACTTGGTAATGAAAATCATTCATAAACTTAAGATGTTTTTAAAAACAAATGAAGAAAACCTAACCAAGTCCAACCAAGAGAAAATAATCTGAAAACACCTTTCCAAAAACGAGCCAAACAATTTTATAAAATCAGTTTATCAGCTTTGTTACAAAGCTAATTATAAGTGTGCTCAAATGCAATATTCCCTTAGTTCCTCCATGAGTAGAATTATGTCAAATTGCTTTTCTCTCAGTCATTCCACATATAGTTTTGGCACCAGTAAGAATTCATTTTCAAAGCTCATTAAAAATTTTAGAGTTTTTTCAGTGTTGCAAAGCTTCTAAGGCCCTTAGCATTAAGCTGACATAAGTGCATAGCAAAATAAGCACCCAGCTCATTAGTAAGATCAGCAAGGAGAGAGGCACTTTCACCATTTTCATAAACACCGTGTTTACCCTTCAGAGAGTCACATCCATTGGGGAAACTGCAGAAGCCAGGTAGGCATAAAAGGGCCATCTCCTGGGAAATGCCATGGCATGAGGAGGAACAAAATGTACTCTGTGACTCCTCGTTAGAGTATGTTGAATTATGCTGAGTGGATGCTTTGATCACACGACGCCTCCCTTCAAAGATTGTCGTTAATTGGTCTCACTGGCAGAGCCAAAGCTCTAAGAGGAGGCAGGTGAAGAAAGGGAGAGAGGAAGGAAACAGAGACCTGTTCACAGGTCAGGGAAGAGTCAACTGGGTCTGCTCCTGATTGCCCTCCACCCAGGTACCTCCTTCTCCAGGGGAGGGGAGGGGATTTCTGACCTCTTTCCAGTCCCTCCTGGATCATCACTGAACACAAACAAAACTGAAGGAAAATTAGTAGTCAGTCTTTAGAAAACAGATATTTAACAGATTTATATTTTTTTTATATTTTCTCCTTTTTCATTCAATGCAAATAGAGTTTGTGGTTAAAAAATATATAAATACATCATTATTTAGTTGTATGCTGGCCATTCTGTCAGCACTGCCTCTTTTTTCTGCCACTCCAAAGTATTCTGTGAAAATACTGAGGTACAAGTGATGGAAGTGTTCACTTTTGTGTTAGTGACACAGCACATATGCATAATTTAAATTCACAAGAAGTAATTCTTTGCTCCTCAAAGATTTATTAACAGAATTAGTTTCTGCTCCATGTAAACAAGAGTGGCTACATGAGGCTTTTAGAAAAATATTTCCTTGAAAAAAACCCAGATAAACATAACACTATTGATGCTATTGTTAATAATTTGGAATATTTGCATAAATTTGAGCAAAGATAGATGACTTTAAACAAGTCACTAATTAAGAGACTGAAAGAAACAATGAACTAATAACTCCTTATAACCCAAGATATGCATATTAGCATACTGTATCTCATACCATTGTGGTAATGTCAGAAAGACAAATAATCCTGGTTATACCTGAAGCAGTACTGTAAATAATGCAATCAGTCACAGCAAGGGACCTTTGCCTGCTGTTCTTTTTTTACATAAACTCTGATTTTTAAATTAGGCTTGTCGCTGAAATATATATATATATATGAAAATGAATAAAATTCTTTGCAGTAATATGCAAGCTAAAGGATCTCCCTGCAACTGATTTACTAGCTGCCGTTTCCTAAAAGTAGCAAATCCTTATGCACACTTCAATCTAACTCATACTGCTGAAAGAGAATGGCAGATCATTAGTAAAGTCAATTTTTTCAGATTTATTGCCAGAAAAACTGCTTGCTTTTTACATGAGAACAAAATCTTTTCCAACTGAACATTTGTGAGATTTTTTTTTTATTAGCCAAAGGCTAAAAATATTACTAACAAGGAAGCAATAAAACGTCATTTAACTTCAATTACTGCTGGTTAGTGCTAATTAATGTGTTGCAGCTATTTTGCATTTTATGTTTTGTGACATGTGCTGTAAGTCCTGAAAACTAGCAGAGGACACAGGTATTATTTAAATATACTGGACTAGTATATTGACTAAACTTTTCTTCCCGACTGAGGAGAGACCATGGCAGTAGTGCAGCAAGGTGGTCTTGTAGTGACGCCAAACTGTTTCCTTTCTCATAGTTACATGTAAGTGAAAAAGACAAGTAAGGCCCTTGAGGTAAATTCTCCTTGGAAATCTGGAGAAAATACATGCCAGCAGTGTGACAATAAGACAAGAAGCATTCAAGAACACTTTTTATTGTGTCTTGGACAATCTTAACACCAAAATTTAAGGCTACTCTGATTTCTTTCTACCTTTCCAAAACATTTTATATCAAAAAAATTTGACCTGTGCTGCATGGTTAACTAGGTAGGTACATATGAGTAACAGCAGAAATCTTGTTCTTTAATTCATTGTACTATTTTATGTGGTTCAAAAGATTTCTTTATTTTAATGAAAATTTTAGAGTAGGTTAAACACTGAAATGTGCCCATAATCAATTACAGAAAAAGAAATTACTTGTTTATGAAAGTGCCTTATTTTTGATGACTTTTAATGACTTAATTTTATACTGTGTAGGAACAAAATATTAGTTTGATTTCAAAGTCAGTTGTTCCATTTTATAAGTCTCCTAGCCCCAAAACCATAGAGGAGGCAACACAATGCAATTCATGGGTGAGAAAAAGAGCAGAATTTCATGGGTGCTCGGTGACAAATGTTCCCAGAATGATGCCATAACTTATAACCTCCATATGAGTGAAGATTTGCACTGCAGGTTCTGTCTGGAAAGTACAGAAATAAAACCCTCTACTGTTTCAGTTCTCGGTTTACCTGTCCATAGCCATGAACCAAAACAAACAAACAAACAAACAAACAAACAAACAAACAAACAAACAAACAAACAAACAAACAAACAAACAACAAAACCCCCAAAATACTTAGAGAGCATCAAGCACTACTATCTGGAATCCCCAAAAATGTTCTCTTGCTCCTGAAAGCCAGATATTACCTCAGGTGTTAAAATGTTCAGCAAATACTGGAAGTAGCAGTTTAAGTTAATACATCACTATTTTTCTTGAACTGACTCTGGCCAGGAAAACTGAAATGTCTATGACAGCTCCATCTAATATTTGACAACAGTGACTAGTGGTGGCATCTGGCATATTTGCAGCGGTTCTGAGTAATGCCAGCTCTCACTGAGTATGCATATGAAAAGCAAGAACCAATCTGACTTCAAATCAAAGGAATTTTTGCTAGCTGAGAGACTCACAAAAGAGAGTTATATCTGGACCCGCTGAAGTACCAGAATTCATACCAGAATTGATCACAACCACGCAAACCTCGCTCTCAAGTATTTCTGCTCACTCTCTGCACTTCAGCACAAGAGTGTGCAATTACCCAAGCTGCTGGCACTCCTGGGGCTCTCCATGTGCTCGTTAGCACAAGGATTTGGAAATGCAGGGATCTGAGAGAAAAGCTGATCCTTTCCTCACTCCTAGATCAAAGAATCGAAGGAAATAAGGACTCTGCCTGGCTTCCTCTCACTTTCTCCATACATGTACTTAGCACCATCTCTGACAGAAAAAAAAAAAGATGCAGGGTTGCATCTCCTGCTGCTCCCTATTACCTTCTGAATTGAAGGAAGGAGAGAGAGCTCTTCAGCTCAGCATCCTGTTCCTTCACATCTGTGTGCCTTGTGCTGTGCTGGGTAAAGGAAGGATGATACACTGTTCCATTACTTATTTAACAATTTCTATAGAAACAAACTCAGTAGAGAAAAAGGGTCCAGTACATCTTCCTTTTCAAAAAGGTAATTATAAAACTCTTTCTCACATAAAGTGAGTGTAGTTCAAAAGACAGCAAGGCCTTGTCTCTCCTCCCCAGTACTGAAATCAGTTTAAACAAGAAAGAAGTCTGAGCCTGCTGTTTTGGGAGTAGCAAGGAAAAATCTTTTGAGAAAAGTGGTGATAATGAATCCATCCATGCTTCAAATCACCTTTCTTCTCCAGCTCTCAATCATTTCTGCCTCTGTTTCATCTCTGCTCTTCCTTCAGTTATTAGCGCTCTTTGCTTTCCTCCCTCCCAGGCCATAAAACCTCTAGGAAACTGTGAAGCTAAAGGTTTATTTGTTTAATAAATACTAACTAACTAACTCTTGTATGGGCACTTGTGATATGGGAAGATACATACGTGGGGTTTTTTCTCCCTCACTACTGATTCGGTACTTCTGTTTGGACCCATCTCAGTTAGAGAGAGATAATTTATTTTACTGTGCTAAACTGACCAACACTGTGCAGAACAAAGAGAAAAAAGCTATTGTTAATTAAGGAGTTATAACACTACTTTCAACCTCTTCTCCTTGCCATATGCATTTCAGCTAGCTTTGTCCATGAAACATAGAACATAAAGCAGTTATTTTTCTTGAAGGATTTGTCAGAATTTCAGCCAAGATTTTCTTTTCTCTGAAGTACTCTTTTCAATCAAAAGATGTTTTGCTTTCTTTCTACAGTGGAAAGGACTATTAAAATGAGGAAATTCATACTGAGAAGTTTTCAAACAATCTTGTAACTACACATGAGGGACCAATGAAAAACTTGGATGGGAAAAGTAATGACAAGTAAACTTACCAATTTACATGTAGCAGCAGAAATAAACTTCTTACTCAGTTTGTCATAATTCATAGATTTAAAGAGCAGTCTCATCAACCTTCTTCTGCAGAGTAATTTTTCACTAGAGGGTAGAAAATGTCCAACACCTGAGATAGTTAAGACAGTGCTCTGCCCTTGAAGACCCAAAACCCTATTTTTGTTTTCTGACTTGTTCAAATTAATTGTAAGAGGTGTCTCTCTATATTAATAGCTTCTTGTGGATAAACTACTACTGATTATCTCATAAGTACTTAGAATTTAGGTTTTGACTGTAGCCTACAACATTTATTAATGAATTAGTAATGCAGATGAGATGCACTTTTCCTTGAAAGTTGAATCTTCAGATTGACAACCATGAAAGAATAAATCTTTTCAAAGACATTCCTATGGGATCCCTGGCATATGCAAGCTTAGGCATATACACAGATATAATACAAAAGTCATCATTTTCAATGAGTTACTAAAATCAAAATACACAGAATAAAACGCTAGTAAGCACCATGAGTACTACCGTAAGAAAAGTGTGAATTTAGTGATATTTCCTTTGGGAAAAACCTCTTTTCATTTTGTTTGCACAGGATTCTTAGCTGAGGTCAGTGGAGTTGATGGAGATACAAGGTCTTTTCAAATACTTAGTGAAAATCGGTTAATTGATACCGTACAAGGACTCTCAGCAAATTCTAAATTTGTTTCCAATAATATTTCTGAAGATGAAGGGTTCAGAAGCTCTGCCTATGCTTTCCATAAGAGAAAACTTGTAAAAGTATTACCTTTGCAAAAAACAGTGCAAGAAGTTATATTAAAAGAATGTGATTATAGAACAAGCAAGGAGAGTAACTCACAGACAAGAGGAAGTATAAACATCATGGAATGCTTGCCAAGGTGAAGAATCCTGGAAACTATGCTAAGGTTCATGGAAAATAAGGAAGCGATTGGTGACAACCAGCATGGCTTTACTGAGGGCAAATTGTGCCTGGCAAATTTGGTGGCCTTCTATGAAGGGGCTGCAGCATTAATAGATAAGGGAAGAGTGACTGGGCTTGTGCAAAGCACTTGGCACTGTCCTGCAGGACATCCTTGTCTCTTAAGCAGGGACACATCGGTTTCAGTGATGACCACACGGTATGAAGTGTTAGCTGGATGGTCACACTCAGAGTTTTGGTCAACAGCTCAATGTCCAAGAGACCAGTGATGACCAGTGTTCCTTAGGGGTCAGTACTGGGACCAGTGCCATGTAACGTCTCTGGTGGTGACAGGGACAGTGGGATTGAGTGCATTCTCAACCAGTTTGCCAATAAAGCTGTGTGGCATGGTTAAGACACACAAGGGAAGGGATGGTATCCAGAAAGACCTGGACAGACTTGAGAGGTGGGCCTGTGCAAACCTCTTGAAGTCCAACAAGGCCAAATGCAAGGTCCTGCACCTGAGTTGGGAAAACTCCCAGTATCAAAACAGGCAGGGAGATGAATTGGTTGAGAGCAGCCCTGCCAGGAAGGACTTGGAAGTGTTTGGGGATGAAAACCTCAACATGATCCATCAATGTGCATTTTCAGCTCAGAAAGCCAACAGCATCCTGGGCTGCATCAAAAGCAGCCATGGCCAGCAGGTCAAGAGAATTGATTCTGCCCCTCTGCTCCACTCTTGTCACACTCCACATGGAGTGGGGCTGTGTCTGGCTCTGGGGCCCTCAATATAAGAAGGACATGGACCTGTGGATATGTGTCCAGAGGAGGCCCACAAAGATGGTCACAGGGCTGGAGCACCCCTCCTGTGGAGAGCAACTGGGAGAGTTGGCATGGTTCTGGGGAGAAAAGGATCTAAGGAGACCTCAGAGCAGCCTCCTAGTATGGGGCTTCCAAGAGGGCCAGAGAGGGACTGTTTACATGGGTAGATAGTGACAGGACAAGGGGTGTCCTTAAACTGAAGGAGAACAGGTTTAGATTAGATATGAGGAGGAAATTCTTCACTGTGAAGGTGGTGAGGCACTGGAACAGGACCAGAGAAGTGGTGGAAACTCCATCCCTGGAAGTGTTCAAGGCCAGGTTGGATGGGGCTCTGAGTAACCTGATCTACTGGAAGGTGCTCCTGCCCATGGCAGGGAGGCTGGAACAAGAGGATTTTTAATGGTACTTCCAACCCAACCTATTCTATGATCCTAGGAATGAGAAGTTAACAGGTTATACTATAAAAACAAGTACACATCTCTGTCCATATTAAGCCCAAGAAAAAATAGCTTGAACTGTGTCAGAATAGGTGAAGAAGACTTCATTTTTCTTTGAAATCCTGTTCTTTCCCAAGACACAGGCACTGCAGACTTCCCCTTTGTGAGAGGTCAGGAAAGGTTGGCTTGCTTGTTATAGAAAAATGATGGGTAAAGACACTAACCCTGGCAATAGCTGAATGAAGATGATAAATACAAGGGAGAGAGATAAGCTGTTTAAACCAAAGGCAGAACTAATGATTAAACTGCCCAAGAATAAGTTTAGGCAGGAAATCAGAACATTTCCTTAGAGCTGCTCGGTGTTAGACATATGGCTTTTCTTGGGGTTTTATCTTCCTTTTTCTTGCCCCTCCAGTAGTTCTGAGCCTAAACTGCAGTCTTTCCTGCAAGCTTTCTACCTTTGATAGCCAATAAATTAGGGTTTACATCTTTGGTTTTGTCCAGGTTAAGTACATTTAAAGCAGAGTATGACCCAACGAAACAAAGGAACCAATGGTGTTTACTTTGTCTGTTTCTGTCTTCTACATGGTTATCCATCATTTGAATACTGAAAAAAAAAGAAAAAGTTTGAAAAAATCCTAAACCTCTGGACAGAAACCACTTCTTCACTCATATAATCAAACCAAAAAGAGATATAGAGGGTCTGAATATATGGCAGTACATAAACATGCTACGTTACATTTACAATTAGATAATTGGAAAAACTAGCTTTTCCTTTCTCAGACAGCAGAAGAATGAGTATAGGAACAAAATGGTTGTCTGAGGTGATGACAGAAAACATTTAAAAAGTAAACCAGACCTATAACCTCATTTCTTTCATTGTTCTTCTATTGTAATCTTCCCTCTTGTGAAGAGATCCAAAGCTTCAATTTAAATGAGAAGCTTTTATTAGTGTGGTTTATAGCACTGATGGTAGACTTGGTGGACCTAAGTCTCTCTACTGAAACACATACACACAAAGAAACTTCAAAAGCCATTTAAAATGTTTCCCTGATAACTGTTCCATGTACATTTTTAGACCCAGATTTGCTTGCATGGCAGTGCTTTTACAGATCTAGGTCTTGCTGTGAGTTAACTTTTTGATACAGGCATCAAGAGGACATTTCTCTCTCACAATAAAGCTGTAATAATTTTAGGTATTTGCTGTTGACAAGTCAGAATGCTTTTATTTTCAATCCTGAAGACATTGTTTACTTGTGATAAAAATCACAAAGCGAATCAAATCTTGTCGTGAGTTGCTCTCAACTGTGTCACAAATACATCTCTACTCTGTAATTTTTAAGTTTGTTATTTTCCCACTAGCTTCACTGGCT
Organism: Notiomystis cincta; assembly: GCA_013398075.1. Taxonomy (NCBI): domain Eukaryota; kingdom Metazoa; phylum Chordata; class Aves; order Passeriformes; family Notiomystidae; genus Notiomystis; species Notiomystis cincta. The sequence continues at coordinate 158,260 of VZRX01010000.1, forward strand.
TTTATAGTTACTGCTTTTTACAACTAAGGCAGCTACTGAATATCTGGGAGCCTACAGGGGTGAGCATTAAATCACAGCAGGTGTTTAAGCAAATTGGATACATGGGTGTTTTGCTGAAAGTGGGAAACTTCTGTGTAAAATTTAGGTGTGATGTGCATTATTTGGAGAAGAAGTATCATAATAATGTATAATTCCTACCTTAGTGATCATGGGAGATGATTTAATCAAAGTAAAAATGAGTGTTTCATATTTAGCTGACAGCTTTGTCAGTCTTCCCTCCCGCCAGCTAAAATCCCAGGGTGTGTGCTAAGGATATCCACCAGGCAATTCCACTCAAAACTAAAGAGAAACATTTAACCTTATCCTGCACAGGGTCCTGCCACTGACACTGCTGCCAGGGTCCACCACCCCTGTTAGCTCCAGGTATCCCAAGGTGGCCCAGAAACCAACCTATCCTCAGTTATGGCCATGTTACAACTCAATTTTTCTAAGGGTTGAAAACCTTTGCTAACAACCTGGGAGTCTGCACCCTCACAGGAGCTTTTAACCCTTTCTGTCATGTCCCAGCACTGAATCCAACCCTGAAGCTACAAAAGCAGGAGCAAGGACCCAAAGTTTAGCTTCCTGAATTTGGCTACTTTTGAGGTCATAATCTGACTTCTAACCAAAAAAATGAGACCTATAGTGTACCACTCCCCTTATTCAAATTCCTACATTATATTATTCCAGTATTATTGCCTTGAATGGAAATATTTCTGATACCTCAAATGCATGAGGAAAATCCACATACCAATAAGCCAGATTTTCAGGTAATCTAAGTAAGGAGTCCTGTATATTGACTACTTTAAACAAGTCAACTTCCCCTGCAATATTCTCACTCAAAGGGCAGTAGTTTAGAACTTGAGTTTCTTCCCATTTTTCTTCAGGCATATTTAGGCAGGCATGTGCATCAATATACTAATGCTGAAACAATTTCAGAAGATCAAAAGCTGCTAATTGATAGTTAAATGTGATCTTATTTTTCGTGTGAAACCTCTCACTGTATTCATTGTTGAAATAATGGTAATAATTTTTTTTGTGACATTCTCTTGAGGAATTTTAAACAAAGCCTTCAGTAATTGCTTAGTAATTTCAGACCTGCCTAGTAATTTTCCACTGTATGAAAAGGCATTTGTTACTGACAGTGATGGAAAAAACGTACATGTCTGCTGGATGGAGCTTTTACTTATTTTCAGTCAACATAATTACCTTTTATTAACACACCTGGTATCTGAAGAAAGGCATACTTTTTATTTACTTGACTAATACTTTCCTAGGTTCATATCTGTAGGATATCTATTCCCTTCAAATTATAATGAACAAACAGGATTGGTTATGTGGGCAATACCATGTTTTTAGTGTTTTTGAAAAACAAACAAACAAACAAACAAACCAACCAAAAATCCAAAACCCTACTCACAATAAAACAGTGTCCTTTAAGAGGAAAACCTAATCCAACAAACTGAATTTTGAAGCAAGATTTATAAGAAAAAAAACAGTTCTAGAAAAACAACTTTTGTAGCACACGTGTGATATTCTGGTGGCTTTGTAAGGTAAGTAATATTATAAAGCGTATCTATTATTCAGATATTGGAATATTAAATGACAGAGATTATCTACCTAAAAGTCACCTATAGCACTATTATGTGATTGTCATAGTTTAACCCCAGCCAGCAACTAAGCCTCACACAGCCATTCACTCACTGACCCCTCAGCGGGATCAGGGAGAGACTCAGAAGTGTAAGAGTGAGAAAACTCGTGGGTGAGGTAAAGGCAGCTAAACAGGTAAAGCAAAATCCACACACGCAAGCAAGGACAACAAGGAAATTCCACCATTCTGCGTGGGAAGGCTGATGGTCAGCCATCTCCAAGAAGGGAGGGCTCCATCACACCTAACTGTTTTGGGAAGACAAACACTCTGAACATCTCCCCCTTCCTCCTTCTTCCCCCAGCTCTGTATGCCAGGCATGGTGCCCTGTGGTGTGGAATGTCCCTTGGGTCAGTCAGTCGGGGTCAGCTGTCCTGGCTGTGTCACCTCACAGCTCCTTGTGCTCTCACAGCCTCCTCGTGGGTAGAGTGGTGTGACCAGTAGAAAAAGCCTTGGCTTTCTGGCAGCACTGCTCAGCAGCAGCTAAAACACCCTGTGTTACCCACACTGTTTTCAGCACATAGCCCCCACCCCAGCCAAAACCAGCACAGTTATGTCATTTATTCCATTTTTCAAACTGATTTTCTAGTAGTGCAATGAGAGCTAATACCTAATCCGTACTTTTGGTAACCTGCACCCAACATAGGAACAGCAGCAAGGTCAGATGGGGGACTCAGAGCAGCAGCTGTGACACAGGCCCACACCTCTGTGAGCTCCAACAAACACAGGGTGGGTCCTTGTACTTTCAGCCACACATGGCTTCACTGACTCTATGAAATAAGTCTTGTGATGAGTTCTGAGGCTTCACAACAGCAGAGGGCTTTTGTACCCATTGCTATTGGTGACCAGGTTGGTGCAATGTTTACATGGATTGAAGATGTCCTGACCACCACATCCTCCCGTTCTGCCTCTCATAAGAGACCCAGGACAAACCTGACAAGAACACACTGCAATGGTTTCTGCTTTTCTCACCTGCTTTTGTGCAATGCACTATGCTTTGTTCACACAGGGCTTGGGGTCTCCTGTAAGGCACTGATTCCAATCCCCCCCAGCAGGAGCAGTGTGTAAAGCTGCCAGGCTGCCTGCCAGCCGGTGTGCAGGGCAGACAGTGGGGCTGCAAACATCTCCTTCAGCAAGTTTTTAGGTACCACAAGTAGGAGCACTATTCTCACATAGATTTAGGGAAGAGCACAGATTGCAGCTCTAACAGCCAGCTCCAGCTGTTTCACCCTTACCACTGATGTCTGCAGGTTACCTCAGCATCTTGCTGTGGTCTGGCCCAAACAGCTTTATCTGGAACAATGCAGGGAGCAGACTGCCATTTAATTACTTTTATTGAATGCTCAAACACTGTCCCTTGACATATTACTTATTTAGGAATATTACAGCACAATTTCAAATTGCAAACAGTACTACTACAGAAGGAACATTAAAAAATGGAGTCAAATTGATGTCAGAAAATTCCATTCCCTTAGTAATTTAACTGAAAAAAAATACAATCATTTTATTCCTGAATTTGAATGCAATGTATATAGGCTCATTTATCATTTTCTTCTAAACTTTGAAGCTATAGATAACTTTGCTTTTTGATATTATTCTAAAAGAACAAAAAATAAGTAAAAAAAAAATAAATGCAAATCACCAATGAACAATTTTTTCAGTCAATATGACCAGAAGCAACTATTTACCATGGGATGCATTTGTATGATAGCTGGATTACGCTTCTCATATTCAACATCTCTTTACAGTATATGCATTTTATGAGGACATGCAAAACATATCCAGAAAAATTAATTCCTTACTTCTCAACATTAAGTATCTTTTCTTCTCCCCCTGTGAGTTCAAATTTTACAATTACCATGCTTTTTTACTGTGTAGAAGAAAAATCTGATTCCTAAACTATTTTATTCTAACTATTTTTTGGATCAGTTTCTCTTTCCCTAAAATAATTTTCAATTTTTCCTGCTTACTGTATTTTAACACAAACACAAGTTTCCAGAAGCTGCAGTGAAAAGCCAGGTCCACTTTACTGTACAGCTGGTCTAAAGATGCAGCATCAGACAAGTCATGGTGCATAAGCAGCATCAAAAGGGAAAGCAGAGATGAATTGTGTCCAAACATTAAAGTGTCAACTAAAGTTGCAAAAAAGTTTAAAAAATGTTTAGAAATACTTTAAAATTTTTAAAATTAATTTTTTTAATTTCTAATTTATCATAGGTGTCCCTCAGTCTAATCAGTGATAGCAAATTGGAACTACTGTGTGAGTTTAAGAATACAGTCAATGGTTTAAGAAGATATAGCCATAAATTTTGAGCTACTCCAATAAGATGCTGAAACAAGAGTGCTGGCACAGAAGGAAATCAGAAGCAGATGGAGCTCTTCATTGAGCCAACTCAGTTCTGATGGTTTGCTTTCCTATGGTGCAGCATTTTACAGGATTAAGGTCACTAAAGGCTCTTTCCTAATAGTAAAATAACACCTTAGAGTACCTTATCTTGTTTGAAAATATACTAACCTGTCAACCTTGGTAATCATAAATTTCCATTCATTTATGTTCTGAGCATGGCACTGAAACTGAACAAAGAAGAAATTATGTAATTTTCACAGAGAAAAACCTGCCCTAATGATTTAAGCATTGATTTAAGCCTCTCTCCAGAGGCAGATTTGTTTTTAAATCATGCTTAACCACAAATAATTCCATGACTCAGGCACATTGTTTAGGTTGAACTCAAAGTATGAAACTCACAGTTTAGACAGGAGATTCTCATGTTTGTAAAAGGCAGTTTGATTGCCCAAGCCAGGATGCACTTTAAACCTGTTGGATTCCCCATGTGGGAGTGCAGGAAACCCAGCCAGCCCAGCTGTGTTTTGGAGGGGTGTGGGCAAAGCCTCATCCACTCATAGGGGGACAGAATACAGCACAATTCCCCCTTTCACTTGACTTTCCAAGCACAGGATGGAGGGAGAAGAAAAGGGGCAGATTTGCTTTGCACAGTAACTGAATAGATCAAGCAGTGATCCAAGAAAAGATGGTGCTGAAAATCATTTCCTTAACTGCCAGGCTAACAATGACATTTTAGCAGTGCATTTGTCACCTACCTGCTGAATCAGGCCCCAGCTTAGGACAGTAAGAGCCACCCTGCTAAGGAGCAGAGAGCATGGTGTCCAAAATAGTCCCCCTGTGACAGAGAACCTTGGGGGTCAGCTCTCTTTTCAGAGTATTACTTCTACTTTTAATTCAACAAATCTTCAGTGAGGCTATAAGTCATACTGGTTTTCATTCAGCATGACTGTAAGACAAACAGTATTGTTTGACTGTATTCCAGAAATCCTATTATTGGTAATAGGCAGCAGAAAGATGACTCTGATAGTAGAAAAACACATCTTCAGGAATGTTCTGTCAATTAGCTTTGCAATCATTATTTCTCAGTCACTTTATAATATCAATCTTTCCACTGAGAGTGGTTATTAGTTTATATTTCTTTGCTAATAAAAGTGTTTTTACTTTTAGGAGCTTCTTTGCTGCCCTCTTAAGCCTGTTGTTAGAACAGCAGAGCTGAACAAGAAAATGTTCAGCAACATGCTTTAAACAGTTTTTGCTTTGACTCTACTTAAAAGAACATAAATATTTTTATGATTATATAAAAAAATAGAATTGACTTAGGTTTTCAAATCATATTGGAAATCAGTATAATATATCAGTATTATTTTGCATTATATTATTATATAATGGTACTGAAATCTTTCTAATATTTCTTTCTAACTGTTATAAAGTACAGTGGTGCTAAAAAATAATATGGACTAAAAAATAAAAATTTTTGTGGGCCTATTTTTTTATTTTAACACTCTCTTCATATATATACCAAGATTGTATGTCAATTTTAATTTTTGTTCTCCTTTTTAATCTCTTCTATATATTTCTTTCTTAGAATATCTTCCTAGAGTAAACCAGGTTCAAATAGCTTTTTAAACCTTTCTCAAGCAAGACGAAAATTATAGATCTACTGATCTGACATTTTTAATGCCATGGAAACCTATATACTTGCTAATAGCAAAGAGGAAAAGAACACTGTAAATGTTGGCAAAAAGCATGTCAAAGCTGTGTTCATCATAAAATTGAAAAAAAAATATTGATTTATTCATATCTATTGTCTTCTCTATTAACTAGATATTATAATTAATTCACTGCAACCTCAAAACTTAAACTAAATTTTTATTGAACAGAACCTAAACCCACGTATTTTAACATGCAAATTTCCCTGTCTGCCTTCAAATATTCACTCTGGATGCCAATCCAGAGATAAGTGGGAGAGGGAGCAGGAGAGGGAGGGAAAATTCCTACCTTTTTTTTTTCTTATACCTCTTCCAGTTAAATACTGTCTGTCCTTACGACCTATTGTACACTCTGTCAGAATAGTTTATAACTCTAAACTCTTCTAAAAGCAGTCTTTATTTACAGTTACATTTGCTACTGCTGAGCATGTAGGCAGAGGGAGATATCAAGGCAGGTTTGTACAAATTCAAATATCACCTTAAACACGGACGGCCTGAGGTCATTGCAAGTCCAAAGGCCTTGTCTGTGGCACCCTGACTGCTGAGCAGGTGTCCACTCGAGGAGCACAAAGGCAGGCACTGAATGTCAGAGCAACACAGACAAGATCACAGAGCAGCCAGGGCTCCAAATACCTCCTTTTGAGTTCTGAACTGAGAAAGAAGCAGCTGATGCACAGCACAAAACCCACAACTTCTTGAATCGCTCTGGGCTAACTCATGGGACACACAAGACAATGGCAGGTCTGACCCGTGTTTCCCTCAAAATAAATATATTGCAATATAAAACTACTTTAGTTTTCTCATCCCCATTTTCACAGATATCACAGCGTAAGGAATTCCCAACACACACACAAAAAGTTTCACCACTTACATATTTTTGCATCTGAAATTTGTTTTTATATAGAAAATAAATGCTATTCGTTTTAAAAACTAAGATACAAAAAGTAATACTCTATGCTTAATGAAGCTAGTTAAGAACAATTAAGAACAAATACTGACCAAATCACTGCAGCTGTAAGAATACTAGATACTTCTGAAGGAAGTATTTTATGCAGTTCATAACTGTGCATGAAAAAGACTGATACAGTGGTACATGATCACACCAGTCTAAGAAGATTACAAAACCCAATTTCAAAACCCTAAAGATTTCTTGTTATCAGTGCAGATTTATCGATGGCAACTTTTGGTCTGCTGGCACAAGATGCTCGGTAAGTATGCTGTAAGTCTATAGGATAATTCTGAATTCCACTTCTGTGCTTTGCTTGAATGACTTTGAATCAAGTCAACATTGAGTTAAAGGAAATACACTCTGCATGAGAGAACATGTCTTTTGAAAAATCAGGCAGTGACACACTAGAAGTTTGGAGAAACAAAGGGAAGAACTGTGTGTGTACAGCCAAAGCAATGGGGAAAGATGGGGCTGACACATGTCAGTAGGTCTGTCATCATGGGTAAACAGACTTCAGCTGGGATCAAGACACAACTGAACTGCTCTGGGAAGACATCCTAAAGCACATGGGAGCATCAGCTGTGGAGGAAACATTTCCTAGCAGGAATACAAAGTAAGAACTTCACAAGTGAGTTGCCTTAAATGCTACAGTTTTCCTTCTTTATTTCAATGATTAATAAGAGAATAACTTTTATGTCTTATCTTTGTTGACAGAACTCCTCACTAGAACACGAGTGATCTCTGCCACACTAATAAGAAAAAAAAAGTTTTTCAAGGAAAAGTCGTGTGGAATTAAAGTTTTTAACATGAAAACAGCAAGAGTAGGCATGATGTGGCCATCCTGCTGAACCTCTAGAAAAATTTGTGGAGAATAAGCTAGTTAGAGCTTTCCTGAAGAAGAGAAACTGCAAGTGGCAATCTTTAGAGCATTCCTTTAGGGCCATGTATAGGATAGTAATTACATATTCAACTCTCAATGTTGTCCTTCTCTGCTATTCTTCTACCTAATCAACATCTCTTTATGGCTTTATGCTTTTGCCACTTAGAATGGGTCACTAAGAAAGAGATGGGGTAAACCCTCTTGAAGTGATAGGTGCAATGTATTTAATTTATCACTTACTAATCTTCATGAAATGGTGTAATTTATGAGGCTTATACTTAAAGCTTTAGAGTTTTATGACACTGTAAGAACAAAATCATAAAGATTCCGGAAGTCATGTGCTTCCTAGAGCATAGTAACTATGCTATAACAATGTAGTTTATATTATATTAATTCAAACAACATTAAATTTACAGTTCTTAATTAAAATAGAGCAGCTATTAAATAAAGTGGAAAATAATAAATATAAATTGATCATAACTTTAATGTCATACAATGGATTAAATCCAGTGTTTTAAAATCACATTAGAGAAGATCTAAAAATTATGTTCCCTTTTCCAGGCTTTAATATCACTCATTTAAACACTTTAATTAAAATGCAAATTCATCTACAGAACAGATGTAAAGAGAGAAGCTTTGGTAAATATGGAATATCTGAGAAATCATTAACCAACATCTCAGAACATCATAGAACATTAGATGCCTGCTACTGAATTGGAAATATGTTCACTGTGATGAAAAGATTATAAATTAAATCAGATGGCTGTACCACCTAGTGTTTTAATTGCCAGAAACCTCATTCTGAAACACTTTCTTACTCTGGATAACAACTTCCGTCATCATCAAAGGATTATTAAATCCTTAGTTTTTCAACAAAGTAGTATCTCTATGTCACGTTCTGTCATCTGGAAAGCAGTGTAATGCAGTGCTGTTGATGTGTCATATAACTGCTTACATGAATAAGTTCATGTCAGAAAAGTAAAACAGTACCTCATGGAAATGAAGGGGACGAAGTGATGGACTTGGGGATGTATTGGCTTTCAACAGATTTCAGTAACTAAATAGTTTGTAGCCCTCAATAAGAGTCTACAAACCAAACAAAAGCACGGTATTTCTGCACAGATGTGCAGAAGATCAGCACCACTGCTGCCCACGGCTGCCAGAGCACCCCCAGCAGTGTTGGTGCTGCTCAGACCACACTGATGCTACCCAGCTGATGAGGTGATGGGGGCCTTGCAGTGACTGGTTCTTTGCCACATTGCTTTGCCTTGCTCTCTAAACAGGCATCTTAAATGTTAATAGTTGAATATGAATGTTCCTGTGCTTTTATCTGTATTTATAAAGATAACAGAACTAGGTGACATGAGTGTGCTTCCACAGGTGACATCTAAGCAACACCTCACCCCCCTGCCCCCTACCTTTACCCACCACATCTGTCTCTGTGCAAGCACAACTGCCTGTGACTTGCAGTCAACCAAACTGGGAACTGATCCAGTTTCCAAAATAAACTGCTGGTCTGGGGAAGGTGAAGGGATAGCCCAGACTGCAAGGCAAGGTGTGTTTCCCAAGGAACCTGAGCCTTTTTAGTAGTCCTCTGCATGGCAGGGCACAAGGCCTGCTCCCCCACCAGGCTGTGAAACACCCCCTGCTACTCATTTTGACTTTGAAGTTGCACACAGTAACAAGTGCAGCCAGACTTCCCAGGTTATCTTCAAAACTTACCCAGTTTGCTTTGGAAGTTTATATTAATGCAGTATCAAAGCCTGTAATGACATTTCTAGATATGTGAGCAGAAGCACAGGCATGAATTTGTAGTGTTTGGATCACACTGAGTGCTGAGCACATTTAGTTTCTGCTATCAAACTCGAGTGCTCATTAATTCATGGCATCATCTGATGCTTAGAAGCACAACATAACACAGGGTCTGGTGTAGGGAAACACAGCCTTGTGTTACATCCCACATACAAGATGTGCAATTTAAGTGTAAATGCCAAGATCCCCTGGGTTGTTTTGGTTTGTTTTTTTCTCATGAATGAGCATGCCAATCTCAATCACTCTACAAGTTTTATTTAGAAAGTTAAGATCAGCATAAGATGTGAGCCACTTTCTTCAAATACAGACAAGTGCAGTACTTTTCCAGACATAAAAGTGGTAGATGAAATACATCTCAGCAGAGCAGTTCTGGTTTTCATGGCCCATTCTGTCTTTGCTGACAAGGGCAGAATTTGTGACAATAAACAAGAATATTATTTGTGACAATACTAACTGTATACTGCAGTAAGATTTCAAAGGGTTTTCTTTAGTCACATTTTATAGAGCTATTGCCTATTAAAATATTTGATACACTACTGACATCAGCTGGATGTAAGGAGACTTTACACATACAATCTATTGTAAAGTAAAATTAATTTTTTAATTCATCAGCCTAGGATACTATGCTCACTATAATCTAATACAACTGTCACCCCTACACAAATTTGGATTATCATAAAGCAACCAATCACAACCTCTTCACTCCTAAAGCTGTTCTGGTGTTAGCACCTTTTGATTCCCTGCTTTCCATCCTGGGTCCCTTTTCAGCCTCTCATCCTGCCAGTCCACTCTCCTGGCACAAGAGTTCATGTAGGTGGATGGCTCAGGGATGGTGCAGCTGGAAAACAATTTTCCCCCTTCCTTATTGCTCAGGAGCACTGTTTGCCTGACCTAGCCCACCATGTGGGCTGCATGACCATCCCTTTGCACGTGACAGTTCAGTGGAGTACAAGTGCAGAACAGCTGGGTGCTCGATATGGGGTAGAAATTGAAAAGCCCAGTCTGAACTTCAGTAATTTTCTAACTTTCCCTCCTTCCCATCTACAGCAACCTAGGCTGCTGGGTACATATTCCATCCCAGTACAGCAGCACTGGCTGCCATGGCTGCCTTAGGAAGTGGAACAGAGGATTCAGCTGGAAAAAATAATGACTGTGAAAAAGAAACTTTGCTATCTTTCATGGATGCAATAAAACTGACCACAGCTGCATAAAAAAAAAAAAAAACTCAAAAAAAGAATTGTTGGAAAGATTTTTCTTTGCCATAATCATGGGCCACAAGACTACTGCTTCTAAGCCTATAGTTTTCTAAAGGAGACTGTGAAAAACCAAACATGAAATGTTAAATATAGAAAAGGAATATGAAAGAATACAATTATTAATTAAAAATGGATATTTACTTTATTTTCCCTGAAACTAACCCCTATTTGTACAGAGAAGATTATTATTATTTTCTTAAAAAGAGAAGGGATGTTGAAAACCATCACCTCGCTATTTTGTACCAACCACACTGAATGAAGAAGTAAAAGGAAAGAAAATCTTAGAAGTCTTAATTAATCTGAAATATTTAGTGAAATACATAGAATTTTCTAGCAGAGACTGAGCATTGACAATTATTTTCCTGACTACCTTGGTTAATTATACATTGTTAAGTCTTGCACATTTGTTTTAAAACAATTATATGTACAAATAGAATCAAGTACTCAATACCAACAATTGACCTAGACATGTAAAAATTTTCAGTTAAAGGTGATCAAGTATTTTCATTTGGAATATAAGTAAATGGGTACTAATCAAGACAAACACAGCTCTAGATAGTCAGAGAAATGTCGACAAATATGAGACTTCTGCTTGAAGCTGCAATTTGCAGCTATTTGGACATTCTTAGGTGATATTTATTGATCCTCTTTCTTGTGGCTTTTCTCTCTGTACAGCCTTCTTCCACCACCAAGCCTTAATTTTCCTTAAGCAGGTGGAAATGTAACCTTTGAGGAATTCAACCTTCACCAAATGTGAATGAACATTTTTTGAATGAACATAGATTTTTTGGAACATTATCAAGTCAATGATATGCCTCGCACAATGCACACATGCATCCAATTAGAGATATGCAGTGTAAAAACACTAGACACTTAATTTTTATAGGAAACAAAATTAACTGGATTTCACTTTAAAGCAGAACCAGAGCTGGTGAACACCATCAGACAAGGTGTGATCAGAACATGACAACTGAATACTTTAAAATCATCTACCTCTCTTTTATTTTTTTTTAACTTAAAAAATGAAGTCTGTTAAAAATTCTCTTTGTGGGTGTTCTAAGGAGTCCAGAATATATCTCTCTCCATTTGCACACAGTCCCTGCAAACTTTGCTAAATTATTTTGCTACACAAATTTACTATTTCTCTTTAAACTGACAAGCAGATGTTGTAAAACATATGATGCTCCATATGGCTTGAAAGTTTGTAAAAAAATCTTTTTTCTAAAATTACCATATTTCAATGTCTTTAGAGCTGTGAAAGGCTTTCCTGTCTGCCTGTTTTCTATACCATCATTACAACCCTGAAGCAGTGTTTATCACTGGAGGATACCACCTGCTTCTCAGAACTGTGTGCTATTCTTCCACGATTCCCTCCATGGATCACCTGCCAGTGAATCACCAAGGAAACTCATTACCAAAAGCAGAAACTCCACTGAGCAGTGCAGCTGACTGCCAGCAGATAGTGTTATTTGCTGGATCACTCAAGCATGGTACTTCTTCAAATGCTGCACTTCTGTCAAACTGAATGGCTCTGCTACAGTGCTTCTCATCCTCATTTGGTATTTAATTTTAATCTCATCTGACTTACTGGTGTCAGTACAACGTGTGAGCTGCTATCAGAAAGTCTGACTGAGCCTATTTTAACTGCTTTGAAAAGGAAAAACACGGTTCTCATTCTTTTCATTTGTCTTTTATATTGAGGCATTTGCTATTTCATTAGCTCAGCTTAGGCATATCATGTTCTGGATGAATAAAGAAGAAAGTGAGCCCTCCTTTCCCACAGTTCAGTGCTTACCTGCAGTTCATGTCAGGCTGTGATTTTCCTATTTTCGCACTGTCAGTCTCCACAAAGGTTCACGGACTACTTCACATAAAATGCAAAGATCATGACCCATCTGGATCTCATTCTAAGGCTTAAACTGTGACCTGAATGCCTGCCAATATCAGGTAAATATTTTCAGTGACAGCTTGGAGAATACAATCTTTTAATGTTTGGGTCAAATTTTGCCTTTCCTTCTGTCATGATTTCAGCTGGGATAAAGCCAATTTTCTTTTATCTGGTGCTGTGCTGGGTTTTGGACTGAGTATGCAAATAATGTCCATAACACACTGATGTTTTAGTTATTGCTAAGTTGAGCTTACTCTAAATCAAAGACTTTTCAGTGTCTCCTGCTCTTCCAGCTAGCAGGTGCACATGAAGGCACACGAGGGGTCATGGCCAGGAGAGCTGACCCAAACTGGCCAGAGAGATGTTCCATTCCACAGAACACCATGCTCAGTATAGAACCTGGAAGGGGGCCTGATCACTGCTGAGGGATGGGCTGGGCACCAATCAGGCAGTTGTGAGCAATAGTATTGTGCATCACTTCTCTTGGGATTTATTCCTCTCTGTCTCCCATTTTCTTTACAATTATTATTATTAATATTATTAATTGCTGTTATTATTATCTTCATTATTAACATTTTATTTTGTTTCTATCATTCAACTTTTCTCAATTCAACCCAAAAGTTTTATTTTTCTCCCTGTTTCTCCTTTGCACAGGGGAAGGAGGAGAGGGAGGGAGTGAGCAGTTGTGTGGTGCTTCATTGCCAGCTGGGGTTGAACCATGACACTCATCTACACTCCAGAAATTCCAGTTTTCAGTCCTTGTGTTTTGGACACGCACTTGTGTGGATTTCCCAGGGACTCTACTGGTTGGGTGTCCTGGCCACCTATCTTATTTCTCTTTATCAAACTTGAGGAATGAGGAACACCTCATTTACCCATATGATAGATTTAAGATTTAAATAGATTTAAGGCAGATGTTTCTTCTCATTACAAGTGCTGCACCCATTACCCAGGGTTCCTTTACTCACCAGAGCTCACAGTTCATCAGTTCAAAGCTGATCCAACCAGATATTTTAAACCGCTGAATGTCACTGCTCCATAATTTTACTGTACACACAGTCTTCCACAGACAGCTTGGTGACCTTTCATTCTGGTGAAGCTCTGAATGGCTCTATGAACTCCTTTCCTGCTTAAATGGATCTATCATATTAGTGCAATAATTTAATACTGGTTAAAGTCTCAAGATTCCAAAATATAAAGAGATTTTCTTTTTTTTTCTTTTTTTTTACTACAGCTACTTTTCTATTAGTCCAAAACCAACCACAACTTTTTATTTGAAAACCATAGACTTAGATATCAATGGTACTTTTTATTTTTCAGGTTTTGCACTTTTTACATTTATGTAGGGCAATTTACTACACCTTTGCTTAATGATGCCAACCATATCTTTTTTTGCAGTGCAGTTGTGGACAGTAACGGAAGCAATTTAAATGAGGATAAAAATGGAGTAAAAAAAGGAAAGCTAAAATGGCTCAGGTATATTTTAACTCTGATATTCAGTGACCTGAAAAGCATGGCAGAGTCACAGAGATAAAAATCTATTTAATCTATTGAAAGATGAAAAACATGGATAATAATAATCACTGAACCAAGCACCATAGATTTTTAATATTTTTGAAGAAGATAAGTGTGGATTTAGATTATGGTAACATTAGAAATAAGAGTATTCTGTTTGGAGTGTGCATATATGCAGACTGATATCTGACAAGATACAGAGATTCTGATGAAAGTCATGTCACCATCTTATAATTTCAAACTATCATTGCTTTTATTCAGAGATTGTTCTTGGTGAACACTTAAATTTGGTAAAAAATAAAGCAACTGTTTGTTATTTTTCCGTCATCCATTAAATAAAAAAAGCTAGCCAAAAAGTGTATTTAAATTTATGGAAAATCAGGCATCACTATAAAAATGTATAAGGTTTAAGCTCTTTCTCAGTAGAAGATCTGATACTAAATTTATTGTTTCCAGTTACAAAAAGAGAAAATACTTGTTTTCATTCTTTGGTCAGGCATTGAGTTTAAGAGGCTGGAAAAAATTATTCCTAGGACTAAGATCTTATGGATTACTTAGGACAGAATGGTTGGTAAAAGATATAACACAGCCTTATTACAGCAAATGCCAAAATTTCTATTGGTGTCTTGGTAGGCACAGACCTGCCTTCCCTCACACTTAGCCCCCTTCATTTCTGTAGGTCTGTTTAGGTGTATCAATTCTGACCCATCTGTCTGGCTAACAAAAATATAATAATGACAGATGAACAGTGTGGCAGTGTTGCTGCTGAAAGCCAGATCTGCAGGATTTATTTAGAGAGGAACATCCTCTCAGGACTGCAAGTTTTAAATTGCATTTGAGAGGAGTAAGAATTGACACAAATTCAAGAAATAGACTGAAGACCTGGCACAAAGTGCTTGTTTGGAACAAAGAGGAAAGCTTTGATTCTGAGGCTGAGGTATGAGAACCTTTAAGTTAGAGGTGTTTGGGAAAAATGATGAATAATTTTGAAGTATTATTAGTCACTTCAAAGACTATGGGTGCTGAGCTTAAGGAGCATTATGCTTTAATCTTTGCAATCTTTTTTTTTCCCCTAGTGAAAAAAGGATCCTTATATTTATCTCTTTGCTCAGTATTCTACTTTTTTCCTCATACATGTTCCAATGGGTTTTCATTGACTTGAGTAATAATGTATTTTAAGACAATTAGACTGATGCAAAATACAGTATAATGTTGCCATCTCTTGACATTTGTCCAGACTGCTTTTTTTGTTAACCCATTTATTGAAAAAAAAATAAAGTAAAAATCTGCCAGAATGAATTGACACTCTCATCTGTAAGAGTGGATAATATATCCCCATCACTCTTGGGTTTTGTCACAACA
This sequence comes from Notiomystis cincta, assembly GCA_013398075.1. Lineage (NCBI taxonomy): Eukaryota > Metazoa > Chordata > Aves > Passeriformes > Notiomystidae > Notiomystis > Notiomystis cincta. Next base: position 173,662 of record VZRX01010000.1, read on the forward strand.
GGTCGAGTTTGTCCTCCCAGGTAGCACAAGGGTGACTGAGAAAACATACCAGTCTAAATCCAGATTGTCTGGCTAAACTGACATAATATAAGCATGAACCCAAGTCTGATCAAGGTAAATCTGGTACTGCTGGGTAGCACAGGAGGGCTGACTTTGCCATCAGGAAGCCTTGCCTGCCAGCAACTGACCTCAGATGCCATTAAAGTCTTTACAGTCCAAAATTCTTTGGAAGTTATGTTTACTGTTGTAGTTACATGCAAAGTTTTATTTTTACTACCAAGATTGTATTATTACATTTTATAAAGTGGGGGAAAGCTCCTTTCTCATCCTTTCCCTCTGTCCTTTTGCATTCAGCCATGAATTTACAAGATGTGGTATTTACAGAGAATTGAATGTCAGCTATTTTAAGATTCATTCCTTCAGTGCCCATACCATTATTTAATGAACATGTTTTCCTGTACTTCAGTTATTCAAGCCACAGTTTTTTGTATTAATTTATTATTGAGAAACCTAACTTAGATTCCTATCCATTTTGAGGTGATTTATGTCACTGTCTCAGTTTTCTGCTGACAAATCATTAGTGAAACACATTTCTAAAACACTAAGTTCTAAAAGGCAGCAATGTTGCCTTTTACACAGAAAACAGAACATTCTGATAGTTTGGCTTTTATTTAACCTAAATTTTCCAGAAGTGTATGATACTGAAATCTACTTTATCATAGCAAAACCCTTTTATCTCTCAAGAAATTCCCAAATGCTTCAGTAGATATTGATCCATTTAGCTGAACAGCAGCAAAGATTATAAATATAAAAACAACTGTTAGAAGAAAAAAAAAAAAGAGAAAAACCAGGCTAAAACTACTAAAAAGGAAAGAAATCATTAAATTCTTCATATTTTGAAAAACCACTCTAAGAGCAGGGGGAAGACAACACTAGTGCTCAGATATCAGTAGAAGCCACTACAGGTACCTGAGAATCCTCCTCACCAGAGAGGACACTGCTGAATGTGACCTTAATGCAGCTGTGTTTACACATCTTCTGAAAACTTGAGGTTTCACAGATTATTTACTCTTTAAAACTTGTCTCTGGGAAAGCCTTGGGAGGTAAAGTCCTAATACACAACTGCATCTCTCCTGTTACATACAATAATTATTTTCTCATTCTGTGGTAACTGCTGAGTTTCTATAAACGAGAAAAATAACGAGTGCCCTATACACTCTCCTCACTGGAGTTCTTCCTCCTGAGTCATCCCCTCTTTGGCCACAAACATACAGGCACATGTACAAAAACTTAGGCCATTATATTGATGAGACATACTTGGAAACATTTCACTATCTGACCTGGAAAACACTCTCTAGAATGATTCTCTCATTTTAAAGTTTCCCTTTTCCTTTGCTTTACCTTGTGCTTTTTAAGTGAAAGTTTTGCCATCTTTCTGTGATATAACAGGAGTATTTACTGCTGCAGGCATGATGAATAGTCCAACCCACACTGCTGGTCATGAAGCACAGAGTGTGACAAGGACATCTGATTGCCTGGAACCAGAGCCCTGGCAGCCGTGGCTGGGTCTGTAATTCCCTGCTAGAGTGTCCTTGCTGAAGTCACTTTGGCTGCTACTTCCTATTAGTTATGACTTTATAAACAGCAAAGTCAAAACCAAGGAAATCTCCTTGCTCAATGAGAAGCCTTAAACCCATAATCATAGCTTCCTAAAACTACAGGCAAAATCCAAGCAGCATCATGGAGTCAACTTCTGCTATACTGGACCTTGATGGAGAGGAGGAAAATTATTGTGAATAATTTACTTAATACAGTGGAGTATTTCGCTCTTAAGTCTAAGTAGTTGACATTTCAATATCCTCTGCAAATTTTGTTATCCTCAAGAAAACTTACAATAAAACCAAAACAATAATTTGATTAAATACTTAATTATATGTCACAAAGAATTTCAAAGTCTAACTTGATACACACATCACATATGTTTGCATATATATATATGTAAATTAAAATAATCTGCAGATTTGCAGACAATGCTTATATTCTTCCATACATGACATGGAAACAGGGTGACACCTCCACTGCATCTCCCCTATTTAATAAACCAGAAAAACTCCTAATTGTAACACTCATCTTCACCTGCTGTCCCACAACTCTGTTTATTGATACTCATTTACTACATTAGGGACCATCTATTACACAGGGTATAGAAAATGAGAAGGCATGAAAACAAACCCAAAGCAAGTAACACTTGTTGCCACCTGCCTTCTCTGAGCATACATCTCTTTACAACATAAGTATTAGTGTGCTTCAGATTTTCTAGCTCAATATCCACAGTCATGGATATGGGACAAGTTTTAGTGGGAGAGCTTGAATACAACACAACAAAACATCCTCAGCATCTGAATTAATTGCTTCAGGCACCATTACCTGCACACTTCTTCAAATATGAGTTCAAGCATTCTGAAAATATAAATAGAAAAAGCTATTTATATTGTAGTAGCCTGGATAAAGTGTAGAATATGCTAAAATTAAGTAAAGAGGAATAGATTGTGATGTAGCATTGCAAAGAGAAATGGAGAATCCATTCCTTCCTGGTAAAAGTTCCTGGAGGAAAAAAAAGTTTTAAAAAAATTAATATTTTCAAGACTTTTTTTTTTTCTGAATTTCATATGGGCTCACAAAACTGAAATCTACTGATACTCAAGTCCTTGTCCTTTGATGCTTCTTAAAAAGAAAATTCAGCAATTGTCAAATTCTTCTGCCCATAATTTCAGTGGAGCAGAGAGATCATAACTCCTGGGAAAACTAACAGAGCTCCATCAATTCTAAGAAATAAACCCGTTAGAAATAATAAAACTTAATCAATTATTTATTAAAAGAAGTCAGCAAATGTAAAACCCACAGGTCCCATCACTATAGCAGAAAAAAATCTCCAACTAGCTGAATTTGTGGTAGTTATCACTGATACAATATGCTTTTTTCAGGTGAGTGTGAGAATTATGACAGAAGAATTAAGAAAAAATGTCAGAAAACTTCCTCCTCAGGACCTTGCTTTCAAACAGAGTAATTCACAGCAAGGTCTAAGCATTCCTGGCTTTCATCTTTAACAGTACTCTGCTATAACATGCAGAATTATTAAAATTACTTTGCAGGGAAAAAATCACCCTCAAATAATAGACCAGAGTGGGAAAATACTTGATTTTTAACTGTCTTAGACCTTCATAGAAAACCAGATTTTTTAAAACAAAATTAACTACTCTCCAGAGCTCTGAAGTTGTGCCATTGCTCCCCACGATTTTAAAGCTCTTGGTTTAGAGACAGATTATACATTCAACATGCTTGCTCCACAGAACTGATGTACAACTAAACTTTTTATAACTCTTCTTTTCTGCTAAAGTAGCTTTAGTGTGAGACTGGCCATGCATTGAAATGATATGAAATGCAAACAGAGGCAGGGAGAAACAGCTGTTTTCCCAATATAGCAAATTCTTTTGGGAAATTTGTGCAGAAGGAAGCAATAAATGCATCAGCAAGCACTGACATACTGATAATTACTGCAAAGCAAAAGAACATCTGCATGCAAGAAGAAATAAAAACACTACAGCTAATGAAAAGAAAAATTAAAAGCAGCACTTTGATGAGGCATTAAAGAAAAAATCCTTCTTTTCCTGAAAAGATCGCATATTGCTCAAGAATTTAATCCTGACATATTTTTGCTGCTTGATAGCTTGTGCTATTTTTGACTGAAAGACTTTATTATTCAGTAATAGAAGCTTCCCTTCTCCTCAAAAAAACAACAACAATAAAAACAGACCAAAAAGCATTCAGGATCTGTGATATGCAGAGGAGTTATTTACTAACCAGCACCAATTCCTGGGCAAGTCAAATTCACCTACATGTTATTTAAATCAAATGAGCCTTCTAGATTCATCCTAAGACAGGATGTGAAATTATTATGCAAAAAAGCAAATCAAGATGTACTACTGCCTGGATAAGTCTATAAAAGTTCACAGAAGAATGTAAAACAGTAAGTTAAGGTCCATGTTGGAAGGATTGAATAAACAGCTGGTTGAATATCTTATGAAGTTTTTCTCAGAAAAGTAATTAAACTTTTCAGTTGTAGGTTGGTTAGGGGCAAAAATGCCCAGCTAACTTCTCTGATGTCTTCCTGTTTTGTCTTCCCTGAAGAAAATTGAGCCAAAGGACATGAAATGGATTATTCTGGATGTGAGCTTCTGTTGCAGCAACTCTTGATTTTTAATTATTTCTGGCTGCCTTTAGCCACCTAACCACTCCAAAAGAGCATTTCTTAGTTTTTCTAAGCTAATTCTACCAATATGTTTTGGGGTTGGTTTGTTGAGATTTGTTTGTTTGTTTGTTTGTTTGTTTGTTTGTTTGTTTGTTTGTTTGTTTGTTTGTTTGTTTGTTTGTTTGTTTGTTTGTTTGTTTGTTTGTTTGTTTGTTTGTTTAAAGTCCATAAAGAGCAATTAACTAATTTTGGAGGAGGTTTCAAAATAATCAGTAGTTTTTCATATTTTGTATCATTGTGAACTTTACAGAATCAGATTGTGAACTCATCCTATGTCTACTTTGGACTTCTCTGTATTTTATTCTCTGTATTTTGTTCCACTGGAGGTATAAGTAATGTTTATGATCCAGAGAAATTTGAACATTAATATTAGGAATTTGTGAAAGACAGAAATAAGTCATGCAAAAAGAACAGGAAAAGAAGAAACAGACATATTCATAGCTATAGCATAAAATCTGTGTTCTGAAAATGTGATTCAGAGTGAATGGTGGTGATAGCACCAATTTAACCAATGAATGAAATGCTAATACTTCATAAAGTATTTTTTCTTCAATCAGTGGGTATTTTTCTTTCCTTGAGAAAAAGGATTATTCATAATTTTCATTTTAGATTGCCCTTGGAATTCTACATTTTTAAGATAACTTGCATCTCTTTTATACAAACAACACTGTCAGTTTGGAATTTTCACTTCCATGAGCCAGAGATAGGATAAAGATATCACCTCCAGAAAAAAGATTTTTTGCAAGCCAACTGCTGACTCCTTTTCTTGTCTCTTTGCCTGTTCATATTGGTTATTCCCTGGTTCCTCTGTACCTGCAAAGACTGAATCCTGGGCTAAGCTCCCAGGCACTGCTGTAAGAAGTGTGATTATCACTCTTGCAAACATCAGCTGCATTCTCTTAAACTCCAGCAGCTCAGCTGTCTACCCCAGGTTCAGTGGGTGCAGAACTGGGGATTATGCTGATCTTCACCTCAGGACCCACAGACTTTCTGCTACAAGCTCAAGGAATGATAAGGCTGTAATATTGATGGGGAAAGCAGTAGGAAGGAATGTGTATGTTTTATGAAACATGCAAATCCACATTAAGAAGTTTGTCACATATTTGCATAAGCCCCCAATACAACTGTAAGATGAACTTCTACTTATGTTAAATTCCTCAGGAAAAAAAAATTATCTACTGTTGAACTTTTGTGCACTCTCACATCCCTCCCACAGCTCTGTACTACTGTCCCAAAACTGCACCAATGTTGAGTTTTTAAACAGAGCATTAAAGTGTCCATTTTTAGTATAACATGAATTTAGTCACTTGTGTTAAATGTGTTTTAAATTGGTTCTTTAATCACAGTTTGTTTAATGTACTCAGCACAGCTTAATTTCAAGAAAGTGGAATGAGAAATTAAGCACAGTATTGATTATGTTGATTAATACAGGAGATGATTAATACCTATCTTGCCACTTCAAAGTCAGTTCAGATATATTTCAGATGCAAATATTCTCAGTCAGGCTCTTCTTTCCATGCATCTTGTTGATTGTGTTAAATTCTCTCAAGTCATCACCTCCTGTGCTTCCAAAAAACACTAAGTAATGGCAGTCTTCAGGCCAAAAAAAAGGCAACACAGCAATAGCAGACAGGAATGAATAGACAGAGCATGTGCCAACAGGATTTCTCTGTATTAGAGATAAATGGAACCTTCTCCAGGAAAGAAACCCACCAAATCCTGTCAATATTCTCCTCATGCTGCTAAACATCTCTCAAGTGAGCTTCCAGTTATTGAAGCAAAATCTGAGTACAACACAGTTGACGTCTTTGGCAATGCATTTGTTGAGGAAGAGGAATAAAACAAGGAAGTTTAAAAAAAAAAACAAAAAAAGCTGAACTAAGCCAAATACACAGCTGGAATATGCAGCCATACAAACACTCACAGGTAGCCTGCATTGAATACTCTAACTACACAGGCTACCCTAAACAGCAAGAGCTTTAGGAAATGCAAACTAAATCTGGTTTTGAAATAATTTTCAAGCAAATTTCATCAGTGTGTGTGGATTGAAGGACAAAGCTTCTGCTGTGTTTCTTTTATTTCTCACTTGCCCAATGTTAATGAAAGGGTCGTGGGGATGCTCTATAAATACATATTCGTAAACTGCTAATGAGGACTTTGAGTGGAATTACTTATAAGAGCTGAATTTTCTTCTCTCCACTTCTTCCACCTGGTGGAAGAACAGTGAAGCAGAACACAGTCACTGTTCTTGTACTGGAGATTAATCTCAGACTGACTGACTAAAATGCTTCCTAAGGGTTTGGAAATTACCCTGTACCTTCACCTTACAGGATGTACATGACTATTTCTGGAATGAATAACTAAGACAATTAAAATAATGATTAAATATGACATGCTCTATTGACAAGGTTACAATTTGTCCAACTATATTGTTTTAATTTTATGATTTATTTCAGCAATGTCAGCTAATAATTGAGCAATTGACTTTCTTCCCCTTCCATGGCATTAGAAGAAAGAATTCATAGCAAAAATTCCTTTTTCCCAGAAAATCCCACCAGATTTCTAGGGGTTTTTTTTCCATGTAAAATCTGTTTTATTTCCAAAACTAACATTAGCCATGTCTTTGCATGTATGACAATGTGTTCCTATATACCTTACAAGTATGATTATTGTGTGAACTAGACAGAGAATGAGAAAAATTCATCAAAACAACAGCTGATTAACTGGCAAAAACCTTCTGTTGCAAACCTCTTTCCATAAAAAATCTAACCTTGAGGGAAGCATGTGAAAAGTGCACTTATTGCAGTCTACTGTCTCCCACATGCTCACAGTAAACAAAGATTAATGTTATTTTTACCTTTTCTAACTACAGAGAAGTGAGCTGAATCCCTTTGGTAGCAAAATTAACACCACTTCAATTTTTTTGCTTTTTGCTTTTTAATGAGCATGCATACTGAGATACACAAATTACTACTCCAAATGTTTCCCTTAGCTTTCACCTTGCTCTTCAAAAACATGTATTTTAAAAAAAACTTCTCCTGAACTCTTCCTCTATTCTTAATATTATTATTTAATATTACACTAGATAGTAAGTTTTATGTTTAGTAATACAGTGGACAATTTTTCTGTATAACAGTTTCCTTAAGTTTATTTCCTTAAGGAGACAGTTAAACTTATTCTATTTTTAAACATGGACACCAAGGAGCTTTGTGAAAATTCTAGTTTAAAAAAAGGAAAAGAAAAGAAAAATTAGTTAAGATGGGTATTTTTACATGTCATTTTAATTAGCAACGAGAGTTTTTTATTTAAGTGGTCAAATCTGGTTCCAACATTTCCAATCTCAGAAATACATTATTATTTAAGTGTATGAAACCCCAATTATTTAATGGTATGTTTATCTCTTTCTATACTGAGGTGTTTACAATGTGCCTAGATTTACCAGGTTTGAGAATCCAGACATTTATCTCATTACTTATAATCCAAAACCACATCAAGGTTTTGAATTATTCTTCTGTGTTTTCATGCATTTAATGCCTCTATTAAGAACTCCTAGGACAGTGTAGGTACCAATGCTTTGAAAGTGATATGAATTAATACAACTCAACTGTGTCATCTTCATCTTTACCTGTTTACTGTGTCTCAGCCTATGATTAATGGAGCCAATCCTTGCTGGAAGCCTGAAAGCTATTCTTTATTAATTTCCCACTTTCATGTCATGCACTGAGGAACATCATATAGCCTGAAGTGCACTTTTCCTCTCCTCTTTTTCTAAGCCAGGAAGTTCAATTTTAAAAATGACTGTAAAAGAAACTAGAAGACAGAAAATAGTATCTGTAGAAAGTAAAGAAATAATAACGTGTGAAATGAAAAGGTGATAAGGGCAACAAGAAACAAAACCTTATTGACAACAATCTTTTTTTCATAAGTTTAAAGTCTAATAGTTATTCATGGCAGGAGTTGCTGCGCTGCCTAAGGTCCTGTCATGTAAGTTTGCTCCATCAACTTCCCATGTAAAATGAAGACAGTATTTTTAAATTAGGGAAACAGAGAACATCTTAAGCTAGACTGGTAAGATGATTTAGTGCTCACATCCCAGCTTCCACATGGAGCTGTGCTGAAGGGAGAGCACTGGAGGTGTGCTGAAGGGAGAGCACTGGAGGTGTGCTGAAGGGAAGGAACACTGGAAGTGTGCTGAAGGGAAGGAACACTGGAGATGTGCTGAAGGGAGAGCACTGGAGGTGGGCTGAAGGGAGAACACTGGAGGT
>VZRX01010001.1:0-49244 GCA_013398075.1 Notiomystis cincta
AAGATCATCCCACGACACTCATGTTTAATCAGTTGGCAGTTAAAAGCAACAGCCAAGATCAATAATTAAGTAATTGATAATTAGGTGGGTAATTGATAGTTAAGTGGGAATTAACACTGCATGTTTAAAACTAAAGCTATCACATCACCAAGGGACACTGGAAAGTCCTTCCTGAAAAGTTTTCCAAAATGATAGGAAGCTTTCAAAAAGATGAACCCTGGACCTGCAGATGAGAATGTAAATCCTTACTGAGTCAACATCTAAAGAAAGCAATACAGAGCTTTTTTGGTTGCTTCAAGTAGTAACTTACTAAGCTGCAGTAATTTGATCACAAAATGATCAATGCAATATCACAGTACTAACTAAAATACTTTTCTAATTTCTAATCAATAGTGCAAGATCTTTACTTGTTTGAAAGTAGTAAGAACATTCAAATACAAACTTAAACCATAAGCTGTCTGCACAAGTTTGCTTCGCTCCATATTCTGAACTTGCCTCGAAGCTTTTAGTTCACTTCAATACTAATGACTCTGTCATCTCCATAAACAACACACAAAACAGGTTCAACACACACAAAATCAGTACTGACTTGGACAACAAGTCCATGGATGCCACAGGTCAGCTTCTCATCCCGAAAGCTCCAGGTCTGGGTTGTGCTGCGCCGCCGGTCCGGCCTTCTCAGCATCAGGGGCTCGTACCTGCAGGGGAGGCCCCAGTGCTCAGGGGATGCACCTGGGCACTTTTGCTCTGCACTTGTGTTAATGCTCAACATTTATTTTGCCCCAGCTCATTTTCCTAATGTCTCTTCTGAAGTGCTCTGTCAAGAGTCAGGCTTTTACAAGTGTTTCCAAGTCACGGAGGTGATCATGAGATTTGTTTATAAAACCAGATAAAGTCCAGCTCTTTCACATGCCTTCAGAACAATTGCCATATTCAGAGAATATCATATTAAGTACATTTTCAAAGCCATGGTTAGAACCCCCATCAGTTCCCTGGGGAGCTCTATTTCAGTACCTGTTATCTGTGACAGCTGCCAGGCCTGCGATATCCAAAATCATACCGGAGTCCTCGGAGCGAGGAGAAGGTTTGTGGGGGTTGTGAGGAACTGAGGAACCCTCGTGGCAAAGCCTTCCCGTGTCTGTCATCCTCCAGAGCTGGGATCGCTTTCCTGGCTCCTGAGGCAGAAAAATACAACATTTAAATACAGTACAGAGCAAATACTTTTGTTTTGCTTTGCTGTCACAGGCTTTGAATTATTATTCTTGGAATGACTTGTATATATTTAACTTCAGAGCCCTGAATTAGAATCAGGAACTAGTTTGGATAAAGATTTCTGATTAACTCTGATATTCAATGAATACATAGCAGCTAGATGCAGAGCTGCATTTACAAGCTGTTTGTCAATCTCAGCAATATTTAAATACAGCTTCTGTTTCTTAAGGGCTCCAGAAATAGATGACTTGGCTTAAAATGCTCCCAAAAAGGAAGCATGTCCTACCTTGTAACTTCAATAGAATATCCAACACACAACTACCACATTCTGTTGTCTTGGAGGCATTTACAACCTTCCTTGCTACTTTATTCCAATTCTCTTTTCTGTCACCTTTACCCCTATAAAAGTCTTATACAGAAGCACCACCACAATTCAAAATAACCCATCACTTTGGAGTCTTTATCCTTTAAAAGTTAGAACTTTCTTTTTTTATGTTGTCTTACTCTCAGCATTTGATTTTACTTCAGCACATAGCAACAGTATTATAAAATGCGTCCTGGTACCTTCTTTTTCAGCAAAACTCGTTGAGTCTTTGGAGAAACATCAAGGACAAGCTCTGCATTTGCAGCATCCTTATTTGAAGTAACTGGTCTTACACTTGGCTCCTGTAACCTGGAAGACCAAGAAAACAGCATCATGCTTGTTCAGAGTAGCAGCTTCTTTTGTAGCATGAATTAGATCTGCAAAATTCAAACAGGAAGTTTACACTTCCACTACAGCCCAACATTTATATTGGGGGTTTTTCCCTTCTTGTTAGGAATTAGCAGGGGAAGCTGGTAACTTGAGTACATTCTTAAAAGGAACTAGAAACCTCAAAGGCAAAACAGATGAATTCTACTTCATACTGAGGAAAGTAACAAAGCCTCGTACCAACCTCCCAGAGCTGTTTTCAGTAGTATATAAACTAGTGCAAGCTTAAACCTCACAGGCATGTTGTAAATAGGTGTGACTTGTGGTCAAGTGTCCTTTATACACCTAAATAAATTAAGAACCCAAAGGGGACCCCAAACATCCTGACTCTTCTGAGACCACATAGTGGGGTCACAGCAGATGCCAGATGCTAAATCCTTCTCACTGCGTGACAGAATTAACAGCATCAAGCTGCACCTCTAAAACAAAAGTACTATGTCCAAATGAGGTAAAATACACAAATTACTGACAGCCAGACAACTTCTGAATCTGGCATTTCTTCTGCTAGCTACAAGGTAGACAAAAGTTTAACTCCATGTGAAAAACTTTTAAATGGCAACCATTAAGAGAATAATAATTTGATATCAATTAATTAAAGCTTAATGTGAACATTAAAAATATTTCCATCAAAAATATGAAGAATTACCCTGAGAAAGTATATGTAGCAGCAATATAGATGAAGTTTTCATAGTAAAGCTGTTTGCTGTCTTGGAAGTCATTCATGCAGCAGACAACTTCTGAGGAGCCTGCTCCTTTCACTGTCAGCGTGATGAAGGGGGGCAGGACAGGCTCATCCCATGCATAATCCAGAGAGGTCATGGGCTTCACCTCAGTGGACAGCCTGGGCTCCACCACCCCATGCTGCTTAAACACAACTGGGACCTGCAACAGGCAGGAGGGAGGAGTTTGTTCATACAGGAATTGTTCATCAGACAGACTTTTTGCTATCATTTGCTCGTTTACCAGGAGTTGATGACTGAAACATCTTTCCCCTACACCCTCCCAGTCATTTCCATATGCATATTCTTCCATTCAGGAAGAATATTCTCAATTAAAGAGAGTCTTAAAGGGATTAAGAAACATTATCTTTGCTTTCATCTGTCATCTGTGGTTCAAAATGTCTGCAGTTCCATGGAGCATCTCAAACCCAGCTCATCTAAATTGAGACTAGAACAGATTAAATACCATCATTCTCACTGGTAATACTTCTCTTCCTCATAAGACTTTTAAAGCACTCATGAAAACCACAATGTTACCACTATTATTTGAAAAGGATGAAGCAGCTGTGTACAACCAACTTGTACTAAAACTGGAGAAAATTACAGTTACTACAGACAAATACACAGACCTTCATTTTATTTCATTACACAAGGTAGTCAGCTCCCACTTCTAACAAATACAGAAGAACTTCTACTTTTTCCTTCTACTTTTTTTACTAAAAAAAGTAAAGGAGAAAGTATTGGGTTTGGTTGTTTTACCTTGGAAAAGTTGTCAATGCGGAAAGGCGGTGGCAGCTGGTCAGTGTCGCTGAACGCAATGCGGTACGTGGCTCCCTGAAGGGTAATTTCTACTCTTAAAAAGTAACATTTTCCCAGAGTATCCCTGAATAAGAACACAGTACAAGACAGGTAAACTTCTGATCTGCAGTGTTAAACAGCTGCTTCTATCAAAACACAGCAGCTGCAGAAGATTTATAGGTCACAGCTACCTCATATTAATGTGGAACGAATTGTTCTTGTTGACCTCAAAGCCCCCGGACCAAATGCAGTTTGGGACATCCATCAGCCTCACACACAGCAGCTGATCATAATCATTCCGTGGCCAGTGGAACACAACACTGGAACCAGGGAGGGTGGAGATGTAGCCATCAGGATTGGATGTTCCCTAGGAATAGAAATTGGGAAATAATTGGGAAATAATCCCAGCACTAAAAAATCCACTATTAATCCATACACCTCTAAAATACAAACACAACCATTCTTTTGTCAGGAGGATGCTGCTATTGGAATAACAAGAAAGATCCTCATAACCAGCCAACAACACTTTCAAGAACAACATCTGCTCTTTTTGGTGAGCAAATGCTGTGGCTAAGTACAGTATGTACAAAAAAGTCACCACCAGGAAGCTTCTTACCCGGCCTCTGGCAAACTCCCGCTGGACAAAGGCCAGTTTATAGCTTGATTTATTGTCTAACAGGTACCGGGGAGCAAAGGTGACCATGCAGGTGTCAATGTAACGGCCTCTGCCTTTTTTAACATCAATACCTGGTAATAAAAACAATAATAAAGATATTATTTACAAAAGAAAAAGCTGTCACAATATATTTCAGAAAACACAAGTTCTTTCTTGGGTTCCTGAGATGCAGTCTTTGTGCCATTCCACTGTCTTGCATTGGAACATTATTTTAAACAGTGAAGGTAACCTTGTGCCATCTGTTATCCTCTATTTCTCAAGTACAACTTAGATACTGAAGATAACTAAAGATAAAAAAAACCCAAACAATTCTCAAGCACAGGTACATCAATGCAAGTGATTATTTCACTTTTAAACACATGAAAAATTCTCCAACAGTCAGACTTCCAGACTCTCACTTAATTCAAAACCAAAACCTTCTTGTACTTTATGAACACCAGGAGCACAAGGAATCCAGAAGCTGCACTCCTGCACATTAGCCTATGCAGGCACCACCAAACAAAACCCACAGAAGCAGCACATGGCTGAAGAGTTACAGTACACAGACACTCAAAATAGCCAGAGTAATGTCATGGGATTTAAAATGTACTTGGAACTAATACAGGGAGAATAATAACAGAAGCAGACTGAACAGTTTGACAATGTAGTTATTAACACTCAATAATGAAATGTAAAATTAAAAATAACTGAAAATTTACTTTTAAGCTAATAACATTTGAAACAAAGATATAAAAATATGTAGAATTCTATGTTTTGATTAATGGTTTTCTCTGGACCCTCAAAAGCCTTTAAAAATCCACGTTTCTCTGGTGCTATTGTTCTGTTCCTGGTGTCACTGACACTGCATCTCACCAAGACTTCCCCAGGATTTTCCAGTGTTCCCATCACTACCTACCAATGTTATAGATGAGGCCTGGCCGGTTTCCATGCTGGATCACTTTAAGGGCTCTGACACCACTCCCACCATCCAGGGAGAAGCCCTGGCACCAGCCAGGCATACCTTCAGGATGGATTCCTTTTCCAACCCGCATTGTGCATCTAAGAGCAAGAAGAAAACACAAAGATTTACTCATTTAAACAAAGGATCAGATAGCAACATGATGCTGGTGATCAAACATATGCCCAGATAGAAAAAGAACATCTGTGTCTGGATATAGAAGCATCTGAAACCATGATAAATCTCTTCCTGAGTGACTCATTCTGCATTTCTGCCATAAGCCCTTTCAACACATTGGTAAGGAGTCACTGGCCATGTCCTGTGAAAAGCATGGCAATTTCCAGACTGATTAATCACAACAGCATTTGTGTGCCTCTTATCCTTGAAATTAAGAAAAGAATAAAATTAAAATTTGGAATAAATTGAGACACAGCAGAATTGGCCAACCAAGGAACTTTCAGAAGGAAATGTCTAAGAATCCAGTATGCTAAATACAGTATTAAAAAACTTAATAATTTAGCAGGTCATCTTAATACTTTCATCTTTGTAAAGCTCCTCCTAATTGCCCCTCCTACTTACAAGTTTGGCTGTTCTTTATCAGCATAACAGAACAGCAGTGGGCTGAGGCTTCTGGCAAGCTCATGCTCTTCAAACTGACCAGCTGCATCTGTTTTTGCATTATCTTGTCTGAAGATAAGTGGCAATCCTTTAGTAAACATAAAAGGAAAGAGTGTTAAACTACAGATCACCTTTGTAGAAATTAAAATGAGAATGATAAAAATTTCAAATTAAGGAACCCAAGATATTTTTGTTGTAGTATTAGCCATTAGCTGCGTATAAATTCTCCTTCTAGTTCTTCATCTAACCTGCTTGAAACAGCTGTTCACAGCTGAGACTGGTCCATGCAGACTGAAAGTGCCAGTGGAAGTTCACACAGACTCACTGTAATTCAGACCTGTTGCCTTCTCAAGGCATTTCAGTCTTTGAAAACCACAAATTTTAACAGTGATTTAATCTATATTGATTTATTCAGAGGTACAACAGCTCATCTTTGAAAATCTGTAATATAGCAACCCAATGTCTAAGTTATCTGCTGTAACATGCATCAAACAGTAGCTGCTGGCATTATTAAAAATATAAATTCCTACAACCTCTATTCCTCTTAAGTAGTGTTTAAAAGTATTATTTAGCTAGAAAGCAAACCAAAATACAGGAAATCCTTCATGGCTACACCAGCACTTGCCTGTTTTGTTGATTAACCAATATGGAGCTGAAATGAGTATTTTCAGAGAGCCCTCAGCTCGACACACGATGCGTATGGTGAGGTTGAGCAGCCGCTTATTGACATCGTACAGGCGCATGCGCACCATGTAGTTCTGGGTGCCAGGAGGAATCAGCAGCTCTTTGCAGATTGGGAAGTTTTCTAGCAAAACCCCTGGGAAACCAAACCAAGCAGAGCAAAATAAAACATCGCCCACATAAACGTAAGGTTTTGATAAGCACTTAAGTTGGTACGTCCCTGAGTATTTCACAGAGCTCACCCTGATCAACTTTTAAACCTGCCCAGTACAGTAAACCCAGACCTCGTGAAGAAGCACCTCAATTTAAGTCACAAACAGCAAAACAAGTTCTGTAAGGGACCCTGCTTAGAGCTACTAATAGCTTTATGCATTACAGGTCTAGGCAGTGTTGAATAGCACCATACATGTTCTCAACACCAATTATTTCTGTCAAAAAGGAAAGAGCAAAACCACTCAAAACATTAGGAAATTATTTGATTTATTCCCCTCTTTACCACTGTTCTCTCCAGTTTCCACTCTCAGGAAAACAAGAAGTGAACAAGGAACATCCTAAGTGACAGCTGACAGATTTGGGGGAAGGACAGCAATATTGTGTTGGTTTTTTTCCCAATGTGTTCACTTCATTATTAAAAATTAGCAGCCTTGCAACCCAACAAAATAATCATTTAAATGCTTTCTATTTTTCCAGTTTTCCATTCTGTGCTGTAGCTCCTTGCAGAAACAAGGTTGCTGGAGGTACAGAGAGGAGCAGCAAATGGTCCCTGAGCAGGAGCCCTACCGAGCTCGATGTTCTGGGCTGTGTCAGCCGTGTGCAGGGCGGCCTCTTTGCCAGGCTTCAGGGTCCCACTGATGGGCAAACCCTTCACGTAGAATTCCAGCTCACAAGGCAGCAGGTTGCAGATTACCACCGTTGGCAGGAGGTAAATGGTGTGCCCAGGCTGCCTGAAAATCTGTTTAGCACTGTCAGAGAATATGCTGGAAGGCATGTAATCCGGGTAATTTTCCTTCTTTATAGCCACACAAAACCTGGGAATACCAACACGGGTGAGAAGTCAATGACTTTGACAGAACAATTAAACTCTGTTTTTCTGTATTGCACTAAGTCCTCAAAGATGCTTTAACTTCAGGATTGATAAGAACAGCACTTAGAATTGTTCTCCACATAATTACTTTGTAGCTTATTATAAGGTATTTTGCATTTATGTTTGACATTAAGACAAGTTTTCTGATTTTAATCAAAGATTAAAGTTAGTTCCCCAAAAACTGGTCTACTTAGAGACCTAACAGAAAATGGCTATTAGAGATTACCACCTCTAGAACGATCAACTTGCATAAGCATGTTCTTAACTGCTACTAAAAAGATTTTTAATGATTAAACTATAATGATGTTCTTAAAAATAAATGCTGAATGTGTCCTTCTTCCCAGTAGATTTGACATTTCTCTTTTTCATTAGTTAAGGTGAAAAATTGAGTTGATAAACCTTCATTTTAAATAATTTGTTTTCCTCTCTGTGATACATTCACAAACAGCATATTAGGAAATGAACTGTGAAACTGACACACAGCAGTAACTATACAGTGTGCAAAGGTTATTTCCTGACACAATTTCCATAACCCCTATCCTGGTATTGCCTAAATTCAGATCAACTCTAAATCAATCATATCAGAAAATGACAAAATTCCATTAAGTCCTCCCTATGCAGAGACATTTTTGGCCTCAGAACCAAGCAGAGGACACTGAGGACAAAGAATGAGTATTTGTGAATTCTCTTTTGGGAAACCACTCGTTATCCTCAGTGAGATGGAGCAGTTAATTTAATGTCAGTTCACATTCTATTTTCTAACTTTTCTTTTTTTTTTACAATAAATATTCAGTGTGCTTTGATTCTCAGAGATTTAACAGGCACTGTCAGAGGGGCTTCAAGGAGCCCTGCAGAAACAGAGCAGCTACACTTCACTGCTTTCTCACTATTCAACACACCCAACAAACTGCAGCAGCTTTCATCTCTAAGCATCTTCTTTGCTGTTATTTACTTTCACAGGCTTTCATTTAGCAGAGCTCACAGAAGAAGAACGAGGCGTTAATCACCTGAAGAACCGGCTGTTCTCAGACTCCATGGAATGACACTCCCTCTTGCTGCTGCACACCTCTGCTGCCTTCTGCACGTTAGTCCAGTGAATTGGAGCCTTACAGAAGAAGACTCCCATTCCTTTGGGCCTGGCCTGCAAACGCCAGGAGGTGAGATGTAATGGAATAGCAAAGGAATCTCCTGGCATAACTGCTGGAAGGACGACAGGCTCTGCAACCAGAGAGGAAAACACACAGATCAAAAGATGCCCCTTTACTGGAAACCCTAACATTTTGAAGCACTAAGTCTCAAATTTTTAAGGCAATACACTTCATTTTAATGGAAATCACTTCCTGCTTTATGCATGTTTCAAACCCCAACCTGTTATTTTCAGCTCTATTAACAATCTGGCAGCAGACTAATTTCAGTCTGTAAATCTGAAACAGCCTAAAAACTCGCTGGTATTCAAATTCTTTAGTGAAAAGGCTTGTTTCAAATAACCTCAAACATTTTGGGTACATTATCAGTGTATCATTACATTTCTACATGAAACTTTTTTATGGTAACACCAAAGCCTTCTCGACTGCTGCTAAAGAGACAACTTTGCTACACACAGAAGTACAGTCTCAGCTTTCCCTGTTTATCTGAACAACCAAAAATCCTCCTGGGCTCTCCAGTTCACCTTGCTGAGAGAAAAGCTTGTGTGTTTTCTTCTTAACATGACCCATATCCTGTCCAGGGAGTCTATTCTGATGTGAAGCATTACAGACAGTGGTGAATCTTCCCACCCACAACAGGGACAAAGCTGAACTGCCCACAGACCACAGGGAATGCTGCAGGAATATGGAGTTTCCAGCACATACTGTCAGGGGCTGAAGGGCTGTCCAGTCTCAGCTCCATTGGGGTTTCCAGCTTGTTCTTCACCATCAAGGCTGAGCGCACTGTTATCACCTTCCGGGCGCTGCCCTCCATCGTAACTTCAAACACCACACGAACTGGAGGCAATGAAGAAAACTGGAAGATATTTAAAAGCATTAAAAAGCTCAGGTAATGAATATATCTAGAAGAGGGATAGCTCCATTATGAAGCACTAACTGCTGGAGAAAAACCTGCCAACTGAGTTCAACCATGTGCAACGCATAAGGTGTATAAATAATTTCATAATGGTGGTTTATAATCCTGTACCCCCTCCTCAAAGCACAGCAAAATTATGGAAAAGCAATTCCACATACTACTAACTCCATTATCTTTCTCAAAATGATGCAAGTTCTAATAAGAGCAATACAGATCCTAAGAAAAGAACTTTATACATCATCTTGCTATCACATTATTTTAAAAATCCATAGTTTGAAGTCTAAGCCTCATATAATTATCAGTCACTCATCATTTCTATCTGTCAAAACTGAAAAATAAGGTGGAGCTTTCTTAATATATTCATACTTTCTTCACTTACAGTTGCCCTTCTGCTGTGGTTTTACCTTCTACATTACACAAAGTCATTGGCATTTTGATCCTGAAACCATTTAGTATGTGTTTACAATTCACATATTGGAATTTAGGACCCATGTTTCAAACATTTATACTGGTGAGGAATGGTAAATCATAAATATTCATTCTGATTTGAAAGTGCATTTTGTTTGCTTACATCTTGTTTCCTTTCTATTGAAAAGGTTCTAGGAGGATAGAAAAGCCAGTTCACTTGTACAGTTTCCCTATTCTTATTTAAGTAGCTCTCAAAAAATGAAAATATATACTCACG
The DNA here is from genome assembly GCA_013398075.1 of Notiomystis cincta. NCBI lineage: Eukaryota > Metazoa > Chordata > Aves > Passeriformes > Notiomystidae > Notiomystis > Notiomystis cincta. The sequence continues at coordinate 10,223 of VZRX01010001.1, forward strand.
TAGACTTGGGGATGTATTATATTTGTTCTACTTATTGGGCTTCCAAGCTGGGAGGAAAGTAAACAAGAAGGTTAAAGTAGTTCAACTTTTAAGATACTGCTCTCAGCTTTAATACAGAACTGTACTGCAGAAGAATAAACTTTCATCACTTTGTGTTTCTGACCTTTAGTACAACTTGGACTCATGTCAGAACAAGATCAGCAAAGCCTGTTTGTAATATTGCTTTGCAAAAAATCAAGTTCAAGGAGGGTTTGTTGTAAAGAAAAATTCTACAGGAGATGTTGCTGAACAGCAGCTCTCATTAAATTATCATAATCTCATAATTTGCATCCTTTTCCTTCAATATTCAAGTTACAGAGAGATGATCCTTTTCATGATTCAATATAAAAACATCAGAAAAGTCAGGTAAGAGACCACTGGCTCATGTCAGCAGTATCAAATCAAATTTAGTTCTGTTTTATATCAAAAATATCTCAACCTCCTATTTGTCCAGTGTTCAACAACTTCCACTAGCTAGCCTCAAAACTTACTTAGTCTTGAAATCCCCAGGACCATTTTTATCATTAAGCCTCCACTAAATGCCAGCCTGCTGATTATTACAACTGCATTTTCCCTTCATGACAACTATATTTTGTCTATAGAGCCACACACTTCAAAAACAATCTCTAGGCTTACAGGAAATTGCCAGCGTTGTTTATTTTAAGCAAATTAAATACATGAAAAGCATTCCTGCAATAAAAGAAATAAAAGTAGCTGCTGAAATGTTGGGCTGATTTAAAGCTCAGTCTCCACAAGTGCATGGCCTGTCTCTAATACATTCATTCTGTCACTGGGAACTCTGCCTGCCAAGCACAGATTAACTGCTGACTGCTCTGGCTGTGCCTTGTTACACAGCACTGCCAGTCAGGAACCCAGCATCTCCAGGCTCTCCCAATCCAGGCAACTGGAAAGAGGACAATCTCATGCAGCAAATGCTTTTAGATCAAAATCTTGCAGACATCATTATTCCTAAATTACATATTCTTTTAAAACACTCAAAATTAGAACTCACAGTAGAAGAGGAGGAGTTCTTATCTGGTGCAGCGTATCGGAAAAATGTTCCAACTTTGTCTACAGACACTGGACTCACTTCTTCCCAGCCATTCACTCTCACTTGCAGCTGATGAATCCTCAGATCATGTGTGTGCCTACCAGATGAGATCAAGTTAAATATTAAGCATTGCCACAGACTAAACACCAAACTGTTCAAACCACAAGCATCCTCTGGATTCTGTTAAAAGAATCTCACTGAAGCATTAAAGTCTCAAGAGTTTTTCCATTTCATGGATAGATGGACCTGATTTTACATCTAATTACTCCACCTTCCCTGAGGAACACACAGACACATAACTATGTCACAAAAATAAATGTGTGCTATATATTTGTTAACAAAGCTCTAATTCTTACCTCTGATAACAACCAATACTGTCCAAACAGTCCTTTAAAATAAAGGACATTGATTTGTAACTGAGGCCGCTGAGCCCTTATAAAATTTCATAATGATCCAACTCACATATAGAAATAGATGCCACCAACAGCAATAGTTGGTGCTTTACCAGAGAAATTATAATTTTACTCTGTACCAGAGTATTAAAGATAGAAATTAAACATTAACAGTAGATTTTAAAGAAATCCACTTCTAATGTGACACCTAGCAGTGTCCTCACAACTGTGAATTGTGTGTTCCATATATGAGACTGTCAGAACATCTCATGGCCTGGTGTCCTCACCTGTGTCTGAGTTTCCCTCTGGTTTCAAACTCAAATGGAACCTCTTCCCCAGTGATGACCTCTTTCCATTCACTGACATTATGGGCATCATCCAGCAACGTCCCATTTTCCTCAGGAACAACACCTGGACTCCCACTGTGAGACAGAGCTGCCCTGTGAAGAGAATCACAGCATTTAACAAAATGTCTAATTCAAGTTAAAACTGCTTTTTAGTCTGCCTCAGTCCTGCCATGAACACATTCACACCATGAATGTAGTTGACTGGTTTCCACATTCTGCTAGATCTCTTGAAAAACTACCCCAGATTTTTTGTTTAATAATAGAACTATCTCTGTGTCAAAGAAGAGGCTCTTAACTGAGTAAACCTGGGAGCTGCCTACATGTCTCTGCAAAAGAAAAGCACTGAAAACAGGGTTTGGCTGTCAGGGAAGAGCAGCCAGATAAAAGAGTGATCCCTGGATGGCTCCTTACCGGGTTGGGGTCGTTGTCAGGGTGGCAAACCAGAGAGTGCACCCGGTGTGATTTCTCAGAGCAAAGGGCACAAACGGCTGCCTGCGCTTTGGGGTCTTCATTTCAGCTGCAAAACACAACAAGACCTGTTGGAATGGCCACCAGAAACACTCCCCAGGTGTTCATGTGGCATGAGATGCAATGGCTGGAGAGCCACAACCTGCACTAACTAAAGGAAAACAGAATAGGACAGGTTACTTACAAAGTTATTACAGTTAGTAACTACTACAGAAACGGTACAAAACAAACAATTTCCCCTATATCAACCCCCCTTCAAACTGAGCTTAATTTATATGTTCTTCTGTTTCTTTATATCAAGTCTTATAAAATATTATGCCTTCAGTTACACCTAACATGTAGAAAATCTATCTAAAAACCCAAGCATAACCAGTAACCTTTTATGTATATCCAAATGCTCATGAAATACTAAACACACATTCACTTATAATTAAGATTTATGCTGTATTTAATGTGACAAATACAGGGTTAGCCAGCACCTCCTTTAAAAGGACTTTTATTTTCAAAACCTGAACAAGTGGAAATGTTCTCCTGTACAGGATAAAGCCTACTAAAATATGGAAAATAGTTCAAGAGCAACCAAAGGCAATCTGGTTTTGTTAAACTGCTGGGACAGCAAAACACCAGAAGATCCTTCACCTCCCATGTTCACTTTTTCCAAGCACAAAATTCCAACAGGCACACAAGTGTTACTCTCATCTTCCACACTGCAGTGCATGAGATCTGTGAAAATACTTACTGTGTTTGGACACAGAAAAACCCATGTCAAAGTCCAGTAATTTACTAGAAAAGGAAGATAAATGGCTGCTGCCTCAACACACACATCTTTGGTATGAGAGAAGTGGCAAGAAGGCACACACAATAAATCAGCTGCTTAAAGGAAAGGTAAGACAGAAATCTCTTCCCCAGACCTGATTTGAAATCACTCCAAAAGGTTTCCAGAGGCAAGCAGGAGGGATGTTAGGAGGGCAGGAATGTTTCTGAAGGAGTTACTGCTGATGACAGACGACCTTCTTTCAGATTAACAAATCCCTATCTACCCTCACGTTGTCCATGGAGACTTAAATCTGATCTAAAGCTTACAGAGAGTTCTTTCCAATTAAATAGCAAGAAGATAATATCCTTGAAAATCAAAACTCTGATTTTTGCCAAAAGCAAAAACATCTTTTTAGTGTTGAGTTTCACTTTATATAATTTTTTGGCTAGCCCAGGTTCTACAAAATTAGACCAGCAGCCAAATGTACTTTCATTCTGGTGTTTAATCGATTGCCAATTTATCTTTGGAGACTTTTAAAAAAGAGTTTTTGGTATTATGGACTGATTTTCAAAAGAAATGTAAAAGTTGTGTTTTGAGACTACTGCCTGAAAAAAAAAAGACTATCATTAGCAGGAGGATTTTTTCGTAATTAATGCAGTAATTAGCTGCAACCCCTACTAAAAGCCAAGGAATAAATATTAGATGTTTTGCTGCTTGTTTGATCTTTGGAGGGGGAAAAAAAAAAGGATATTTCAGAAAAATAAATCCAAAATTTTCCATAAATATGAAATACTAAATTTAGCAGCCTAAGAGCAAAGTATCTGTTATGTTATTTGGCTTGAGGGTTTTTTGGGGTTTGATTATTTTTAAATACAGAGGCCAATCCACCAGCAAGTCCCACATATAGCACAGTATTTATTGTGCAAAAGCCTTCCAAAGAAGAAAACCCCTTTTTGGTGTCTGTGTGCTGTACAGTACCTCTAGCATAGATCTGATGTTCTAGGTTAGTCAAACTGGCTGTACTCCTAGTTCTAAGGTAGACAAGAGGAAGGCCTGGCAGACAGGAAAGACAAAGTTAGCAGGTAAGAAAACCCACACAAATACAGGCAGATCTTCCCCTGCATGCATAAGGGAAGATACACATCATGCAATTATGAGTCTCTACTCATTTGCTTACACTAAGCTGGGATTTGAATTGATAAAATCCCTTCCAGAAGGAGCTCTGGGAGAAAATAAGCTGAAAAGACTTGCCACATATTGAGAACTATTACTCAGGTGATTATTTCACAAAGAAAACAGATTTTTTTTTTTTCTAGAAGCTGTTATATAGGTCTTTGGGGTACAGAAAGAAAAAGATCCTCTCTGAACTGCACATGGCCTAAACTCAACACTCTGATTTAATCCTTGACATGAGAGTCACTCATTAACTGAGAGTGGCAGCCAGAAAGGAAGTAGATCTAGCAGTGTCAAGCTCTTACTCAAAGCTAAGCAGCCAGAAAGCTTTTTGTTTTAAAAGAACTGAACATAATTGAAGAGAAAATAGCTTTTTTTGTCTTTTTTTTTTTTTGCCAAACATCTCTAACAAATGCTGTGAAGCCCAAATACTTCTGTTTGTAATACATCAGACAGATGACTGTGTGTGTGTCAGGACTGTTTCAAATAAAGTGTGATTAATGACCAACATACTCTGCCCAAAACATGGGGGATCCACCGAAGAACCCATCCAGTCTTCTGAGCTGATTACATTCACTTCTTTGTCCTGTTTACAGTAATCTTCCATCCAGGACTGCTTGGTACATGTGTACTGCTCTAGAGGAATGTAAGCACAGACAGCTGATGGCTCCAAGGTGGCAGTAAACAAAGTCATTGAAAAGTGTGTTAAATTCATCACACTCGAGTTACTGCACTTTAATGGCAGAAGTTTTGCTTCACCCTTTTTCTGTGAGTCACTTACATAAGTTAAAGACAAACAACAGCTCATAAAATCACAGCAGTGTCTTAGAAAACAAATATATCCCTAAGATTTTATTTTTTAAAAAAACTTTCAGTGGAATTTCATGTTCTTAAGACACTCCTATGTCAGTCTAAGAGCTCTCCCTGCCAAGGCAATTAACCTTAAATATTTTCATGTCAGAAGCACTTCCTAGGGTTTTGGGGTTTGCTTCTTTTTAAGAGGCATATGCACGTTCCTGCATAAATATCAAGACACCAATTGAGTCCTCTGGCACAATATTAATCACAAACCAGCCTCACCACTTGTTATCACTGGTTTTAAAAAGCATCTTCTTAGGAATCATTGATTTTCTTCTCCTCCTGCCACCGGGCTCCCCCTCTTTCTGCCAACCCCCCAGGTTCTCTTTAGGGCAGAAAGGATCAAGGAAGGCTTTTCTTTACAAGCTCAGCTGTTGACATTTCTGAATGAGCAACAATATTCCTGGGAAAGGCACACAATTACAGCTCCCCAGCACAGAAGCTCACATGAAATTGGAGTTAATGATGAACAAAATATTTTGATTGCCAGAGGTGGGAATTGACAGTTCAGGTGCTCAGAGACCAAAGAACTGAAATGAGTAGCTCCCCACTACACCTGTCAATGTCCTGAGAAATGATGAGCTTATCAAAATATTTTTAAGCCCTGTGAAGTATAGAAAGCTTTAGATGAAAGCCTGTTTCTGACTAAAAATAAATTTCAAATAGCATACAAATTGATAGAATTCCTATGACCAGAGAAAGAATTCTCACCAACTTCTAAAATATGCAATCATGTCTTTACACTTTCACAACACCTGATAACACACACCTGGTACAGCACCCTGGGAAGTATGGAGGGACCTGGGCCAATCCCTCCATGGGACACCAGCAGCACTTGAATTAGAGATGTCTGTCCTTTGCAGAAGTGAAAACCAGACTGCAGAGTGCTGCTGTCAGGGAATATTCCCACCTACCTATAAGAACAGAGGTGATGTTTATATCCAGGCGGGGCTTGGCCTTCACTTCCAGCTTCAGGCGGGACGGGTGGAGGCGGCTCGAGGCTTCTTGTTGCCAAGACACTGAACATGGCCAGGGCTCAATAAATGGCTCCCACCCTGAGAGAAACACAAACCAGCACCTCTGCTACACACATGGAGGCCACACTGCAATGATCTTTACCTATTTAATAGTGAAACTTTAATAATTACATCCTTTTAATCTGTCTTCAAGATGGACTGGTAAGCCTGTGGATTTAATTTAATACCGAATACAAATTTGATCCAGCTCCTCCATTTAGAGCATGAACACAACAGGTAGGGTCTTGTAGAAATATCTTAATTCCAATTAAAGCACTAGAAGGCAATTACAGCTCTATATTTAAGCTAGGTGGAATTAAGCTCTCTCAAATACCCTTGACAATGATTTCCACACGATTATACACTGACTTGGCTTTTATTTAGCATCTCAAAAGATAAAGATCTAGAAGCTATTAAAAATCATCCTACATATTTTTAAAAACAAAGTATTTTTTAAAAACAAAAAAAAATTACCTTGTTATTGACAGATCATTCCTGAGTGCTTATCCCAATTATGTAACATAAAATTCAGTTTCTCAGTTAAAACCCCACACACAACCAGATTACTCTTTTTGTCAGTATCTGGCCTGTATTGAGGCCTAACTTGCTTTTTTATATCTAAAATATAAGTTACAATGACCTTCTTATGTCAATCCTTTGTCTTCAGCCTAATCACCTGCCCTCACCAGCTTTTCCTTCCTGGGATATGTAATAAACTGAATGCACCAAACAATTAAAGAGAAGAGAGAAGAGAATGCAGACACAGCTTGTTATAAAACTGTTGTTTTGCTGGACAACCTTTGTATGCAATTCAGTTTGAAAACTTGAGTGCCACTTCCATATGAGCAAAATCTCTACTATCCTTTCAACTGATCTCAAATTAGGATATCTTGTCTATCTATTTTCTACATTGTGTCACACACACAGAGTCCCAAAAGTCAAATTTTCCCCATTTCCTTAGAGACATTTCGTAGTGGATGAACTTCATGCTCCTGTACTAGGAAAGGCTGTTTCCTGAACTTAAATAAGAAAACAACAGATATTTCACCTGAAAGCTCACGGTTGTAATAATCTCCAGAGAGGGTAAAATGAGCATAGCCTTCAGGGCTGGTTCTCAAATGCTGGAGAAAATTCAAACCTGGGGGGGAAAAAGAAAAAGTGAAATTTAAACTAATGCAAAACAATCAAGCTTCCTGATTTTGTGAACTGTCAAGTAAGCAATGGAAGGTTTTGTCTTGTCTTTTAAACTGAAATGGCACTAAAAGTCCATCATAATACTCTTCAAATAACAAACAAAACTCTTAATATAACAATTAATAATAACAAAACTCTTCAAATATGCAGACAGCCACAACTTACAGTACAGAGCCTCCCTAGGATTCCACTCAGGATAGATTCCATTTGTTATGTGATGTAAAAAGGGGAAACCAGAACCTTAACCCTACAAAGACTGTAATCTTTTTGAACCCAAAATTTAAACCACACAGAAATAAAGAAAAAAGAACCCCCAGTATCCCACACAACCACCACCAAGATGCTGTCAGTTGAAATTTGACAAGTCCTGACAAACAAGAGCATGTTGGACACACCCAGACCTGACAGTCATTTCATGCAAGGCAGACCCAGAGACTCACGTGAAAAGGTCAATTCAGCCAGGGGAACATCACAGTCCATGCAGTCATCTATGAAGCAGATGCAGACACTTTCTGCCTTTATTTCCACTCCAGAGATGAACTGGAAAGGCACAATCCCCTGACTATCTCGACCAGAAGAGGTCTGGGAAACTGATTTCAGAGGTTCAGCATTCTTAAACAACCAGCTTGCTGCTTTTTTCAAGTCACCTTAGATAAAAGTGAACAACCAATCATTCATTGCCTACTTTCTCAATGAAATGTACTTAGTAAAAACATATAGAAGCAAACTAATTCTCTTTCTCTCTTTAGAAAGTATTCTTAGCAGTACCTGGAATATGCTCTATTTTGTAACATAAATATGAGAAGATTATAAAGACATTGATATCTCCTAAGAGTAAGAAATGTGTTTTTAAGTTTGCAAATGTAATAAAAGTCTTTAACATTGTGCATGCCTATAAGGTAGGGTGGAAAGTATAATAGTGCTAAAGGAAAAAAGAATAATTTCTGTTAAAGCTTTGGCTTCTTTTCATGCACTGCATGTAGAACTAGAGAAATATGATTTTAAAGGGGAGAGATGAAAACACATGCTCTCAAGAGGAAGAGATGGATAATAGCAAGAAATCAGTACAGCAGAAAATAATCCAACCTGAACACAACCAAAACTCCCAAACAAAGATACACTCAAGCACCCCACCCATGACATCCCAGAGGGCAGAAAGAATCCTTGGAGGGTGGATTTTACACAGTAGTAGAATAGGAAGAAGAATAATTAAGACTACAGGCCAGCACAGAGCCAAAGACATTCTAAAGAACGAAACAGTGCCTGTGCACTGCTACCTGACAGGCTAAAGGCTTTACTTAATTGCAATTAAGGTAATATGAACAATGTGCAACCCCCTGCTAAGAAGATCTGATGTTACCTTGGCAGATCAGAAGAGCTTTACAACAATCTTCCATACTGAATCCCAGCTCCTGGAGGCGAGCCAGCTGGACCTCTGGAATTAACAGTTAATCATGCATTAATCCTTGACAGTTATTGACTTGTTTTCATTTCTAAAATCAAGATACATCTGTATGAAAAATGGAGGTTTGTTTAAGGTTGCAGCTGTAGAAAAAGCATATGTTCAGAGCTGCTTTTACATTTTTTTATAGCATCATCAGGACAATGCCATTATCAGATAGTTCTAACCAACAAAGGGTCTCACACCATGAAGATACCAACATCTTTTGTGTTAAGGGTATAGTTTTACCTTGTAGAAACCTCCCTTAGATATAAAAAAAGGCTTCACTCCAACAGTGAAAAACATACCAAGAACAGGATCCAGAACACGTCTGGATCCATCTCTGGTTTCATGTGCCAAGGTCTCATTCCCCAGTGCTGAACTGGAGGGATCAGCAGCATTCCCAGCACTTGAGGCAGCTGGGTCAGGCAGAGCTGCACTTGTCTGTTGGGGAATTGACTTTGCAATTGCCAAGAAGAGCTGAACATCATTGTAGGACAGTCTGATATCCAATGCTTGCAACTGAATCTAAATGAAAAATTAAAATTAAAAATCAAATTCACTTGCCTTTTTCTACGTATTTTTCTTACATACTTTAGATATTAATGAAGCTTTTCCCAAAGGAAGACATTTAGTGTTACAATCTGATGACCATGCTGTTTTAAAGATCCAAAAATAAAATTATTAAACTTGTTATTATTTACTAACAACTAAAAGCATTACATTTCAGGGAAAAGAAGTTTTACTTTGATAGAATGGTTAAAAAAGTCTCTAAATTCCCTCTAATATGTCCTAACAATTAGAAATAGAAAATGTAGAAGAATATCTTTTACTTTCAGGTGTTAGTAACTATGTAACATGCCTACATAATCAGCCAACTTCTTTCCCTCACTCTTCATCTCTGTAACATATCTCATAAATCACTCTTTCATTAGCACCAAGAGAATTTTCTGCATGCTTGTTTCTTTTCCTTTTCCATTTTATTTATGCATTTGAAAGTCTTCTATTGAATCCTTGGGCATAAAGATATCTCTGCTAATATTCTCTACTGCACACAGTTTTATCCAGGCCTTTAATATTACCTCTAGAACAGGGGGAAAATCTTCACTATTGAAAGCATCCAGCAGTCCTGAACCACTTGGGTAGGAAGAATTCCCAATAAGTTCCATGTGAATCTGTACTGGATCAATAATTGACAGTGCAGTCTCCTGCTCATTTCCTAACCGGCATGAAAACACCTAAAAATTGAAAATTATTTTTTAAAAATTATGAACTGAGAGAACAGGCCTGGCAAGAACTAACAATATTTTGATGTTAGAGTCAAGTCTTAAAATGTTTTAACAGAAACAATATAAAACTATTCTCAAAGCTGCTGCAGAATGAGAGCTTTTGATGAAACATCAACAAACAAGCATCTGTGCCCTCTTCCTTTTGTACAGATATTTATAACAAAGTATCTTCACAAACCCCTCTAATTTTAGATGTTTTACAGAAGCAAATTTATTTTTCTTACCTCAATGCCAAACAAACTACCAGAGAAAGGACGATCTAACAGCTTGGGCTTGTAAGTGAGAACGGTCGTTCCCTTCAGAATAATGGCATTGGTATCAAAGCAGGACATGTCTTCAACAACCACAAATTCAGTTCCTTCACCAAAAAAAAAGACAAATAACAAACAGGGCAGTTGGCAATACCATTAAGGTACTTCAAGCATTTGGAGAAGGTTTCTTGATTTCCTGGTTTTACACCAGCACACGGCTTTTAATGAGAAAAGCTCCTACAAAAGCACCACAGAAGAGCACATTTACCTGTCACATTAACCTTGACTTCCAGCTGCTTTTCTGCTGTCACAGGGAGTGAGGAACGCTTGGTGACCACTCCACTTTTCACAGTTTTGGGAACTACGGTTGTGTCACTGATGCAGGTTCGCTGCCGGGATGTGTGGGGATCTTCCCTCCTTTTGGTGTCTCCAGGAGTGTACAGAAAGTCATGAACCAGTAACAACCAGTCAAATATCAGGAACACACGAAGGTTGTTCAGGACAACTGTGAAACTGGAGGAATCCTTAGTAGACCTTTTAAGAAGAGAGAAGCACACAGGTGAACTTTACAACCTGCAGATATTTAAAATCACGCTGAAAACTATCAGCATCTGGTAAGAATTATATGGAATTTTATAGGGATACACTTAATTTACAAAGTGTCTGGCCTTTAAAATACATATATATATATATATATACATATATATATATATATTTAAACAGATTGAAATTCAACAATTTGCTTTACCCACAGAAACTCAACAGATCTTAACTGCACAAACTCTAAGCCATAACAGTAAAAGAGATGAATTGAAAAATGACATAACAGGAAATTTATAAAAGTTTCTTTAATATACTTACATTATCAATATTAATTATCAAAATATCAAATTTTAAAACCTCTTTTTATTATAATTTTATAACTTCTTTTTATTATAATTTTATGTCTGCTAGGTATCAAACCTAACATTCTGCCTGTGAAACTCAGACCTGGCTCCAAGAGGTGCAACACGAATTTCCTCTCATTCCTGAATGCATTTTGCAGCACAGGAAGCTGGTCTGTCATTCAGAAAAAATGCCAGCCTGCCTGAGCTCCCAGCATCCCATTCTGAAGGTTTGGCTTCATGATCTGGAATACCAGTGCTAACAGGAAAATCATCCAAGTGCTTAAATACCAGGAAACAATTTTCAACCCAGCACACTGTGAACTATAAAATCTCCAAAGAACTGAGATGCCTGAGTGGGGAGCAGCCTCTGCCTGCACTGCTTCCAACAGCAAAAGCCTGTAACCCTCCCTGGCTCTCCAGGATATTTCAAGAGGCATCAGCCAGTACAATGCTATCACTGAGTTCTGCCAGCCCTTACATCTACTGCCAAGGATGCTCTCACCACTAAAAACAGACCACATGCTGCTGTGGCTGAAATTTAAAAGCACAACAGTTGGGAAGAAAATTCCTGAAACTCTCACTCATAAAGTAGATTAGGCTGTACTGTGCAAACTCATTAACGGTGTCTAATCTAGCTGCCTACTGACTCAACAGTTCTGTCAAAACCATCTGGGGGTTTTTTAGGGCTCATTTTTTAGTAAATCTCATTTTAGTTTTATTCAAATTGGAATGTTGGCTTCTTTCTGAATACATTTTTTCTGTACCTAAAATAATAATGCAGCATCCAAATCTTCAAAAAAAATTTCGCTCAGTTGCCAAGGTTTTTTTTGCTGTTTTTTATAAACAAATGTCTCCAAAATTTTCTAGTGGACTAAAATAATACACAGATTTTTTTTCTACATTACTTCTGCAACTGTTTCAGAAGGCATCATACTTATATGAGAGTGAGAAAGCTGAGCTTGGTCAGCAAATCTGATCAGAAGGGAAAGCAACATCTTTAGTCATCTCACTTCCTCCTCTTTTTTGTTAGTTAACATTCCTCAAAAAAACACCATGCTGATAATAGATAAGTACTGACATTGTATTTTATATTCCCAATTTCAGTACTGAATTAGATCAAAACAGATAAGAAAAAACCAGGGTAGGACAGAACATAGAAGAGAACAGAGATTGTTTTTGAAAGAGGTGTCATTTCTGTCTGTATTTGATGCTCTCAGAAAACCACGTGTGACACCTGCTGGGAAACTGCTTTTGTGCAGCTTATATTAGAAATTCTACAAACTGTTTTTATGTCTACAGACAAGTGATAGGCCAGACTAATCAAGCTTTAAGCATTACTGATTTTAATAGGTCAAACCTTCATCTGATTCATTACACATTCAAACCTAAATTTTATTGCAACAAATTAAAAAAAATAAAAAAAAATATCCAACAACTTCCAGAGAGTTAATAAATGCAGATTTCAATCTGTCAAGCACTGCTCATCACCCTAAAAATGTCATCAAATTGAAATACAATGCCCTCCAGTTTATCTACAACAATAACAAGTGTATTAAAATCAGGACTGTACTGGTTATGTCATCATTAAAAAAAAAACCAGATCCCAGAATTACCAACCTGAAATGCAATTCAATCTGGATTGCTCCTGGGCTACTGGTGTTCTTTGATGACTGAAAGATGCAACTGAAGACATTTGGGGGGCCTGTAGCATATTTCTGTCCAGCATAACGAGTATCAAAGGCCATCATGGAATGAGAGACCAGATTTACAGACTTTGTTCCATTTGAAGAGCTTTCAAAGAGTAACTTGGATTTCTTAAAATCAAACCTGGGAGAACATAAAGCAAAACAAAACATCAAAAATACTTAAAGTTTATTTATTCCTTGGAGTTGCTCATATTACAAGTATGGCACACTGCTGAAATCTTTCATTTAGGTGTTTTCTAAAACAACTACAATCATGTCACAGAGGCAGAAAATAGATCTGTACTAAATGTAATAATATTTTCCACTAATAAAAAACCTTCTTGATTAAAAAAAAACAACAAGCCAAAGCAGAAATCTGCTTTTTTAACCTTCCCTCAGATCACTTCCTTAATTAAAATACTATTTCTCTTGGGTAAGTCAACTTTCTACTGGACTGTTATTTCAGGGACAACTGGAAAGACAAGACAGTACCTTTTGAACAGTGTCATTCCCTTTCATCTTTCAGAGCAGCTCAAACTCTCAGTTTGGACTCAAATTAGGAAATTCCATTTCACAGCACTATTAAACTGTAATTCCATGTATTATTTCAATTCTTGTCCTGTATCTTTCACATGAGCATAGTATTTAGGATAAGGTATTCAGCAAGAGAAGAACTTGCATACCTGGCTAAAGAGCTGCATCCATCTTTTCCCTTGGGATCCATCAGTTCCAGGCTCACATTAACCATGTCAATGAGGAATGACATGGAAGTATACACTTCTCCACTCAAAACTGTCTGAAAGTGGAAAACACCAACATTCTTTTTCAGAGCATCTGTTTAACTTCATCTCTGAATTAAACTGTATTTCATAACAATGTAAACAGCTTTTGTGTGGTTGTCCTTCTTCTCCAAAGAGCTTCATTCACCATTACTGGGGAAATGTTACATTTCACAACACTGTGCCTTTAACTTGAAAATGACCATTAATTCATTTTCACACTACTGCTCTCCAGCTTCTTTGCTCTTAAAATATTGCTGCCATCAGCAAAATCAGCAACCCCCCCAGACATTTCAAGGCAATTTCAGCTGCAGAGAGATCCTCTTACAAGAATTCTTGGATCCTGCAGGTCGTAGGGGCGCATGAACTCCTCGATGGGCTCCCCAAGGTTGTTCTCCAGCAGCCCACGGATGAGCTTGTACTTGTTCAGATCCAGAGAGCAGTGCACTGAGGACAGGCTGCCGTGGATTGAAATGTCTGCAACAGCATGACTCAGCTCCCTGCAACAGAGGGGAAACCTCAGCATTTCCAGGAGCTCCAACACAGCGGGAGGGACCTTTAAGATACAACAAAAGGCATCTCAAACACTGCTCTAGGTGAAGTGATTCTGTTTAAACTCACTTGTCCAAGTTTCTCTCTACTTTTAACTTCAGTCTGAAGGGTTCTGTCAGCAAGCTCCCTCCTGTCTGCCTCACCAAGTAGGATGGAAAGCTCAGATCTGCACTGGTCTCTTCCACAGCCTTGGAATACTCTCTCTGATACCTTTCAGCAGCAAAGATGTCCATGTCCTGCAGATCAACCACAATGCAGTCTAAGAGGCAGATGTGATCCTCTGCAAGTGCACAGGAGATAACACATTAAGGAAGAAAGAGACAATCTGTACAAAACTAATGCAACCTACTTCTAAAAAGAAATTTAATTCAGTCTTGATTTTATTCCATATGTTTCATTTTTTTATTCATGTTCATCAATATCTGTAACTACCTGATACCAGGCCCATTCACAGGTAAATGTAAATTCCCAATTAGGAGTCCAAGTACACTCAATATGCATCCCAAAACACACCCAATTTGCAGGATTGTTCTTCCAGAAACTGAACTACAACCCCCTAATCCTTTAAACTGCAAAAATCATCCTTAAAGCTCAAAAGTCATTTCTTCTCCAACCTACAATCTTCATCCCCAGAGCCTTACACTTTTCAGTGTCACATAAGATAAAAGCAGTATGTCACTGTAGTATTTCACAAGGCAGAAGAAGCTCCAGGGGGCTCCTGCTGCTCTCACATACCTGGGCTCTCAGAGTTTGGGACAACAGGCAGCTTTGCTGGCTGCCCTTGCTGCTTACTCGATGTAGGCTCACTCTTCAGCCTAGAAATGTTTGTTCCTGATGATTTTTTCATGACCAATCCTTCCATTGCTAATTTGGACTCATCAGCACTTGTTTTCTTCAGGCTATGTTTTGGGGTTCCCAAAGGAGAGGAAAATTGAACTGAATCCTGCTAATGAAAGAAATTTTGTAATTAACATTAGATTTTTAATTTAAATTCTAAGGAACCAATGCACCAAGGTTCAAGCTGCAACAAATTATTAGAATGCCAGTATCTTCTGCTGTAGAAAAATGGCCAAACTTTTCTCCTATAGCCTTAACAGCAGATGAGAACATTTTCTTTGTTAAAAAGTTTATTTCACCAATCTTCCTCAAAAAGCTGTGGAATCTTTTCAATGAGAAACTAATTCAAAAGCTGAGGGTTTGCATAAAACAGAAAAACTGTCATGTAAATGAAATTAGGACCAAAATGGAGGGGTGAGACTGTCAAGATATCAAACATTTTTGCAGAATACAGACTGTTAAATATTTAAAGATGTTTTTCAGGTAATGAAAATAACATATGCCATTATTTCTGCAAGATCATGTCAGCAACTTCATATTTTATCAGAATATATGAACTAACATTTCTACACATGCATATTTTATGCACTTTAAATACTTCAGTTGTCACACCAAAATGTGTCCCAAAATTCCCCTGCAGTTTAAGGGTGGATAAATCCCTACACTTAGTAGTAAATTCCTCAGAGGTGAAAAAAGAAAAGTTCATTTATAATGATGTAAAACAGTTTAGACATCTCCCCCCCCACACACATATCCAGTGGAGACCCATGAGGTGTCTTGCATCAAAAACCTGCAAATTTCACTATAAAAAGAGTCACATCAACATCAGGAATTTCTTTTCCCAAAAATCCTGCTTGACCAATGTGACAGCCTCCTGTGATGGAATGGCCCCAACCACTGATTTGTCTGGTGGAAGAGGTTTTTACACACCACATGTGTACTCCAAAGCCAATTCTGGGATTCATCTGTCTTGATTTGAATTAATTAACCTCATGCCCTATGTGCAGGTAGCAATTACCTTTAGTGATCTACTCAGCCCTTACCCCAAGATTTCTCACTTTGCCCCTCACTCCTGTATTGTTACTATCATTTCCCACCTTCTTTCTGTATCCAGTTTCTGATGATCCCTACCATAAAGTTCCCTTTCTTGTTTTAATTGTTAATATTTTCTTACCTTACATGGTTTTTAAATATCAGAGAAAAAATTGGAAAAATTAATTGTAATCATGATCAAGGGTTTTAAGAAAAAAAATTCGAGGACAGTAACGTTTAACTTCATACTGTAAAGACAAGACTGGAAAGTACATGCAAAGGAAAATCATCACATCATCTATAAATCTAAGAATTTATGCAATTAAATCCAAATTAGCAGCTCTCCAGACATGCATAAAGAGCACACCAAACTTTACATCCAATTCTTATAGAATTCAGCAAAATCTTTAGACCAGAAACATCATTTTTAATAAATGAAGTAACTTTTTTAAGTGCTAAATTCCAGAAGAATACTTTCTTTTTATAGAATGAATGAGGAGCACCTGAACACTGCTACAAAGGTGATATACCTCAAATAAAACAGGATCCTTGTATGCATTGCCTTGTAAAATCCGATCCTCAAAAATAAGCATAGGACAGAGGAAAAGTGAAAACAAAACCAACAAAAAAAAAAAATGCCAAAACCCACCTAATCCCATTTCAAACACCTACATTTCTGCAGTGCTACATAACACAGTATTTTTCGGCTGAAATAAAATTATTGTGCACACTTTCTTTAACTTAGAATATTAATTTAGGAGTCTACTGCTTACCAACCTGTACTTGTATCAACACACTGTGGTACAGAAACAACCCAACATCACAGTGCACTATTTCCTTACAGCAAAGGCACAGGTAGATACCAATCAGATGAAGGCAAAAGACATCACAAAACCACTGAGGCAATTTCGTCCATCTAACTTCTAATCCCTTCAAAATGCAATTAGAGGGTTCCCAGACAACTTGCTACTTTGTTGGATGGGTTAGATGTAGAAAGCCATCCAAGATGGATCTTCCTTGCCCTAAATTTTGTGGCTGCATCTCTCAGGAGCAGCACCAGCTACTCCCATCCTGTGCCTTGCCACTGGAAATCTTTCCCAAGGTTTCACCTCATCAGAGGAACTACATACACTCAGTTCCACACTGAGGGCAGAAAGAAACAGAAACCCAATTCTGTTCTCCAGTGTGTTCAAGCAAGTCTCACACAACACAGATCTCAGTTTTCTGCTGCTCACACTGGGGAAATTCTGAGTGGTGAAGAGCTGGAGTAACCAAACAGGGTGAGCTGAAAGCCCATCCTGGTCCCAGTTGGGTCTTGTTTCCTCACCAGGGCAGCTGGAGTGAGCTCAGTCTCCTTTAATCCATATGATCTCTCAAAACACTCAGCTCAGTCTCCCCTCTGCCCCAATGCCTCAGAACAATAAGCTCAAGGCAGGAAGGGCAGCCCAGCACAATCAGCAGCAAGGCAAATCCCTAAGATCTGCCAGCACACTGGCACAGACTCATTACTAGAAGTAGAAAGTCAATATATAAAATAAAAAGTAAGTATCACTTACAATTTTGATTTAGAAATAAAATGCACAAGAACTAGCAAACCTACAAGCTGTTAAATTAAGAAGCAATATTCCTACCTTATTCTTTAATGAAAAGGTACCAGGCATTCCTGCAAACAGGAATCTGTTTTTCACTTTCAGTTTTCCCAGATTAGCTACAATAAGACTGTTGGACTTGGAGCTCTCAGGTATAAGCAGAACAGGAGCCCCAGCCTCGATATCAAGAAGAACTCGGGAAGCTCGCTGGGCTTTATCTCTCACCTAGGAAGAGCAAAAATAAATGTAAAAAAATAATTACAAAACTTGCAGGAAGCAGGTGATTACTTCCCACTGATTAGTACTGACCATGACCCCTTGATTTACAAAATTAAGATATGTTCATACCAAACAAAAATAACAGCAAAACAACCAACAAAAACCCATCAAACTCTTGTTTTAGGCAGAGAATAAAGGGTCATTAAAAAGTATTATGATGCAAACAGGAAAAACCTCTGCAAGAGGTGCAGCCCTCAGAAGTGACATGTCCTTTCACCTCTGAACTAAGAGGCAGAACAGACACTACTCAGCTCACTACATAACAAATTATACAAGAAAAATTATTTACAAAAATCAAAACCCCATCATTCAGAACAGATGTTTCAAAATCAGATTCAAACTTCCCACCTGATGCAGAATGAAGCATTTTAATATCCAAGTATTCACTATCTTTCCTTCATTTATGAGAAGCTTCTATTAAAAGAAGACTACTGACTACAATAATTACTCCCACATTAAGTCATGTGGTCTATGGCTGTGTTGAAACACTCAATCATACCCTATATACTCTATATTGATATACTCTGTATTGATATATTCTACCATGCTCTATAATCTCTATATTAATACACTCTACCATGCAGAAGTTCTTATTTTCTCAGCCTACCAGCCATCAAACTAACTCAGAGACACACCTGAGTGGAACAGAACTTCTCACTTGGCTCTTCTAATTCAGGTATTATTACCTGGTGAGCAGTGGAGAATAAAACAAGAACAATAACACCTTGACCCTTTTTGTCCAGTGCAGCTCTCAGAACCCATGTGCCAAAGTTTTAAGGAATGTGCAAATTTGGTATCCTGCACTTTCAAACACCAGCAGGATGGTCCTAATTAAGGTCTCTTGACTACAAGATGAGCCTGAGAAATCTCTACCAACACCAAAACTCTAAAACCTCCCACCACTTCAACTCACGTGAGTCAACGCATTAACGCAAATTATAAATTGCACTTCAACTGCAAAAAACAGGCTGGGAAAGAACAGAAAAAAGGCCCAGACATACTGTTTGTCCTTCAATCGCTGCTCTCTGCCGCCCCAGGACATCCTGGAGCTGTGTAAAATGCTGGATGAAAGACACCACCTCGGCCTGGAAGCGCTGCGTGTGCACGTACTGCACCGAGGCCATGCGCAGGGTCACTCGGATGTCACACTCCCGCTGCAGCAGTGGATCTGCCCTCCCATACCTGAGAGAAGGGGTGAAAATAAAATTTAACAATCTTGGCTACATTTCACAGGCAGTACTGGACATTTTGCTGCATTCAGAATAGTAATATAGAGGATTTAACTGATTTTCACAGCATGTAATTAATGCTATTTCAGTTGTGGACACAAATTATCAGGTTTGTGTTAATTATTTCTAAATTTTGTACATTTAAGTGCTGCTGAGTTTTAATTAAGCAAACAGGAAAATTCCACATTTGGAATGTACTTTAATCTCTGCATATCAGTTAGACCTTGGGGTGATTTTGTATCAGAACAGCAGCTTTTAAAGTAACTATTCTACTGCAGGATAATGTGTACATTCAATTCTGAATCATTGTGCTGTCACATTTGAAATTAATTCCTTAACATTACTTGGATAATTTCTGATCTGATTAACTGAAAAATAAGGTAAGAACTATTGCTTAAAACAAAACTAAGAAATTTAAATTTCCATTATGACAAAAGCAAACCCCTTACTCCAAAATTAAGGAGCAATGGAAAATCTATTTCCTCAGCTGAAAACCTCTTCCAACTTTT
Organism: Notiomystis cincta; assembly: GCA_013398075.1. Lineage (NCBI taxonomy): Eukaryota > Metazoa > Chordata > Aves > Passeriformes > Notiomystidae > Notiomystis > Notiomystis cincta. The sequence goes on from VZRX01010001.1 coordinate 29,877, forward strand.
AAAAAACAACTGTTTTAGCTAGGAACAAATTATCATGTAAACACTTTCAAGAACAGCTTTAGAGGGAAATAAAAAGCTACTTTTCTTTTTCTGTTTCTTTGTACATTGCAGGACAAAGATAAGTTAAAAATAAATTCTAAGTCCCACTTAAGTCCCAAGAGGCCAAAGCAGAATCATGCAGCCCCAACAGTTGTGGGCTTGGGTTTTCTGGGTTTGTTTGACTTTTGGGGATTTTTTGTGAGGGGTTGGAAGTTCATGGAGTAACAAGCTAATATTGAGTAACAAAAAGTTTAAATTCATACTTAAAGATTTGGAAAATGAGTGCTTCTTCACCCCTCGTAGTGAAACGTTCTCTGTAAAATTCTCCGTGAGCTGTAAGATCACTTAAGGACAGACTTCCAATACTTCCCTGCAAGGCTAAATCTCCCTCTGCAAAACAAAGGACAGACAATCAAGATCCTCAGACACAGGTCAGCTACTAAACCCTAAAAGTTTCTATTAGTAGGATTGCCTCATTACAAGTAATTAAATAAGTCAGTTCAATTAAACACTAAACATCATGTTCAAAGAAAATCAGGTCTTTCTGCTACAAAGATTGTATTAACTCACACATTACTCTAGGCTTTACATCATGTGATCACACCACTTTGATTTGTAAAACATAGATACAACTCTTCTTTTTTCCTCTGGAGCAGTAATAAAAACTATTGTTCTGCTCTGAGAAAACAAGGTCTTAAAACTGCAGCCAGTATCAGCTAAAGTGATGGAAGGTTTGACAACTGGGAGGGATGCCAGGATTTATAATAAGCTCTGAAAAAGCAGAGGAAGAAGCAGTGGGAGGAGAATGTGCATTTTGCCCTGGAAAAAACACACAAAACCCCAATGAGCACCAAAATAAAAACATTTAAAATCATAATTCCAGTGCACACCTCGCTGTATTTTAGCAGCAAACAACCTGAGCCCTTCAATATACTCACCAATCACTTCCAAGTGAGCTGCAAGTTTTGTCACACTGGCTTTAGCAAGCTCACTAGTTGTCTTATTCAGGACTAAGGATAAAGAATGGACCTGGTCAAACAAAACAGGAGCAAATTGGTAAGAAACAACATGACTTCAGAGCTTCAGCATCTTGTTTAGCTTTTTTCCAAGACAACTGCACTGTAACACATGAATGGCAAACAACAATTATCTGACTGGGAGACACTGAAGGACAGTAACATTTTTACTGCCTTGTTTGCACATTAATGGGTTTCCCAAGCAATTCAGACTGAACAGGCCAAGAATAAATCCCAGCACTGTTACCTTCATCTTCTCTTTCAAGATTTGTCACATTTAAGTTAGACTGCAGGGCCTCTGGGCAAAGACAATATTATATACACATATATAATGTGGTTTTCAAAAAACATGTTTATACATATAGATGTATAAACATATTTGGATACATATTAATAAAATACAGACTTTTTTTGCATAAATAAATGCCATAGTACCTAGAACAGCACAGTGCCAATTGCAGCATGTTAGGTCTTTAATACTGAACCAACCTTTTCATTAAAGAGAGGGTCACAGAGAAAGGGAGACAAACATTTAGCAAATGTTCTGCTTTTCTATAATTCATTTTTTTTAACTACCTCTAAATCTGTTTCTGTATTTATGTACACTCCCCACTAGAATATACAACACTTGATGTAAATGTTATCTCAAGCTTCTATAAACCAGACACTTCATGACAGACAGTGCAATTACTGTTTTGCATCTCAAGTATACCTTTAGATCCAGCTTAGTGTTCACAGGCTCTTGGGCTTGAGAAGCTGACAAGGAATTTATTTCTGCTTTGATTGTCTGCTGAGTATCTTCAGGCTGAGGCTTCATAGCATGGTTATCAGCAGTGGATCCAATCCCAAAGAAATCCAGTATCACTACCCAAGTTTGCAAAGTTATTAACACATCTAGACAATTAAAATCAACATCTACACTACGGTTAATTTTGTTATAGCGAGAAGAAAATTCAGGATGCTTCCTGTCCACTAGAAAGATATTGATATGAACTAATGAATCATCAAAGTTACTTTTTCCACAGGGCAACTTGGATCTGTCTGCTGATGGAGAAGGAGGTGGAGTCAGAGGATACTCAGAATCAGCATCTTCTTTTTGCTTCTTACGGGAGGCACAAACTGGTCTTTGGTAGAGCTGAAAGACATTGGGTGCTTCTTCCATGTGGGAAGGGAGGGAACGTGGCATATCTGGATATTCTGCATTGGATACTGAGGGACAGGACTGTGAAAGATACTCCTTATGTGCTAAACTGGATGGTTTGGGTGCTCCATGGGACACCATGAGGTTCTTATACTTAGAGTCTGGTTTCTTTTCCAGGAGATCCTCCATCAGCAGGGAACGCAAGGCAATCTGAATGGACAAGGTTTGAGGGTGATCTTTGGCAAACTCAACATCAAAATCCTGAAACTTAAGGCTGACAAGACCTTGTGCCCCAAGTGTGAGATCACCACTTAACTGAACCTGGAGCTCTGAGATGTGAAAGTTTGCTTGAATCTGAGTAAAAGATTTTGTTTCCCTGATAGCTAAGGGCTTGTTTGGAACAGAATTAAAACTAGAGTGGCTGAATAAGCCATTTTCCTTCCGTTCACTCAAGAATTCTGAGCCTGTACTATGAAGTGATGCTGAAGGAGAACTAAGACCAGTTGGAGATACAGAAGTGGTTGAAAATTTGTTCAAGTCTTCACTGTAAATTAAATTATCCAGAGTCTGAAGGACTTGTTCATATACATGTTTTGCTAACACCACCTACAACATAGAGAAAAGAAACAATCATCACACTGGAGCTCTCTATATTACTGGAATCAATATATATATTCTAAAACTCCTAAGTGGAATTCCAAATCACACAAATTTTAAGTTCATCCAAGAAAAAAATAATGCAAAACTGAAGCAAAACAGTTCTTCTGTACTAGCTCTGCAAGGTGGCACCCCCTGGAAACACATGGGACATATTACTGGGCAAAAACCATCCACAGAGTTTGTTAAAAATAATTCACTACCTGACCTTATAAAGTAGAATATGAAACAAACATTCTACTAAGCCATCACTGTTTGTCTCCTTAGTGTTAAAATTTTCAGTTTCCTCTATTTAAAACCTCTGCTCTTTTTTCAAGGTAATGGCATTTTAATTCTTAGTTTCAACTACAAGTGCAAATAAACTTATTTGGACAGTGACACATTTACTTTTCCTTCTGTGTTCAAGATAAGCAAAAGTTATACTAATTCATGAAGATGTCTAAAATGCCCCCAAACAAGGTTAAATATTGGTAATTATTATTAAGACTGTATCTTCTAACCCTGTGTATAAGGATCTGATTTCTAAAGTACCAACATGTTAAACCTGAAGATACTGGCTTGAAAAATACTTATCTTCAATACAGGGGAATATTTTTATATTGATAGTGGAAATACTACATTTCTGTACCTGAAGAGGGTTCACAAATTTCCCTTCAATCTTCATAATGCTTGATATTCCAAGGTCTTCATTACACAAAGGAAAGGTTAAATCCAAATCTTTCTCTAGTGGTATCTTTTCCAATTTAAACTGGATGGTAGTGTTATTCAGAATGTGGAAAGCTTTAAGAGAAAGTGAAATTAAAACAACATTAGAATAAGTGAACTGATTATCCCATAAATACTGCCTGGAAGAGATAACACAGTAGCTATTGATCTTGCTCAGAATCTGAGCAAGGCTGGACTAAGGTTGTATGGTTATGTTTTGCTCAATTTCTGCCTAAAAGGCACCATTCTGTTTTTACTTAGGAGACCAAAAATGGATAAAAATACAGTAACTAGTGCATTGTCATTAAATCTGACCAATGTATTTCAGTAGGATGGGTGAAGCAGAATATACAATCAGACCTATGGTCAATACACATTTTAAACACATATATTACTCACACCATAATATTAAAACTCCTCTGATTAACATACCATGGCCTTTATGTAATGATTCAAAGAAGTCATGACGAGTAAAATGAGATTCTTCCTGGCTGTTAATGCTGGCAGGCCCTGATGAACAATGTGGCCCATGGGGTATCTCACTTGCAGGCTCCTTCTTGTTTGTAAATTGACTACTATTTAATGAATACATCTTAATATCTTTAATTTCAACTTGCAGCCTATCACTTGTAGACTCATCTTCTCCTGGTACAAAATTCTGAATAGATATTTGTCCTAAATGACCTACAAGCAGTTCAGAGCTACCAGGCTTTCGAGGTATGGAGACAATTGGGGATTCAATGTTTATATTTAATATAAGCTTGATAGTATCAGTTTTGAGGGGCTGTGACCCAAATGCATCCCCTTCAGTATCTTCTGCACTGGTAATATCTCTTGATCGTGGTGTGGTATCAAACAGAGAAACCATTTCACTGTATTCAGCAGTTTTGGTTGCCAAGACTGTTGTAACTTTTGAGGCTGCACTTTTCAACATGCTGCAGAAATTGTCTTCCAGCTCATCCATGGACAAAGTCAGTTCTTTCAAAAATTTGGCTGAGTGGTTGTAGTGTAAGGAGGCCATTTTGAGATTGAGAGAACACTCCTCTTTTGACTTTTCTGTGAAAGTGAAACTTAAAGCATCTGGAAGGCTATTTCCATCATCAAGCCTAAAGAATAAAGATTCAAAGAAATTTACACTGCCAATGAGATTTTCATACCTGCCTGTGTTCCCTATGCTCACCACATACTGGTTCTTTACATTGTCTTGGGTCAGATCCATAAGGTGAAGGCACCCAAGAGAGCCATTCACATCCAGTTTACTGCACATGGAGACATTGACTTTGGTGCCACCAATACTGGCTGTTGCAATTTTTCTGCCATATTTTTCTCCATTTGTCATGCCAACTGTCCTGAGGAGGAGCACATTTAACCAGTGAATATCAACTGCTACTTCTGTGTTCTGTGCATAAGTAGACTGGAATGTTTCCTGTTCCCTCCAACCCCTCTCCAAGTCAGTCATTAATGGCTGAGGACTAGAATCTTCTTTATCTTTGGGGAAAGATTTCTGGAGAAACCCAATCAGTTCAACAATAGTCTCTGGGTTAAGGATGATATCCAGGTTGTTCACCTGTACAGAGATCACCTGCAGACTGCTATCCAAGTTCATTGATGGGCATTCTGCACTCACAAACTGATACTCCAACTTTATCAAGGACTCTTGATCTTTTCCATTGTTACTGGGTGAGGTGTGGGAAGCTGTAGTGCATCTCTCTGCCAAACCAGCTACATCAATGGGACGTGCATTTTGTGGTCCAGAAACTGGGGACTGAGCCCTGCTGTCTCGAAGGCTTCCTGTTGGCACATCAAAGCTCAGGTTCTTATGAGAAGCCATCAGAAGATCAAAATCTGTCCCATATGTTTGCATAGTATCAACCAGTAAGAGGCCATGGACAGTCAGGGACACCTCTGCATCATAAGGCCTTTTCACAAAATGGGCATTGGTGCCAAAAACCTTGAGCACAGAGATGTATCGCCCGTTACTCTCAACACCCAGCTGCATACAGTTCACTTTGAACTCAGCCAAAAGCAGCTGGGACTCAACAAGAACTTCCCGGGTGTGTTGCTCGAGCATGACAACACTCTGTGTCAGATTCATTACAGAATCATGCAAACTGCCAAACTGGTCTACCTCTGCAAAGATCTTGTCCTTCCCTAAATGCAGGGCATCTGAAGATTTCTCTTCAGATGTACTCAGCTGTGTCAAACAGTTCTTCAGGGCCAGGATTTTGTCTTCATTGATGTGGATTTTCAAGTCTGGCAAGTTACCAGACAAGACAGCTCCTGGGTACTTTGGGTCAGATGTGTAGATCAGTCTGCGCTCCAGCTGCAGGTGAACATTGAATTTTTCTACCACGTGAGTTGGACCCACATCACTATCCTGAACGTGCTTCCAGTTGTCTTTCACTCGGCCCACCATGATCTGAAGGTCCATAAAAGAAAGTGTGTATCTCTCATACATTTTTTTACTCATTAAATGTGCCTGTAGCTGCTCTTCACTTATTTCTACTCCAGTAAAGTCAGACATTTTGATGCCACTACTGGTGTTGGATTCTGGCGGTGGAGTATTGGGAGGAGTTGCAAGAGGTGTTTTATATTCCTCATCACTCAGTTCATTGACTTCTGAAGAAATGGCACCTGCACTCCTCTTAGAGTCTTCTGTGGATTAAAAAACAGTCAACAATCAATACAAAACTAGTCTCCTCCCTCCTCAAATGCTTCCTACCATTATCTGATCATCCTGTCTGGAGTTCTATTTTTCTGAACACAAAGCATATCTAGTACTGTCCCTGCCTCCACTGTCACTCAGCTTTTCCTCAACAAGACACCTACTATACTTCTCCATTCACAGAACAGTCACTGTCAGTCACAGTGTAGCACAGAAGCTATTCAAAGACACTATTGTCTCATTTTTAACCCACTTACTGCAAGATTTACTTTTAACAAAGTTGTTAAAAAAAGGACCCATTACTCTGCCCACACAATTCTTCTGATCCTCAAAACCAAATGAGAGCTACTTAACTACAGTGCTTTTATTGTCAGAAGGTTTTGTCCAACTGGCTTTGTTGCCTAATATTAACTTTTATTTTATTATTTTAAGGACTTTTTTCTACTTTACAAAGCAGAAACACTCCCCAAAACTCCCCTGTATTTTTTTTAGCCTTTTTCTTAAGCTCTGACTTTCTGAAAGAAGATAGAAAGAAAAGGAAAACTGCAATAATTCTAGATCATACCTTGAGAATTTGTGAGTAATATTCTTCCCAGATCTACAACAACTAACACAGGATCCACAAATTTGAAATCATCAGGAAAGATCACCTGAGGGGCAGAGATATCAAGGCACACGGTCCAGCTTTTGCTGTTTTCCTAAAAGTCAAGAAGAAAGATATAATAGCCCATAAGAAAACAAACAAACAAACAAACAAACAAACAAACAAACAAACAAACAAACGAACAAAAAACCATGTGAAACATATAATTAGTCACTTTTTCTCCTGATGAGTTGACTGTCACAAATTCAGCCCCATTCAGGTTTGGTACCTTGTTAAACCACAGACTCTCACTGCAGTCAATAAAAAAACATTTTCAGCAGGTGAAAACATCCCCTGTAACTCAAGCCTGGACTGACTGAGAGCAAAAAGAATCTACAACACCTCCTGGAAAACTCCCCTCCTGCCCACAAACAACAACAAACCTCACTCTTTAGAGCTCCAAGTCCTAAACCAAAAGGCTAAAAGTCTACATAGACATTCTGGGGGCAAAAACTTACAATGAAGTCTCCAACTAATAAACGATCGATCGTCTGTCTGATTTCAGCTTTTGTCTGCATTTTCAGCTTGTTGTATTGTCTTCTGGCAGCTTCAGCCACTCTTGCCTCTAACTCAGACTGATAACCAAAACCTGCACAAGAGAGGGAAAACTCACTAGGTATAACTTTGTTCATCATTTATTGAATCAGAAGAAAGAATGGAAGTGAAAAATATAAAAGATTTCTTTTCGATTTTAGCAGTAAAACACAGAACAGGAAAATACAGCAGGTGAAGTCACTGTCTGTGTCTATTCACCAGGCTGCTGCACATTTTAATTTAGGGGGCATGAACATCCACTATGGGATATAAAAGCAACTTGCAATTTTAAAGCAGAAGTAGCAGGAGTCTCCCAAAGCAAAATCCCTGATTTAATTAAACAAAGAACAAAACGAAAACAAAACCCTCCAGAGAAGACTCGGAGTATTCATTAATTTGAACTTAAAGTGAAGATGCTTTGATTAGAGCTTTATTTTTCTAAGAATTAAAATAAATAAAAATCAAAGATAAGAAAAGATGTAATTCCACCAACAAAACCCCAATCCCACCAAAAAAAACACATTAAAGGTTAACCTGAGGTATGAACCCTTCCCTTGTAGAAGAAGTCAGCTACTTTCTTAATGGCTTGGGGATTGTAAATAATATTTAGAGGTCTGGTACTGACTTCCAGGCGCCTCTCAAAAGTGCTGTGAATTGGATTTCTTTCATAAAGCATCTCAAACACTGGGGCATCAGGATCTGCAACTGAACAAAAAATTACTTACAAAAAGCAGCTGTAGGAAAAACCCCAAACAAACAAATAGACAAAAGTAAAAAACAACTCCCAAAGAATTTAATAGCTGATTTTTAACTGGTACTACTGGGAAAGTAGAAGCGTCTAAGGATTCTTCAGTAACAGAAAAGGAAGCAATATGATCAACTTCTACAATCAACAGAATTCAACAAGTTTATCTATACAAAAACATTTGTATAATTTGGGTCTAATGCTGAAGTCCTATCAATTTCCTTTTAAACCAAAACAAAGAGTAAGTGCAATTCCTATTGTCTTGAAATACATCATGTCTTCCTTTCTTTAAAGTCAACCTGCATGCACCCTTACATCTTGAACAAAGCTTCTATGATTTTATCTTTACCATTTGCAAAAAAGCATTTGCATGAATTCAAACTCTAGGCACTTAGTTTTGAAATTTCTGGTTTGTAGGAATTATCTCATCAAACATAAAATGAAATCTTTACCAGTGTTCTGATTAGTCATTTCTGAGGACAAACTTTGGAGTCCAAAGGAAGACATGCAGCCAACCTCTTTTTGCTAATAAGAATTTAAAAGAAAAAGATTGTTTAGATAAAATCAACCAAGCCACCTGATATAAGCATCAAAGTCTTATCTGTTGAACTATTTGTACAGCCTGAGATTATTAAATGCATTTTTCCCTGACAAGGTCAAACAAAAGAAGGCAGTATGACTAAGAAGCAAACACTCTCCATCCACTCCTGCAGCAGACAGGCTGAACTCTGAAGTGCAAACTGCAGACAGTACAAAGTACAAAATACATGGGAAATCCTCATGGCACAGATTCAAATTTTGTTCACTCAGAAGAGAACTTTGAAATCTTTTCTAGAATTTATTTCTGCATTTACTGTACCACTATACAGGTGAAAGAGAACCATTACTTAGGCCACAGAGCTTTATGGAAAAGAACAATCACTGACTATGCAGCAACACTGATTGTTCCAAAAATCAAATGTTGTTCAACAATTTATCTTCTTCTCAACACACATAACTGAAAGGTTAAAGTCACAAATATATGGAGTAAAAAATGAAGAGTTCTACAAATGATATTTGGAAAGAGAGGGGAAAAGTAAATTCAATAGGTGGAAACTTTTCCTCATGACTTTTGTGTTCCCTTTCTGGGATAAGAAATGTTTCTAGTTTTGGAGTATGACACAATTATGCATCCCACAATGCAATTTATAGGGGTTTTTTCACGTACAGGATTTGGAAAAACAAGAACAGGAAATATGGTCCCTTCTGTTGCCAAATCCCTCAGGAAGAGACCACCAAGCTGAACTTTGAGAAGGGAAGACTTTCTGCGAGGAAGGGATTCTGCCAAGATCTTTACACCTGCAACATAAATACACAGAATTATTTTGTTTCTTTTAGTACAGCATACATTTTATTTAGATTTTACAAATGAAAAATACTGTCCAACAAACAAGTATTTCTGAAGTCTTCATATATATTTATTTCTACTAAAAAATTTAACATGGAAATTTGTTATATAGTACAATGACTGTGAGGCAACTCTTGTTTTATAAGAAAGAACAGAAATAGGCTTAATACCTGAAAACTCTAGCTGCATAAAAGCAGTCTCTTCAGAATGCAATACCTTCTTCTTCCTATGCAACAAAGTGAAAGAGCCACCCTGGAGCTGTAGATTTAATTTAGCAAAAACATGATCTCTCTTGGTAAAGGTATTCATGCTGGAAGCATCTGCAGCAGGATCAAAAAACTCATCTGCACCTAATAAAAACAAAACCAAAATCAACACATTAAATAAATTAAATTTATGGAGAGCTACAAAAGAATAAGAAAGTTCATGTGATTATGAAAACAAAGATTTCTCCAGCTCTCACGGGGGAAAATAGAAACAAAAAATAAGCAGACATACCTTTTTCCTTTAAAAAACTGAATATTCCATAGAATTCTCCTATTTCAATCAAGGTAATGTAAGCCTGAATTTATAAAGACCCCAACAACCCAGTACTACTCCTGTTACACCCAGCCACTTGACCACCCACCCACCCACACTTGAACTTTGCCACAAGTGACAGTAACAGTGCAAGCAAATATATTCCACATACTGCTTTGGAAATAAGCATGCATCCAGGTACCCACTACTGCCCAGGTTGTTCAGCTTTAGGCAGGCCCTGCTGCCTGGGTGCATCAGCTGGCAGAGAATCCTTTACCAGTACAGGCCCAGAGCTCTTTCTGCCCACCTGGACCAGGTATCAAAGCCTGGGAGCAAACCCTGTGTTTCCATACCCAGTATGTCTTCTGGATTCCACTGCTCCTTCGGGTCTGGCAGCAGCCCTTCGAAAGGTTCACCTTCGTACGTGTGCTGAGCATATCCATACCAACCTCCCCAGCCAGGAAACCACGACTGCAGGTACTGCAGCATCCCAGTGCTGCTGCCATGGGCAGGCTCTGCTGCAGGGGAACCTCCAAAGGAATCAGGCAGGGGCTCTTTAACACTCTGTTTGAACATTCAAGACATACACATCACTGCTGCTGAGTGAAAGAGTATCACCAGTGTACAAAAAACACCACAATAAAAGCACAATTCCATCTCCTACTTATTTAGCAGTGATATTCTCCATCAATACTCAGCCTAGAGGAGCACAGCAGCAAAGAAGTAACAATCATCACTTAACTGCTGCAAATTCACATGAATATATAAATATGCATGTGATTATGCACATAGGAAGCTGTATGTCACCATTTAAATCTTAGTCTAGAAACACTAAACCAAGGTAGAAGTCATTTGACACCATAAAGCACAGCTCTACATTTTAGCATTTGTATTTGCAAGAGATGATATTGTGTTGTTATGGAGATTAGTCCATATTTAATGAAGTGCGTTCCTCAAGATATTTCCATGAGGCTCACTTTGCCACATGTTTATTTTGGGAAAATATTAATGACAGGCCTTCATTTCCACTCTCTTTTTTTAAGATGGAGAGTACCTGACCTAGGAATTCTGGCAAGGATCTTGCTGGGGAAGATCATCATATGATGAGATAGAAGATTTCATTGTGCAAGTGACACAACAGCAAAAACTGCAGGAACTGAGCATTTCTGCAATTTTAGCATTAATGCCCCACTTTTAAATCAACAAAAATACCTGCTAAGGCTCTCCAGCAGAACAATACCTCAGATAATCACTTAAAGATTGCAAATATTACCCTGTGTGGAGTATGTTCTCACCTCAGCTAAGTCATGAAATTTATTATGCACTATCTCATACAGAACCTTCAACTCTTCATAAGTCTGCTCATCCTCAATACGATGCATTTCTGCCTGGAAAGACAAAAAAGGTAAAATACCTGCATTAAAGGAGTACAGAATCTTGTTCACAAATTTGTCAAGTATCTCTGCACTGAGTTAGGGACTCACAGAAAAAACTAAGATGGCATTAGTAATCATATCCCAGTGCCTCAGCACACGAAAATTAATGGAGGTCATGTAGGCAATTGTAACATTGACATTCCCTTGAATTATAAATAAAGCTTACTTACATTGTAAAATATACTATTTTAGCACTGTAAAAAAATTACAAATAAGAAGCAAGATTTGCAAGCACAAAAATTAAACCAGGGAAAATAAACTGATTTAACAGAATGCCTTGCTTAGTCAGGAGAAAAAAAACCTTCTGTCTTGAGTAAAGAAGGTGGAGGAAACGAACTGGGTAAATTAGGACAATGTAGTATTCATAGACAGTTACTCAGACATGTTGTCTTCTTTGTACTAATTAAGAAGTTGTTTGAGGGAACTGATGATTCACTCAAGTCTAAAAAGTCTCTCATGAAACAACAAAGCAAAAGATATTTTTCTAGTCTATTGCCATTACCCTAGTCACATTTCACAGCTCTGCTGAACACACTACAAGCTCTAGGAGACCTGGCTTTGCCAGGTACTATAAAAATTTTCTGTACATTGACATACTCCTACAGTTCATATCCAAGTAACAAAAGTAAGGATTACATACAACTTGAAAGTATCAATAGAAAATATCAATTTAATTAATACAGCTGTGGTACATGGTGCCCTGGACTGACCTGAAGAAAAGGTCCCAATATACCTTAACATAAAAAGCAGCTAATTATAGTTAATGGGGTTTTTTTCTTTCTGAAGTAGGTCATAGGTTCATTATTAAGGGCACTAAATTATTCACCCTCAAATCAACTTGGAAAAATAAAACAAATAAAAAACCCCAACAAAACCCCCCAAATAACCCCAAACACACTGTCAAGTAGCCACCATTTTTCCCAGTTATCTGCCCAAGCATATGGGTAGACACATTTCTGGTATTTAAATACCTTTTGGATCTACAGAGAAGATGAGTTAAGAAACCATGTCACCAACTGTCACAGGCATTCTATAGCAGTTAATGCTATTTTTGGTGAACACTGGTTACAGCTCAAAAACCAGACACCATTTTGCAGTACAAAACAAAAATGCAGGAACCCTGCAGCACACACACCTCCCACAAGCCCAGGTTCCATCAATAAAATCTCAGCTGTGGTCAGCAGTCAGTTCAGTGAAAACAACCTGCAGCACAACTAAAGATGTTTCTTAACTTGTCCCGGTTTTAAACACGAAAAGATGAAACAAGCCAAATGTAAGATGATTCACCATCACTGCAGAAGCAACTCAAGTCTGAATACCTGGTCTGCAGCAGACAGTGGTTCCCCCTTCAGCTTGCTGTAGTACAAGTCCGTGTAGGACACGGCGTCCCGGGCCCGACGCAGCGCGAACTCCCAGGTGCAGCGCTGCCTCTGCTCCCTGATCTCCGAAAGATTCGCATTCAGGGCAAAGATCCACCATTCCCGGCAGCTGAAACAAGTTTCAATACTTTATCATCAGTATTTCATTAAAAAAACTAAGCTAAGTGCATGTCCAAGTGGTGAAAGGTCCAGGAGACTCAGTGAAAAGCAGTGGGCCCGTGGCCAGGAAAAGCAGCACAGATGGGCTGGTCCTACAGACTGTGTAGGACAGAGCTCCCCAGGGTCCCACCACTCCACTGGGATTTGGTCCAGCTGCCACATGCCAGGCACAGACAAAAATTTTAGAGTCACAGAGATTGGACTGAAAAGATAATTTTACGTTTTCATTACATCTGAATATTTAAAACTGATTTCTGAATGGGGGGACAAGACATGAAAACTGGATCTCTAACATTATCATGTAGTTTTTCTAATACAGCTGGCAACACCCTATTGCCAACCCAGCATAAGGAGATGCACTTACTTCTCTGTTACTGCAACCCTGGGTTTCCATTTCCTGAATTTAAGCTGCCGTTCCTTTCTAGCCAGTTCCTTCAAAAATCCCATGATCTGCTGATACTGAATCTTTAAAGGAAACAACACACAGATCAGTGAGGTGATACTGGAGTGCCTTCCCAGGAAAAGAGGAAAGGAAAAAACCCAGCCAAAAACCCAACCATAGGTTTGGTTTATTGGCATCAATGGCTTTCACATGGTGCAGAATTAAGATTAATGTTAATCATAATTCACAATTTTGTTCCCCAGTGTGACATATCTTCTCCCAGCAGCTAGCAGTTCATGTGTGACATTCCATTTATGGCTTTATTTACAAATACACAGAATGAAATCTTCCACGTCAGGTTATCAACATAACATCAGCTGCTATTGTACATTGCACAGACCAACCACCCCTGACATGCACCCTTCCTATTACTACAATAAATAAATAACAATTTAATTCTTTTAGCAGTAATCAGTTTCAGTAAAATAAATAATTTTGACTGTTTGACTTTAAAACAACTTATTCAATATATCTCTTTGAGCTGCCTCTCAAACAAAATCTTTCAGAGAGTAATAATTTTATGGTACAATAATAGCATTTAAGCTGTCAGTTCTATGGTATCTGTTCCACCTACAGGCAGGTAAATGGTTGGTATTTACCTGGGAAAGCTTCAGGGGTATGGTCTCAAGCTGAATGTCACATTCCAGCCTTGGAGTATGGCGGGATCTTAAAGGCTCCTTAGAACAATTTCTCTTGAGAAGAGCAGAAGTGCAGACAGGCTCCATGATGTAATTATGATCTCGGCTTTCCATACTTCTATCCATTGCTTCCTGGGGGTTACAAGCAAATTACTCTCTGAGAAGCAAGTGTACAATAGTCATTAGGATGCACTGGTTTCATGTACTAGAATGCACTGTATTAGCAGGCCAGTCCATTGGAAAAAACTTCTTGAACATGTTCTCTCTTCAAAAGTAAAATAAGCTATTTCACAGCACAGGCGTTGTGGGTTGCACATGTATCCTACCAGTAAAGTGTGAAACCACAGACTGCTGCTGCTCTTAATACAACAGATCCAATAAATTCTACATCAATCAGGTCTGCAGACAGCAAAGAGCCTAACAATAACCTCTCTTTCACATGCAAAACCTCTCTCATGTACCTGTAGCTGACCAGGAGGCAGGTCACCCAGTAAAGTGCAACTGGTATCCCAATAAACACTGAAATCAGCAACATCCATCTGTTTCTTCCGCATCAGCTTCTCCACCTGGAGTAGAAGAAGTGGAGTAAAGTCAAGATCACACACAACATGCCATGCAGTTTTTAGTTCTACATACCCAACAAAAAATATGAAATGCTCAGAGTCAACTTATTACAACACCCTAAAGATTATTAAATGCCATGTGTTTTACTGAATATTTGTCTGCACCCAGAAAATGCAGCTTCCCATCTGAGCTGCTCTTGTACACATGAGCTGCACTTACTGGTTCAAACACTGCATTTTGCATTGAGACATTTTTGATGCAGATGCCAAATGCAAACGGCTGCAAGGGATTTGTGACACCATCTTCAAACCTCAAATGCACATCCTGGATTTTTAACTGGACAGAAAAAAAAAAACATTACTAGAGATATACTATTTGTATCATTTTAGCAGAGAGTAGTACTTTTCATTAATTCTGGAGCAATTTAATATTTAATTTCTGCAATTCTCCAACAGATTTCTACTAGATATTTAACCTAATAGAAACCCTATTCCCCATTTGTTTTTGTACTCCCTGGTTCTACCTTCCCCTCAGATATCAGCAGTCCCTGCCCTTCTCCCCAAAAACGAGCCACTTTCACAACACACTATACTTTTTTTTGCTCTCCTACAATTATTCTCCATTTTAATGGCAAATGCATAACTGCCAACCACTTGAAAGCAAAGACTTACTTCAATGTTTTCTACAATTCTCGTGACTACAGATGCAGTAACTGAGTACCAGTAAGACTCCCCTTTCTGTTGCTGTTCTTTCTGAAAGTGGAAACACAGATAAGCATTACTAACCACTGTAACAGTTGGTGAGGAGACAATATACTTTGTTACACTGAAATCAATGTTAGCAGGGAGAACAAAAAACTGAACAAGATAACCTAAGATATTTAGGTATCTCCAACATATGTGGGACATAAGCCATAATGGTGAGGGGTGGTAGGGCAGAAATTGGGCTATGGCAGCATGTAAAAATCAGATTCTAACTCCATTTCCTGTGCATTTGTTCTCTCTCTTGTTAGGACTTAAATGCAAGATGTTTCTTCATCATGACACACAAACGTGACTCACCCTCCATTTTTCTTCAAGTGCCAGCAGAAGGGCTTTCTTGTGTTCTCTCTCTTGCAACTTTTCCCTTTCCTCATCAAACTCTTCTCTTTTTTCTGGTGCACCAATTAAGTGCAGTTTTGAGACAGATATCACCCATGGATCCACATGTGGACGATAAAAAGGGATCTGCAGTGTTATTTTGCCAATGAAACCTGCATAAACAAAACAGACACACTATCAGATTCCTGTGAAAACTTACTTTATCACCCTTGAAAATACTCAAAGAAAAATGGTGTAAGAAACAAACAAGCTAAAACAAAAACAACCTAAAAATCAGGCTACCTCATTCCTTCAAGCCTCTGACTCACAGGTCCTCTAAAATATGCAATACTTCCTGTTTAGAAAATATCTGTCCTGCACACACAAGCAAAATACAAACCTGCCTTTACTTCAAATGGTAATTCCAGCTCCTTTAAGGCATCTTTTTTTAGTGGCAAGTTTTCCAATTCAACAGCACCTATACAAAGCAGAAGAAAAAGACAACTCTGCTAAATAAAACTGTGTTAAAGAAACCCAACTTGAACACTGTAAGCCTAAAACGACTGGCACTGCTGGTTGTAAAAAATAAATTTAATGGGATTCAATGAGAACAGCCAACCTACCACTTCAGGTTGTGTTTTGATCACAATGGTTACTTAATACACTTGCTAATTTTCCAATGTCATGTGCTCCAACTATTTGATGAGGTCATCCAGAAGCAATCTTCTGTGAGGTTTTAGATCTGAATTTAGTTTTAGCCACACACAAAACCTCTCCTCACTGTCTTTTCAAGAGAGATACTGATTTTTCTTAGTATTGTGAAAAGCACACATAGAAAAGCTGTGAAGCATTACAAAACGTTCTTACCAGAAGCAGCAGATAAAGCAGACAGGGGTGAACAGAAATCATTGATTTGAGGACTCTGTACAAAGTACAAAACTCGTGGATGCAACATGACACAAACCAGATTACAGGGGAGTAACTGTGAGCACTAAAAGGTAAGAGCTGCAGGACACTTCCTGCCATGGTCCCTTGACAGGAAAGTTACTGAACAGTATCAAGACAAAATTACATAAATTCAACATGCTAAGATAGCTAGGCATACTTTTGAAAACTTTATGTAAATTGCTTTATGGGTGTTGATAAAGAGCAACAAAGAACATAAGATCACAAGTTCATTGTAAAGTTCTAGCACCAAACTCTGTATTAAACACAATATTAAGTGATTATTTCTATTCCACCTTCCAGCTACTACAGAAACATAACATTTTTCTAAATCACAAGATGAAATCAGTACAGAAAATACCACAAAGCCTCCCTCACCCTTCAGAAGTGCCACTGAAAGTTGGTCTGTGTTCAGGTTATTGACATATTTGCCCAAGTAGGTGTTGAGGACCCAGGCTACCAATCCTTCCAACATGACTGTCCTAGAAGAGGAAAACTAATGTTTTTCTGTCATTTTCTGGATTTCTCTTCCATAATTAGTCTTGGTCTGAAAGAAAAAAACCAAGAAAATTATTGTCTGAAATATTCACTCTCAGCAGGGCTGACATCACTGTCACTTCAATTCTCACTGTGATTTAACAAAGAAAAGTAAAAGCACTAAGGTTAATTTCTACCTAAGAAAGCTTTGTCATATGTCCTTTAAGTGTCAAATCAGCTTCATACAGAGATCTGGTGATCACACACCACTCCCATTTGCACATAAAGTTCCTCTGTCCATGCTTTTTCTAACCAAAACATTACATTTGGTTGTGATAATTAACAAGGCAAATAAACCATCTTCCTCCAGAAAAGGAAAGACCAAAATTCCATGCTGATCTGAAGCTGGCATGGCCTCCTCAACCTCTGCTGCCAATATTTTCACCATGCTGGGTTTGACAGCCTGGTCTGAAGCAACAGCCTGAAGCCTGCTGTATTTTTTAGAATTCTTACATGACATCTGTGAAGCAACTCACCCTACTCAAACCCCTTTTTGGGAGAGCGTGTGTGTGGGAAGTAATCAGATACAAGCCCCAAAAATAGCTCATCAACAGTTACTGCAACAGGTTTTCAAAGTGGCAGCAGAGATTATTGCACTGAAGAGGGAAAAAGCTACATTAGAGAAGCACCACTGGTCACACTCCTGAACCTTTCCCATCACTCCAGACACTTCTGTTTCAACTTCTGTGGTAATCAGGGCATTAAAATCCCAAAGTCCCTGTTCAACCTTTTAACCACTGAATTGCAAAACTACTCATAGCTCCTGCAAGGGCAGGGGGAAGCCTGGTACAGTAAGGCAAAAAAAATGCAGGCCATTTCTTGAGGTTAGAATGGAATAAATGTACCAATTGTGTGTTTAAAAAACTCTCCCAATCTCACATATCTGCCTAAACCATTGAATTCTGCAAAGCAGAAAAGCAAGATACATCCTTTATTTACAGCTGGCAACAAAAGGGAATTACAGCTTCAAGAGCCACATTTTAAATTTTATATTAAGATTTAGAGTTTTCTTGCTTGATTTTAGGTAGTCCCGTTTAAACTTTTACTTCTTTTTTAAAAAGGCAGAGAAAATATTTAACTAATAGTTAAATTAAATAACCAGAACTAAGCAAGTAATGAATGGCTTTTTCTAAAGGCTGAAATTATGCTGTCCTGAAGAATGAAACAGAAACCAGCACAGGCAAGTTCGATTCAACTCACTCACAGGACTTCACACAAAACGTGTTTCAAGAGTTCTACCTTTGTAAAATTTCTCAACAATTTTCAAAACCAATACTATTATTCCACATAATAAAGACTAAGCATTCACGCTCTTGGGCCATGTCTTGGGGTTATTTTAGGATACTGTATCCCCTATCATCTACTTTATGCCCAGAGATGGGTCCTGCTTATAATTTATGTTTTTATTCTAATAAAAGTGACAAGAAGCTCAAGATCAAACAAAAGCATATACGGTCATCTTTGTTACACTGTCATTAAAAACAAAAGTCCATAAGGAAAGGAATCTACAGGTGTTTGGAACCAAAGCAGACGAAAGATCTTCAAGAAACATTTAAGCACAGCAGAGATCAGCACTGACTGAAACCCCGTGGTGCACGAACAGTGCCTGAAGTCACCCTAAATAAAGTACATCACATCCTTAACCTAAACTCGTGGGACATAACTAACCATAGAGAAATCTTTCAAATGTTTTAAGGCTTTTATATTTTTAACTCTGCAGCGCACTGCTGCGCCCTGGGAAGAAAACCAAGGAATTTATTTCCTATGACAGCGTTTTCATTTCCTTAACACGCACAGCACAAGAACTGTCGGGGTGAGACAGGCCCTGGCTCAGAGCGAGCTCCTTTTTCCCGAGAAAAGGACGCGATTTCCCGCAGGGGAGGCAGAGCAGGCCCCGGAGAGGCGGGGCCGGGCAGGTGCCCGGGCAGCGGCCGGCGGGGCGGGGGGCTCCTCCAGCGCCCCGTCAGCCGGAGCGGGGCGGGAAGGAGCTGCGGGGCAGCGCGGGCACACGGCACAGCCGCAGCACAGACCTGCGGGCTCGCCCCGCGGCCCGGGGAGGAAGCGAAAGGTCACCTTGCCCGGCGGAGCGGGAGGGACCCCGCGGGAGCCCCGCGGAGCGTGAGGCGGCCAATGGCCCG
>VZRX01010001.1:49473-72971 GCA_013398075.1 Notiomystis cincta
TACAGCCCCTCACAGGCTGAGCCCTCCCCGCAGGCAGAGCCCCCTCACAGGTACAGCTCCCCACAGGCAGAGCCCCTCTCATCAGGCAGAGCCCCCTCACAGGTACAGCTCCCCACAGGCAGAGCCCCTCTCATCAGGCAGAGCCCCTCTCATCAGGCAGAGCCCCCTCACAGGTACAGCTCCCCACAGGCAGAGCCCCTCTCATCAGGCAGAGCCCCTCACAAGCAGAGCCCCTCTCATCAGGCAGAGCCCCTCACAGGCAGAGCCCCCCTCAGGCCGAGCCCCCCTCAGGCCGCAGGAACTCTTCAGGAAGAACCTCACAGAGCGCGCTTGGCGAGCCGCCGTCGATAGCCGTGCAGTGAGAGAGCCACACTGGAAACATGATTTTTGTTTAATAAAAAGGTCAGGAAACTTGAGGATACAGGTACTTATAAAAATACATGTTACTTTTTTTGGGTTTGGGTTTTTTTAACTTTTTATAAGCAAATGCAGGCTCATTTTTCCTATTTCAGCATAAAACTTGGATTTTCCCTCTGTGACAGCTCCTTAACTTGAAAACTCAGTAAATTAACTACTGGAGCAGGAGCTTACTTTTTAATGTTTTTAAACGTCAAAAATCTTCCTTTGCTGCTTCAATATGGCCCCAATGATGGGAGCTGGCAGACAAAAAATTGGCTGACAGAAATTTTACAGTGCAAGAGGTTCAAAGTGCTGTGAAAAATTAGGTTCTTGCCTAAATCCTTCAGTTCTGTAGTAGTTTCAATGTGCCCATTTTCCAAGTCTTTCCTGAAAAGTGCCTTCCAGTGTACACATTTGCAAAAAGTTTCTTCGTAGCATAACTACAGACCTCTTTGTCTGTTCTCAGTTCCTGAAATAATACCAGCAACTTCATAGCTTTTGTGGAAGTTTAAGATTTGTATTTTCAGGATCTGAATAGTCTTTTGTAGCAGTAGAATAAGTGCTGTTCCAAAAGATCCTTTTACATCTTGGGCCACAGAAATAACCACTTGAGAGGGATCAGGACAGTTCAGTGGGAAGTACAGTGGTCACACAGTCCAGCTGTGTTTTTATGGCAGGAGACAAGGGTTGTGTGTCACTGAATGACTTCACTCCCAAGAGTTGACTGCAGATTCTGGTTGAACACAGCCACCACAATTGACATTTAAGTCACAGATGTAAAATATAATTATGGGAAGTGGGTTCCTAAATATTGGCTTCCAAACCACTTCATCCAAGGGCAGCCTCCATTTATTTTCTGTAAGAGGTGGTTGGAGCTCCAGCATCATCAAGCAGTGAAGGAGAACAGGATTTTCAGGTTCTGAGGTTTGAGTAAATTCCATTTATTACAGATGATGCTCTGCCACCTGAGGGCAGTGAGCTTTCTGGCAAAGATAATCACAGGGATCTGCTCTAACAGTCACTGAACACAGGGAACATATTTTGTATTTATGGTTTACCTCAAAAATGACATCAGGATCAGTTGGGGAAATGTTACATCAACCAGGACACAAAGGTGACAAACTCCAGAGGAACTTACTTCCTACTCCAAGATAACAACAGTTCAGTGTAGGTTTTCCCTTCTCAAACAAAATGAACTATGTACAGGCAATGAAATGCTGTTGTTTAGACATAACAGTCGTAATTCTAGTTGTAAAAAAAGTTTGTGTAAAAGATTACACTTCCTGATATCCTACATGTGCTTGAAAAATTTGGTCTGATAATGAGAAAAAAAAACCCTCTAATAATAAAAGAAATATCCAGGAGGATGAGGGAAAGTATGACAACTGAATAGAGGATAGGAAACTGAATGCAATAGCTTTAAAATTCAAATCCAACATGATTCCTGAGCATTGAAAGAATGATAATTTAACTTTGGTGCCTCAGAAGTGCTGATCACAGCCATGTTCTTGACGTGTGGCTGACCTGAACCCACATCATCATCACAAGAAGTCTCAGGAGAAAACAGCAAAACGTTCAAAAAACATTCTTTTTCAAGTCTCCTAAAGGTCCTTCTAGGGTATCACAGAACACAGGGAGGAGTTGGCCATTCAGTTTTAAAATATTTGAATGCTTTTTCTTTTAAACTGCAAAGCAACAGAGGAGATTAAAAGCATCAGTGTCTATATTCACCTGAAATTTCAAATCTCTGTAAGAAAGGTACATTTACCATAATGTTTGTTTTATAAGGTTGTTTGATTAATTGTATCAGTCAATCAGCATAGGATCTGTAATTTCCTTTAACTGGTTTTCATCCCAGCATCTTGAATTCCCAGAGGAACCTTCTTTTCTTCTGGAAGTAAATCTTGAAGTAAATTGTCCTCATTTTCCACTGCAATGTGAATCTCAATTTCTTTTTTCAAGGCATTTTCTCCTTAGGAAAGGAGGATCTCTTCCCCTGGTGGGGGCTAACAGGGAGTGTGTCCATAATCCCTGCTTGCTGAACTTGTCTGCTCAGGGCCCTGGGAGCTGCAGTCTGAGCTACAAAATGTAACAATACACCTCAGGTTCACCTGCTCTCCTCCTTCACCACAGAGTTCTGCCAAATAAACACAGCACACACTGAACGTGGAGGAATGAAACCAGAACAGGACAGCTGGATTCCTTAGCCAGCTCTTTGAGATATCTGCTTGATTCACTTGATTGAGTCAAGCTGGTTGAGTTGGTTCTGTGACATTTAGTGGGTTTTGTTGGTACCATAAAATCCACATATCACCCCAGAAATAAAAAGGGCTACAAAAATTAATGCAGAGCCCTGGATTGCAAACAATTCCTTGCCCATCTGTTGTAATTTCAAATGCTTTTGACAATGATCTTTTGTTACTGCTCCCTTTGGCTCCTACTCCCACTCACAGGTAAGTGCCAACCACCCAATCCCCTTGTCCCTAAATAGCTGTTTCTCCACTGACAAAACTCTCTTTACTTCTCTGGATGGCAACTTAAAACAATCAGTTTTTCTTTTCAAAATTACTAAATTTTCTCTCTGCTGAACAGAACTCAGGTGTTTATCCTGCCATTTAAATTTTTGCTAAAAAGACTCATAATTGATAATCAAATTCCAAGAAGTTCTGGATCATTCAGAATCATTACTACCTGAACTCACAGAGCTGTTTCTGTCTCTGCTGTGGAGTTTGGAACCTTCTGGAGGTGAATGTTGCTGCTGAAATCCTTCTGGGCTTGTCATTTCATCTTTCTTTTTACTTACTACACTGATGCTTGCAGACCCAGTTGGATTATTCAGGATGCTACTGCTGGACCCAGAAGTTTCCAAGAGATGCTGATGCTCCTGTTCAGAACTCATGGAGTTCTGCAGTTCTGTCTCTCTCACTTTTTTGTCATGCTGTTTTTCTGGAGGGGGAAAAGGCTGGAACATTTGCAGAGAAATGCAAAACGTTAATCTTTAAAAAAACCCCAAACCACTAGCAAAGAACTGGTATTTTGGCAGCTGAAGAAACCACTGGGGAACTAGAGGAGCTTTAAGGTCCCTTCCAACCCAAGCCATTCTATAATTATTTTCATTTGCATAGTGATGAGTGCAAGTAAATTCATAACAGCTCATTAGGGGTTCAACAAAATGAACCCATCTTTTGAAGGCACCCACAGCACTACTCTGATTACTTAGGATGTAAAATCTGCTTTTCTGGAGCCCACCTGTGTTTTGCTGCTGTTTTTAGCCTCATAAAGAGAGGGGGGGATGTTATGTGGGGCTTGGGGACCAAAGCACCCCATTCTTACTCCAGTTTTCTTTCTGCTGTGCAGTTTCCTTCTACTTGTAATTAGGTGAGAGTTTATGATTTCTGTATAACTTTTAAAGAAATGGAAGAGATGGAAAGAGAGGACACTCACCAAGTCTGCTTCTGTAGCTGCTGCAGAGTACTCAAGGGCTGCAGTAAGCAAAGACAGTTCATTAGCACCCAAACCTGTCCCATTTGCACCAGCTGCACCCTAAACTGGGCTGTGATCCCCTGCTCCTGGAGTAAACTCCAAATGTACATTTATTACACACAGTTTGAAAATACTGAAAGCTGTATTGTATTAATTTTGTGACTTAAATTTAGCTAGGAAGCAAAGAGAAACCTCTGCATGAATTAGTAATTTTTTCCTGTATAGTGTCAGTGAGAAAAGGTGTGGATGACTAAACCACAGTCATGTCTGTTTAATTTTAACACCTGAAATTGTCTAATATTTAAATGATGAAGAACTGAATATTTAACAAGCTTCAGTAGAAGCACAACTGTTGGCACAGTTGTTCAGTTCCAGGGCTGTTGTGTGTGTTTAGACAATTACCTAAGATCTGAGGAACAGGACAGATTTGAAGAAAGCTGGCATCTTCTCAGACACAAATTTCAGTCAACCACCAGGCTCAAGTTAATGGGAAATAAGGTGACACTTCCCACTTTTTACAGATTTGCTTGTTTTCACTTCATGAATCTTACCTCTTTTTTTTGAGATTAAGCAATACCCCAGAAATGAAATTATCAGGACCAATAACAATGGCCCTGCTACTGCTCCTGAAAATAAATAAAAAGGAGAAATTATTTAGCAGGTTGATCCAACAAATGATCTAATTATAAAAAGGTAGTTTTGTAGTTTCTGTCTGTGGCTACAAAAGCTAAATTTACAAGTATTGTGTATGTCTGATATTCACATTTGATGCCTCAATTGTCAGATACCAAGGTCCCATTTCAGTCACTACCACTTCATAAAACTGAATTCTCCTCTCCTGAAAAGTGGGGACAGACTTTTGCCCTTGGTCACAAGAGGTATTTCTCCAGACAAGCAAGAGTTTGTCACACACAAGGCCAGGTAGCTCAGAATGCTCCTAAATATCTCTGCCTTCTGGATGGACTGTGAACAGGAGAGAACCCCTCCACACCTGGGAATGCTGCCAGGACCTCCTGTCTCAGGAAAGGCTGCAGAAGGGTCCAAAGAGTTCTCACCAGGTCAGGTTTGCCTCAGTCCAGAATCTAAGATGTGACCTTCTCTCCCAGCTATAGCAGCAGTTCTCAGGAAATGCCTTGTCTAACATAGTTTGGGATTTTTGAAGAAATATTTCCAGATTTACAAGGACCACAGAATGCACTGGGGTAGTGGAGATACACAGGTAAAAATGCATCTCACTACAAGCAGTGTCACATTGAATTAATTGAGCTCTTCTGAGGTTCTGTTTGGGTACAGGTGACTGGTCTTGGAAAGACACTGAGAACTAAATATAACCTTGGTTCCTGGGCAGACAAAAGTGACTTTAAATGAGTTAAAGCTCACCAGTGATGTAGGACAGGTCAAGTACAGAGTTTAACATGACAGGTTGAGTTATTATTTCAGGTTTGTGGGAAGCTGAGCTTTGGGTCAGAAGTCGGTTCAAAATGGTGTGAGGCAGAACTGTGGCTGTTCCTGAGTCACTGCAAACAGCGTCACTCCTGCTGCTCCCAGGAACAGCCACTGATTTACAACTGCAAGAGAGAAAAAGAGAGGTCAGGAGAGACAGAAAGCCCTGCACAGTTAAGCTGCTGTGGGACAGAACACTGGCTCACACAGTATGGGCTGTACAGTTGGTGGTGTAGGATTCCTCAGGGGAAAACGTGCCAGGAGGACAAGGTTTACATTCCGTGTCCGTGCGCTCTGTCCCTTTAAACAAAGAGGGAAACTCCAGTTACTCATCTGGGGAGAAACAAGAATGAATAATCAAGGTCTGCAAGAGATCCTGGCAGTGATTCAGAAGCATTGCAAAGATAGAGCCTATAAATGTCACCGAAGACATTCAGCTGAAGCACCCAACTCAAAGAGAAGATTAACCAGCTAGTTTGGTGCCATTAAGAGCCAATCTTTTTCAAAAAAAGCCCACCAAAATATTCAAATGTGGTGCTGCAGACAAAGCTGAGCTTTTCACCTGACTGACTGACTACCATACTGTTGAGTTCTGCATCTTCTCAAATGATTCCTAATTTTTTTAAGTGTTCAGTGTTTCAAATATTTGAAAATTATTTATCATTTTGAGACAGATACATTATCAGAGTGGTAGACTCCATCAACTAATAAAACCAGATCAATTATGCAGGACAGCATGGAGTCATCATTATTTACTGTACCCAGAATTCCACCTGAAGGCCTGTTTCAAGGATTTAAGGAGTGATTAAGTGGACTGAATCTCAGTCACTTGTACAGAATAAATCACACAGTAGAGCAAAACAAAGATTAATTTGGATTGGGAATTTTATGATATATGACAGTCAGAGATTGCAACATGCTGTCCTTTTGGAGAATCCTGTTCCTCTGGTTAGTGCCTACTTGCTAAGAATGTAAAACTAAACCCTAAAAAGAAAGCCCAACTGTAGGGAATTAGGCCAGAGTGTTCAGTAAGCAGTTCAAAAGTTCAAAATCAAATTACCTCTTCTGGAAACCCGGTAACCTTTGGCACATTTTCTATGTGCTCTGCACACTTCGCAGTGCCCATCTAGCTTGGAAACACAGTACTTGTGGGGGGGGCAGCTACAGATCCTGTCCTGGGACCTGGTGCAGGTTTGATGCTGTACAAGCCCTGGTTTTAAAACAAGAATAAAGCAAGATGTCATTGGCAACATTTAAAATCGCAGCCTGCAATGTTTGGAGTGAACATGAGGTGATGTTCACATACCTCAGGTTTTGAGCTTGTGTTAAATGCCCCAATGTCTACAATTTCAGAAGAGTTTTCTCTCTCTCTCACCAAGGAGAAATTTGCACCTGTAGAGTGCACACTTAAAACTCTGTACCTGCAGTTGTGTTATATTTTGTCATAAGCCCAACCGTGGCCATTTGTTCACCACTGCTGTACCTGGGGGCCGTACTGAGATCTTCAGTCTGTGCAGGTCATGTAGCTGTGTTTAAAGTGTTTGGAGATTTTACTACAGACATTTTCATGTTGTAATTAACCAGCTTTGTAAGATTATCTACTTAGATGAGACTAAAGGTTCTTTTAACTTAAGACTGTATCCTTAAATCTTACTTCTCAGTGAATCAAGTATATAATGTTCTATCAGTTTCCCTTAGAAATGATGGAGAGCAGCATGACTGAGTTTGTTAATGCAGGGGACCTATTAGCCCAAAGTACAGGTACTGGTACAATGTTCTACCTTATGTAATGTTAAGCTTCTTCAGTGAACAGAACCAGAATGCTCTTACTGACTACTGCTTTGCAAAATAAATAAAATTACAAGAAGGATATCACAACCTATGGTTGCTGTTGTCCCTTCAGCAGACAAAATGAGAAATGACAGGATGCAGAGAATGTGATTATCCACTCACCCATGTCCAAGTCAGGTCTTAAGTTCTCTTGATGGGATGTTATAAGCAGGAATTTATTCTACTGATGGCATTTGGAATTATTTTAGAGATGTAGTGCCTTAGTTTTCAATAATATAAGATTGGTGTCTCATTTTTATGACTTAAAAAGAAAAAGGGCCAGGGCTCCCTGGAAGATTTTTCTTGATTCTTATCCCTAAATCTTACACGTTCCAAAAACAAGTGATTGACAAAATTTCCTGGTTTTCTTAGGAGAAAAGACAAGGCTAAACCAAGCCCAGTCTTTGAGCAAGCCTCTGCTGATCCAAGCCTACCTCTCCTGCAGGGTGGTGAGCAGGCAAAGCACTGTGGAGAGTGATTCCAGATCGCTGTGTACGTTTTAGGTCTGCAGGGGCTGCACTTCGTGTCCACGCTGTGACTGCAGCTCCTTGTCCTGTATTGACCTATTAAAAGAAAAATAACCCAAGCCAAGACAGAGAAAGCATCTCACTGGAAAAGATCACTAGGAATTAAGTCTCATTCTTAGCTGCAGAACCCCTTCCCTTCACTGACACCATCAGATTGGTATCATATACCAAGCAAGTGTTGATGTAAAGGAGGACCACACGTCTGCAGGGAAAGTCTGATTTATGTCCACCATGTTTGACCCCTTTCCTTACATTCAGTTCAGTGAATTCCAGCCCCATTCAAAACAAGGCAGCCTCAATCCTGAACAAAACCCCTCAGCACATACTTAGGGTTGCAGCTACCACAATACATCAACCAAACGTTTTACTTTCCCAGAAGCTGTTTTGTGGTGAACACAGGGAGGTGTTTCACACCCAAAGGCATGCACGTGCCAGAATGATGTGCCAGAATGGTGAGCCTGGGTGAGACCCTTGCTCCTATTACAGGCAGTGAACAGAGGGCAAGATCAAGTAACATCACAAACAGACCTGAGTTAGAACTTCACCACTTGGCACTACAAAAAGGACATGAGCTCACTCTTTCTCCCTCACCTCTCCAGCCAGCCCTAACAGAGCCAAGCAGGGACTTTCTGAAACTATTGGCATTCCAGACAAAGTCAAAAGCTAACAAAGGTATTTTCTCCAAAGCTTCTGACCACAGAGTTTAGTACAGTGGTGAGAGCATGTAAATATGAGTTCCAACATACTCATTTTGGAGAAAGGAAAACACCTCAGTTGCCATTTCCCTTTCATGTGAAAGGAGAAAGAAGATAAAAGTAAATGTCTCATATCCTTTACAGAAATATCCTGGAAGGCATACTCAGGAAGTAGGAATAACACTGAAAATTTTTTGGAGCTGCTTGGAGAATCTGTTTTTCAAAAGAAGAGGCCCTGGAGGTGAGCCAAATTAATTATTTCCAAAGACTTTGTTTTTCCCTGTACTTAATTGAAGCTTTACATTCTGCATCCTACATCATGCTAATGGTTTAGACTGATTCAGTACTGAACACTACACAACAGAAAAGTTTTACCTATGAATTACCATCTTTCATCTGTCATGAACAAAGGAAGTTTGACAGATCTATCTAGATAATTTCAGTTAATTCAAGAAACTGCAGCTGTTTCAGCAAATTCTGATTTCCTGTTTAAACTCCTGGGTCTGACAGAAACTCGGCATTTATGGAGGCAAATTTTCTTTGCTCAGCATGTAATGAGGAAAAAAAGGCAGTATCTAATATAATAATATAGTTTCAACTTGTTGCATAAACTCTACTACCAAAATCTCCAAAGAACACTACTCCCACCAAAAAAACAACCCCAAAACCCACAGACAATGACTTTTGCTAACCACAGCAATAATCACCCCTGGAGTGACAGACATGACAGCTCAGAGCAGTGTCTGCAGTCCTGTCCCCAGTCTGACAGTGCTCTGCAGTGTCTGGTTTACAGTAAAAGACAACAGAACTCCCTTAATGAGCAATGAGAGATTGACCTGTCCAATGGAAAACCCCTTAGATAAGTGATATCATCATAGTACAGAAACTAAGCTTTACTTGATGCCCTGATTTACAATATATTTTTTATTAGTGGGCTTGGGTCTGTGTTGCCTAAGTTTTTTAATTCCCTTAGTGAGCTATTACTCCCCCTCCAGTGTTGACTAAAATTACTGTAATTGCTTTAATGAAAACCTCAGGCAGAGCTTACAGGAGCTCAGAACCTAACTCCTGGTAAGCCCCAGCCAGGTTAACCTTGCAGGAGAATTCCAGTTCTGATGGACAATGCATCTCTTTTACAAGTGTTTTGAAGTTAGAGTGGGTTTTGTTGTCTTTGAGGAACAATGCATTACAACAGCAAAAATCTGATGCACTTTAGATGTATAAGTAATCAAAATACACTATGATCATCTGAAAATTGAGTGGATTTGGCTGTGTAAAGTAATAGTTTGAATTATAACCTACCTGGAGGGCACTGGCTGCAGCATTTTTTAAGTTCTTCATCATAGAATTCAGTGCTGGGATCGTTGCATTGTGCAAACTGTGGCGTGTAAGGTAATGAATATTCCTGTGAGAAATCAAAGGGCAGCCATGAGTCACAAGTCCATTCTGATCTGAATCACAGACTCAAAGAGACAAACACCTAAAGAGCAGTGCAGTTACAAGCACCTTCCTTTCCAAGGCACTGGTGCAGCCCCAGTGAAACAGAACACAGCAGATGCCAGGAGGTGCCAGGGCAATGCACAGCTGGTGAGTTGCCTGGGACTGTTCTGAGGTTCCTTTATTTTCCAAAGATCCATCACCACAAACAAAGTGATTTCTCCAGGTTTTAGGTTCAAAAGAGTGCAGTGGATCTATGGGATTAGCATCACACCTGGTCACTACTGCATCCCCCAAACCAAAGGGCTGAGTGCCCTATGCTCAGCTGCCATGGCTCAAACAACATCTGACAAAACACCAGAGAAACCTAAATTCCTACCTGTGGGTTTGTGGGAGAAGCATTTACTGCAAAGTGGCTCAAAAACTTCAGACAGTCTTTCCAAAGAAAAGGAAAAAAGGCTTTTATCTTTCCAGATACTCTGTGATTCCTTCCTGAGCAAGAAAAGCCTTGATGTTTTGAAAATTATGCTTCCCAAAATTGCACTGCTGCTTCTGAGAAGCAGCACCTTTGCAGAAGGTACAGACAAATATGCAGGTTAAATGCATTAGAGACAATCATGAAATACAGAGTGCCTCATTTCAGCTCACACTGATCAGCACAGCTCAATGACTTCAATGAACAAGTGTCAAATTACTTGATGACTTGCTGACTATTTTCAGAGGGAAAAATACACTCACTTAAAAGAAGGTTCCTGTTAGGTAGGACAAGTGTAGGAGTCTCCTGCTAGACCAGAAAGGCACAATTTTAAAAGGATGTGACACTGCTCAGCTTTCTGCAGTCTGAAGAGATTGCTCCATGCATATCTAGACATATTCAGAGGAGTCATTATTAAAAAGCAAAATCAAAACAGGAATAAGCTCTTGGGAGGCTGGTAATGAAAATATCCTTCCACCTTACTGAAAAACACGTTGAATATCTGTTCTGTCTTCACATTACTGACAAAGGAGACTGACATTTCCCACCCTCAGTAAGGGAATTCAGCATTTTCTTATGCAGCTTATTGAAATGCTCTACCTCTTATTTAGCTGTGATCACAAACAGGACTTTGTCAACCCACTCAATGGTCAGTCTCAAAAAAAACCTTTTCTGAGAATGTGAAGGCAGAGAAAAGTCTTCTTGAGTTTAGATAGCACGGGATGGACAATGATAAGTCATCCTGTTTGCAAACTTGAGCTGACACTAAAATCTGATGAAGGAGAAAAGGGCTGTGCTCCCATCAAAAGTATTTTTCATTTAAGTTACTTTTTTATTAAAAGAGGAAAGGTCAAGTGTTGCCATCCCACTTTTGTAGTCACGATGATCAACTTCACTAAAACAAGCAGCAGACAACCTTTTCAGAACATAAAACTTTGCTGCAAGAGCAGATGGGGTAGGGGAAAAGGAGAAATATGATAAACCACATCACAGATTACCCTGCTGCTGAGGCTTCCTGGCAAAAAAAAATTCTTATCTCATGCTCTTCCCTGTCTGTTGTAAATCCTGCCCTGTGAGCTACAGAAAAACCTGTCAGTTGCTGAGTTCACACCTGTTTCTCTGAAGTTGTCCTCGAAAGGATCTCTCTGTCTGATACAATCTGCCTCAAATTTTGATGAGCTGTGGCTCTCAGTGACTTACAATTGACAATTTCATCCCAACTGTCCTCAAAGAACATTATGGGAAACTAAAACAGACTTGTGACTGGCTTAGCTACAATTTGCACACACACAGGTACACACACGTGCTCAGCTTGGTTTGCCCTGGAAGGATTCAATTCATTTACTAACTCCTCTCAGCATAAAGTGGTTTAATCAAAGCTGTCAAATCTCTCAGAAGAAATTTAGGCCTTTTACTAGTTTTAAAACTCTTCTGGATTTCCTTGCTACGAGAACCCAATTTTCTATGTCACCAATCCTAAAGTCCAAGTTGAGCCATGTAAGATTTCATAACTCATTAGGGAGATTCTTGTAATGCCTCTGCACTAAGCAATAACTAAGAAGTTACATACCCAAAGTCAGTGACTTGAAACTCTCTGGAGTTCCTGCATTGTTTGGAACATTTTCCTGTTTGCATACAGACATCACTATACAGCTGACCTAATTTGTCTCTGGAGAGGAGTGGGCTAACAGCAATCTCCACACCAACTAAAAGGACTTTATGTATAATTAAATTTAAGTATCTGAAATATTTAAATACAAATCATGTCAATATAATGGATGAATCTATATAAATCCATTCACGTAGCATTCATTTTCACTCAAGGCCATTTAAACAAAGATATTTAAGTGTATATTTTAATCCTAACTCACGTGTCTACATTTCTATTGGTCTTCTTTTCATACATTTGCCTTCAATCAGAGGAGTCTGAAGAGGAACTACATCTGCATACAAAGTTCTTCAGACATGTGAAACCACAATGAGGTCACTGAGTCTTTTGCAAAATCTGATTCTATGGAAAGGACCAGACACTGTTTGCTGAGCTACCAGACCTACTGAGGGCAAGAAAAAACAGAATTCTGTCTAAAATATTTAAACTTCTCATTTACAAAAATAATTGTGTTGAAGTTTAGTTACCAGATAAGAGCATCTCCCAAACCAGCTGGAGTTGGATAAGGCTGTACCAACTTTACTCAAACTGCTGCACATCCCTCACAAAGATTATGTGAATTATTCTCCCATCCTGTACTGCAATTCACTTCTGTAAAGCAGGAGTCCTTGCACAGCCAGGATTTACAGTTCAACATCCCCCCTCCCTGAGAAAACAGTGTTCCTTTGCTTACTGACAGCAATTCCACTCCACTGCCACTCAGCACCAGAAAACATCTTCCCAGAATGAGAAAGCAGGGGATGCACAGAATATGGAAGCTGTTCACAACAAACAAAACCTATAGAAGTCCAAGTTTGTAGGAAGACAATGTATATTTATTATATATGTATTTGGGAAAACACATTTCACCAGCTCTTCTGTCTGAAAACTTAAGGCTATTTCTGATCACTCTGGTGACTCAATTTTTCAAAATGGCAAAAATAATGTTCAGTTCCAGGAATGGAGGCTGGGAACTTTCAGAGACTTTCAGATGAATGAGAAAAAAAACAAGAAGTTGAATAATCACTCAAGAACTATTGTTTTGCCAGTTTGTCTCCCTCACAAATAAAGTAAGTTTTCTTTAACAAATCACTGTTAAAAATTAATATAACAGCATGGGGTTTTTTTCCAGCTCTGTGGCAGCTGTGGTATTTCTGAAACTACTGTATTTGTTTTTCTAGCTTTAGATATAGGCTTTTCCTTATTTTGTCACAGTGCAAAAAGTGATGCTGAAAGTTTCTGTCATTGTTTCCATCCTTATATTTCAGTTATGTTTAGAGTGAGAGGAGAACTAATTCCTTTTGAACCAAAGCCCCTTGTTCAGCATGACAAAACCTGACAGTTAAATTCTGGTGATAAGTTCTGCTACAATTCTGTGCTCTATCTGCTTTAGCCTATCCACTGCAAGGTGTCCAGTAAAAACTCTCACCTTAAACCCAGAGCTGACTTAAAAATTAGTGAGAAACAGTTACAATAATTATTTTAATATATTATTATCAGCTCACTATAGCACCCAGTCCTCCTTAAAAGGCCATTGTGTAATCCCAGGTTCAATACACATTCTGACATCCTCACCTGATTTCACTGAACCTTTGTCTTATCCAGCCTAAATTCCTATGATTAAATAAACATGTAAATAACATAAACAGCCCATGAGAACACAGTGACCTGGACATCTCAGCAAGGTTTCCATATTTATCCTGACAATCGTGGACAGTTTAAAACCAGACAGAGGAATGCTATCAATACTCCAGTAGAGAAAACACAGAGTCGAAGGCAAAGAGATACCGTGGAGCTCTTTGGCTGACACAGCTACAAACCCTCATGGCCAAATGGACACGGAGCGGGACGGTCTCGGCTGCAATGAAGGGGAACAGCGCTGTTACTGTTACTGCAGCACATCACGCTGGAAATGAAAAGGCTTTTCTATTTAAATAGGGAAGAGGTGTAGGGAACCAACGGAGCACAATAAGCTCTTCCTGTGCAAACAATGTAATACAGATACGGCTTTACACTCTGCACTCGCCGGGACACTCACTACGGTTTTTACAAACATTCAGATACGCCTGCAAAATCAACACATTTCCCATGAAAATCCAGGAAAAACGATTAGTCATTCCTTCGGGAAGCCAAGAAGTAACAACGACATAGACAAAGGGCACAGGCTGGGCTTTGAAGAAGTCTGAAGATTGGGACTTGAGGTTGCTGTAGAGATCACAGGAATCCAGAGCAAGCCCAGGGGCAGAGAGGTGAAAAGGGACGGACAGGTGACAAGGGGCAGGAGAAGGAGGACAGGGGACAAGGGACAGACAGGCGACAAGGAGCAGGCAGGTGACAAGCGGACCGCACACACAAAGCAGTTGGACGCTGCCCCGCTCGCCGCGCACCTCCGGAGCGGCTTCACCCGGCGGTGCCCGCTCGCGTTTGCCCCGCTGCGCTCCCGCTTTGCAGCGCTCCCGGCGCCCCTGGAGCGGCAGCCCTGGAGCGGCAGCCCTGGAACGGCACCCCTGGAGCGGCACCCCTGGAGCGGCAGCCCTGCAGCAGCGCCCCTGCCCTGGCCCGGCCCCGCTCACCCGCCCGCCCGCGGCTCCGGTCAGCGCCGGGATCAGCGCCGGGANCTGCGGCAGCCGCGGTCCCCATCGCCCGACACTGGAGCTGCCTGCCCGGGGCTCTCGGCGTGTGGGGAGCGTCTCTTCAGCCCGTTCATAGAACACCGGCTTGGATCATCGACATCCGACCCCTCCGGCCCACGGGACAGAATCGCCTTTGCAGCGTTCCAACACTCACTAATGCTCACCGTTCCAGTCACTCGTGTGTGGCACGCAGCCAGGATGCTACAGACAGACTTTACTATAAATTCAGCCCTGCTCCTGAGGAAAACTCTAATCCACTAAAATCTCTGTGAGCTTCAAATGGCTTTCTTGCAAAAATATTTCTTCTGAGACTGATATAGGTACTGAAATGATCAAGAATGAAGCATTTACATATCAAACAGGAAATATGGCCGTGGTTTAAAATCCATGTAATTTTTAATTCAGAGATTACCAGCATTATTAAACCAACTAATTATAACACACACATCCAGTAGGTTGCAATGCATATGGTTCCTTTAGAAAGCTGTTCCAGTAAAAAAGATTAATTAATATACAGAGTGGAAATACACAATTACAGTCATTACAGCCCTGAACAATCACAGCCAGGTAAATGTGGTTATTCAGTTTGTGGATTCATGAATTGGTGTTCTCTAAAATGAAGTATGTAGTGAAGTTAAAGTAGGTATGGAAAAGGTCAATTAAAGTGACCAAGGCAGTGGAGCATCAAACTTACATGAGTAATATGAAAAGATGGGAGCTCATCTTGGAGGCTTAGTTCAATCAAAGCTGAGACACAATCAATCACAAAAGCAACTTGGTTGGAAAAAAAATTAAAAGGAGATCACTGACTTCTGTAAGACAAGAACTAGTGACATTCACTGAAATAAAGAGGCCAGTTCAAGAGTGCTGGAAGTCCTTCACACAGTGCATGCTGTCTGCAATCTGTTGCCACAGGTGCTTTTGTTGGCAGATTGTACTTGGAAATTCAGAAGAGAGAAGAAAAACTAATGGTGATATGAGAGAATAGTAAAGGCTGAGTCAAACTCTGACATCCTCAGTCCAATGCCAGCTGCCACTGCAGGACTATGATAAATGCAAAGAGCAGATATGGTCTTCCTAACCAGCCCCTTCCTGCAACTGTCAGAGGTGAAATGCTGGGATCACACACCAGGCTGGCCCAAAAAGGGGTTTTTATGCCTTGTGTTCCTTTTGTGTGCTCTCAGACAGAAGTTGCTGCAGCTGCACCACTGTTACTACACTGCTCTGACCAGGACAAAACTACAAAGCAAGGTATGGATTTTCTGGTTCCTTTTTTTGATTATCAAGACACACTTTGTCATACTGCACATTTCCCATTGTACTGTGCAAAAGTGTAGTCAGCACTATTACATTTACAGTTTTTGAACAAGCAGCACAAAAGATTAAAAAACAGCATAGCACATGCCAGATGGCCACCAAAACATTTTGTTTTTAAAGGATATGCAAATCAGTGTCACCCTGATGATTATGAACAATTCTAAAACAAGTAGCTATTAACAATGTTATAGGAAATAACTGCTGTGCCTCTTTTTCAGTAGAAAAATAGTTTCTTTTCTTAATTTCTCTTTTTAGAGGCTCCACATTGGGTTAAACCCATAGTTCATCCAATAGCCAAATGTTCAGCCAGTTTGGCTTCCATCAGAAGAGGCTGTTGTGTACACTTACTAATGATTTGATGTAGTCAAAAAATATGAATTGGACTTCAAAACCTAGAAAGGATGGCCTAAAGTACAGTGGGCTTTAATTAATTTTACTGGCCTTCTATTTTCAGAGCCTATGTGGCACTTTTTGATCCTAATTCCTCAAGAAACATGAAGTTTGCAAACTTGAGAGTTATGTTTATTCTAGGAAAAATTGAAATTATTATAATTTTCAATCAAAAGTTCAGGCCTTGAGAAAATACCAGATGTTGCAAAATATATGACAAAATTGGAAGTATTGGAATAGAAACAACTTAAGAAACACGGCTGAGTCTCAAGCCTGACTCAGAATCCTGGCCAGAACTTTCACAGCTCATAGAAGTAACCAGACATAGATTTCAATCCACTCCTTCACACTGAGAAAGCAAATTGTGAAACTTCAGCTGGCATCCAGATGTCCTCTGCATTGTACAGCTTTGGTTCAGATCTGGTTTCAGGATGATACTGGGAGACAGGGAAATAGGAATATTTGATGTCAGCTATGAAGGCCAATGGTTTGGGTGATCCTCTCATTTTTTGGATGAAATAGGTTCTAGTTCTCCTTGTTTGAATGTGTTTCAGTGTTTCCCAATGATCTAAGGCACAGTGTGTTTACCTCCCTTGTCAGAAATTCAGCCTTAGTGTCACACTGGGTGATTCTGTATCTCCCCACGTCTCTGTGGGCTGTCACTTCTCAGTGGCAGTGGTAGGGTGGTGAAATTCCTTCCCCTCCTCTTCCACAGGAACCATTACATCATTCCCTGGAAAAGACTCTGTTTCCTGCTCTGGGTGGTGCATTTCCAGTTCCTCTTCCCTGCTTTCTTGGGTGTCAAGGTTACTTTCACATCCTCTAACAGCACAGTTCTTGCCACTGGGCACTTCTGACACAGACCCCACGATGACAGTGTCGGCCTTCATGATGTAGAGTTTTTCTGAGGAAGGAAAAACAGTAGTGCTGAGCATGGTGAACTGCTGCCCCAGAGATGGCTCTTTTCCCTGCAAAGTTTTCATTAGCACTCTGGGCATTTCAGATCAAGTAGATTGAGCTTCCTTGGGATTAAGCCACTGAACCAGAGGTGGGACAGGAGAAGGACAAAGCAGAAAAGGCAGAAGATGTTCACAAGAATCTGTTAGAAGAAGCAACTCATTGGGATCTAGATATGAAGAATCCAAGGTTTAAACTCCTGCTGTTTCAAGAAACAACACAATGTAAAACAAACCTTTGGGTAAGGATCATCACTGTACCCCAGAAGTTCTGGGGTCTTAGGACACACAAAGAAATTAGTTTCTTTCTAGCTGAGAACAAACTACAAAATTTTCAGAATCTTGGGTCCAACTTGTCTTACTCTTTCACAGGAAGGTAAAAAAAGCCTTTCCAATGGCTTGCACCACTGCACTTAATTCAGAAAGATGCTTCCCATCAGACACTGTAGGTAAATTGCTTGGAGATATTTGGATATGGTAAATCAAATCATCACATTCATCCCAATCCATCACTCACAGTAAAAACAGAAAGGGCATTTAGTAAGGAAAGGTCAGTTTTTATAATATAAAAAATAACACCTTCAAATAACCTCAGAACTGGATTTGGAAGCACTGCCAGAATGTCTCAGGCAACAATTCCCCCTGTGAATGAGTTCCAGGCCTGACTTTATCTCCCACCCTGTGCCATGCTCCAAGACCTCAGGGGAACACATGGGAGACACATTTCAAGCCATTATTATGAAACCAGAGAAGAAATTGATAGCTAAGTACAATTCTCATTGAGCATTACAGCATCATCTTCCAGCTGACATATTCAAAATTCTTCTGTAAAATTTACATCTTCTAGAATGAAAAGGAGGAAGAAGGGAATTTGCTGTCAAATTCAAAGTGTTACATTCAAATGAGTAGAGTTTTTGTGTCAAAGATCTGGAAATGCAGCACAATCTTTGTTAGGAGATTTGGACACTTTGCAGTTTCCTAATAACCTTGGAATGACAGTATGTGCCATGTTTGAAAATTTGAAAAAAGAAGACAACAAAAGGGAAAATTAAAAAGAGCAAGACTCACCAATTCTGTTATTTGTGTGGTCTCTGACTCGAGACTCCACAGGGCACTCTGGGGCACTCCCACTGCTCAGTGGCACATCAGTCACACTCCAGTGAGGACTATGTGCTTTTTCTGTGCTGGACACCAGGTTGTTGTTGGCTTCCAAAGGAAGGGTTCTGTCAATGAACTGCTCCTCTTCTGGCCCACTCTCAGTGGCCACTATGATCTTCTGCCAATACAAACAGGAGAGCAGAAGTGGGGTGAGTGTAAAAACACTTTGGACATCACAACAGATCCAGAGAATCCTGCTGTGGCAGTCAGGAAAACAGAAAGTACTTCCCAGCAGCACTGTCACAGGGAGTGAAACCTCCCACAGTACTCACAGGTACAGGAACTTCAAACCAGGGTCCTGCATCACTTAAGACCCCATTTCAAAATAGTGTTTCTAAGCTGAATTCACAGGTTTCTGATGACATTTTCAGAAATGTAGCTCATTTACACTGAAGAAAATATGTTTTAGCTGCCTCTTAGACTTTGCAAAGACCTATCATGCTCCTGTGGAAGAATAGAACAAGCCAGAGGCTGAACTGATTTAATTTCAAGATGTAATTGCCTCAGCAGAACATCAGCTAGAAGAAACAAGCTCAGACTACCTATCACTTGAAGAATTAATTACAAGAAGTTCTTTAAAAGAGGAACCAAAATCTGAGAGAGGTTAAAAGTCCTGCATCACAATTTTCTGATCTTCTGTTTCCACGAGGCTGGGAAAGAAAAAAACATACTTTGAAATGTGCACTTTAAAACCCTTGCTCATGTCTGACTGACTGTAGAGGCAAGAATTGAAGCTCTTCAATTCAGGAATTAGTAATGACTGAAATTATGGCAGCTGATTGCTACCAGAGTGACTGAAAAAGTATCTTGTGTGTGTGTAGATGCACAACCATTAAAAGCAAACTCATTAAAAAAACCCAACAAAGCAGTTCAAAGAGTGATTTAGCAGATCTGGACATTTAAATACTTTAATTAACAAGCCTAATGAACTGAGAAGACTCAGAGGATGGAAGTGGCTGTGATTTCACTGACAGAGGGGAAACCAAACAGAGCTGTGCCAATTTCAGCAGCTGAGGAGCTGCTTTCTGTTGCTGCCACAGTGAGTGGTGTTTGTGCTGTCCATCTGCAGGCTCCAGGAGCTGGTTCTGACAGTGACAAACCAACCCACTGGGTACCCACAGCAGTCCTGGCAAATCCTGCAGAGGAAGGGGATGTGGAGGGAGACAGAAGAAAAGCACAGATCCCACCAGTGTGGCTGGAGCAGTAAGGTAAAATGGGATTGACACACAAAGCTCTCCCAGAAGGGAGAAAAGGCATCTTCATCCTGGGATTTCAGGTCTTGTCCCATGGAATGCACCATGAATGGCTTAACACCATAGCAAATCACCTCACAAGCATCACATTGTTTAACACCACATTAAACTCAGCCCAAGACATGAAAGTATCAAGTCCTAATACATCTCATCCCCCCAAATGATTACATATTGGAGAGGAAGTCCAAACTAAAAGGCTGGCATTCTTTGGACAGGACATTTGAAAATAACATCATTTATTTTGGCATGGAGAGTGATCTGATTTAGAATCTTGTTCACACTTACTGAACATTTGTTCACTAGGTCAGAACCTGCAATGGAAAGTAAAAACATTATCAGAAGAAGCCTCATACAGTCATGTATGAATGTCAATATATGCTCTGAAAGATCACCTAGCAATGAACTTCCTAAACCACTCCACTGCCCACCCCACATGCATGCTGGTTTCCTTAAAACCGAGGGCACACTGAAATGCCATTCCTGAGGTGAAGCAGCAGCAGGCTGCTGCCAGGACTGTGAGATCCTGCTGCCCAAAAAGCCTTTGGAATTACTGCCCCCACACCACAGCTGGCATTCATCTTATGGAAAAACGATGAAACCGTTTAGATAAGCACAAGACAAGCTTATTAAAAAGAAAAAAGTAAAAAAATGTTAATAACTTTCTAGTGGATTAACAAGTTAGGTCAGTTCATCATATGGTCAGATGCTTGTTAAGGGGGTGGGATTTTATGCATAATTTCATTAATGATCCCAGGGAGCACTGGGGAAAGAGGAGAGGTGAGAAGGGAGTGTACAACATTCTGTAGCACCAGGAAGGCACATGGGCTCAGACTAATTTCACCTTTGCTTTCAGAGCAGCACCTCTGTAATGCTCCCCAGGAACAGTTTCTGTTGAGTAAGGCGAGTGAGGGAGAAAAAATTCCATTTGGGGGAAATGAAGCTATACACAAGAGGCTTTAAATTGTATTGCTGAATGAGTGGGTATAAAAAGCTCTGCTGTGCGGTGAGGAGGAGAATGACACGACAGAGAACAGACCTGTCAGTGGCAGTGGAATTGCTGGGAGGGGATCAGCTAAATGGGTAAAATGTTTGCACTTTATGGGATCTGGACAGGGTTTTTTCGGAATGTGTCTCCCATATTTGACTGTCCCAAAATCCATCGGGCGTTTCCTGGCACGGACACATTGCCCAACCCTTGAGCCACCGCGGGAACAAAGTGCCCTCTGGTGGCACCTGGGCACACCCAGCGTGTCCCCCTGAGCCTGACTGGCCTCTTGCATGGCAGCAGGGACATACAAACTTCCACTTTCGAAATTAAAAGTCTATAGAATAAAAGCCCACGTTAAGCTATCCACTTACTCTCCAGACATGAGGAGGGCTCTGCTGGCCCTTCAGTCACTCACCTTGAGACTTGAGCCCGTGTTTGTGTGCAATGACCGAATGCAGATGTGCTGATAAAAGAAACTTTGCATTTAGTCAAACTCACCGTGGAGCCTGGAGGCTCCACCAGCTCCACCACACCCACAGATCTACAACCAGCCTACAGTGTGCACACCCTGCTGTCAATAGAGGAGGGAATGTGGTTCTGCAGGCACATCACACATGTAACCCCAGGCAAAGCTATGGGGAGTCAGTGCCAGTAAAAATCACCCTTCCTCTCATGCCCAAAGCCCAGTCCTGTTCCCAGAACCAAAAGCTACTCACACAACACTTCAGGTATCATTTAATTCCAGTGTCTGTGCTGAGAGGAGAAATGGCCAGTTACCCTTTCCCCACTTCCCCACCCACTTCCCTCCATAAATTCCCAGCTGCTTCCATCTTTCATGTTCTCCAACATCCTGCATGAGCAGCTTGCCTTAAACCCTTATCTGGCCTGTAGAGAACATTCTCTTCCCCATAACCTCCACAGACATCCCCATGTCTGAGTTTCCCTTTTGGCACATTCTGGCAGATCAAAGAGCACATCAGTGTTCCAGCCTGGAAAACTCACGTTTTCTTCTGAGGACGAGGATCCTCTTCTTGCAGACCTTCCACTTCCAAACTACCAGAGTGCCCCCAAGAAGCACTGTCACAGAGAGAACCACTGCCCAGAGCACTACACCTGCAGCACAGAGAGGGAGGAAAGGCAGAAGGCAAACCCTGAGTAGGTCTATGTGTTTGGACATAGGACCATAGACAGCATTTCACAGGTCAGAGGGGATTTGCAGGAAGTTCCCACATAAAAAATTTGTTTACCAAAGATAATTCCAAATCAAAAGTGCTAGAGAAATTAAATGCTGTGTTTTGTTACCTCCAGTTGCCATCCCCCCCTTGGCTGAGGTGGGAGAAATGTCAGCCTGGGCTTCCTCCTCAGGAGTTGAACTGGGATTTTCAGTTGTCGTGACACTTAAAAGGTCACCACTGGCAGAGGTCACCAGGTTCTCCTTAAACATCCTCAGGTCAGAGTTATTTGTTTCATTGCTGAATCTCATGGACAAAATTCTTGGGGTGAGATAAGTGGGCAACTGGTCCAGGCAAACTTGATCATGTGTGGCATTTCCTTTCCTGAGCACTGCTTTATTCAGCTTGGCACAGCTGGGAATGAAAAAGAACAGGGATCATTGCCATGGTACAAGGTACAAGTGTTTTCCATGTGACATGCATCCCCTTGGGCATTTTTGTGCCACCCACAATTATTGCTTTTGGTGTAAAAGTCATTAACCTTCTTCTCACCCCTGTGGCATTAATTCTTGGCCTGGATGCAAAGCTGCTGCTCACACAGGTGTGCAATTCCACTGTACTCAGTGAACTAAAAATGAGGCAAACAGCCAGCCTGCCTTCCTTCCCTCCCTTCCTTCCCCCCTTCCTTCCTTCCTCCCTTCCTTCCTTCCTCCCTTCCTCCCTCCTTCCCTCCTTCCCTTGTTCCTCCAGCCCAGAGCAGGTACAAAGAGAGGCCTTCTAACCTCTGCACATGAGCCCAAAGCAATTTCCTTGCTTCTAAGATTAATTTGTATACTTTGCACCAGAAGTGACATATCCTATTTCATCCTTTATTAATTTCAATTAATTAGTCAGTCCCATTAAAGAAGCACAGACTTACTTGGTGTGGGGTTTGCAGATGTCTGTGCTGGAGCTTTGGTCAGAGAAGGTCCCAGGAGGACACTCTTCACAGGTGACATCATTTGTTGAAGTGCCTGAATAAAAATAACGACTGAGGACTGACCAAAGAAAATGCATCAGGTTCCTGTGCTCAGGACCAGGAAAGGTCTACTGGGCAGGTAGGAATTCTTTACCCCTGATTTTGACTCCAAACCCAGGTTTGCAAGCAGAGTGGTGCTGGCACCGTGTGCAGGTGTTGGCCACGGTGACTTGGCAGAAGAGGCCAGGCCGGCACTCGCACCTGCGGCTGGAGTTGAAGGAGCAGGGCTGCTTCTCCACCAGATCGGGCTCTGAGGGCAAGAACAGAGGCAGACAGAGGATCACCTTGCAAGGGGAAGGTAAAGGGGAGCCCAGGCGGAGCAACACCAGCTCTAAGGCTCAGGAGGCAGAAAAAGGGGCTGTCTCTCTTCACGATCACAGACGGGTTTGGGTTGAAGATGAGCTCAACACTGATCCCATTCCAGACCTTACTGGAACACTGATCCCATTGAAGCCCTGCTGGAACACTGATCCCATTGAAGCCCTGCTGGAACACTGATCCCATTCCAGACCCTGCTGGAACACTGATCCCATTCCAGACCCTGCTGGAACACTGATCCCATTCCAGACCCTACTGGAACACTGATCCCATTCCAGCCCTGCTGGAACACTGATCCCATTCCAGCCCTGCTGGAACACTGATCCCATTGAAGCCCTGCTGGAACACTGATCCCATT
>VZRX01010001.1:73470-126831 GCA_013398075.1 Notiomystis cincta
AACACTGCTCCCATTCCACCCCTGCTGGAACCCTGATCCCATTGAAGCCCTGCTGGAACACTGATCCCATTCCAGACCCTACTGGAACACTGATCCCATTCCAGCCCTGCTGGAACACTGATCCCATTCCAGCCCTGCTGGAACACTGATCCCATTCCACCCTGCTGGAACACTGATCCCATCCACATCTTCCACTGTCCCTGGTTGCTCCAAGCCCTGTCCAACCTGGCCTTGGACACTTCCAGGGATGGGGCAGCTACAGCTTCTCTGGACACCCTGTGCCCCACCATCCTCACAGGGGAAGTATTTCTTCCTAGTATCTAATCTAAACCTGCCCTCTTTCAGTTTAAAGCCATATGATGGTAATTTAAGTGATGAATAATTAGAGAAGCCTGTAGATAATGACTGGTAATATGAGACAGAAAGCAGAACCCAGATTGGGATAGCATTGGAAGAGAGAATTTTTAGGTAGCCCCAGGTCACACAAGGACTAACATGGATTGTAAGTAACATGGATTATGTACAAGGTAACATTCTGCTGTCTAACTCAGTAACCAAGGGTGGAAAATTCTGCTGGGGAAATTCTAAATGAATAAAATACAACTTTAGAGTAAATAAAACATACAGAGAGAATGTAACTGTGAGGTATGTGTGGGGAAAAGCAAACCTTTTGAGCATGACACACAGGCATCACATCGTGGCTTTTGGGATACATTGTTCACATACTGATCAGGTCCACATGTCAGGCAGTCTTCAGCTGGGTCCTGAGGACATGCTTTCTTTTTAACATAGCCTGGAGGACAAAAAGCAAAATATGCAAGCTACCCATCCAAAATGGGCAGAAAACCATCCTGAAATGTTCTTGTCTGCTTGTTTACCTGTTTGACACATTACCACAGTTTTCTCTTGGTCATTTGGTTTCTTTAGGACATTTCTGCCTTTCCCATTCAAGTGTTAGGGTACAGGGCCAGGACATAATCCCAGCTGAAATGTGAAATGGGCACATGGCAAGGCATTTGCTGACAGAAAAGGCAACCAAGTCTCCCTGAGGGCCACTGTCCTGCCATGACCAAGTTCCCAGGGAAATGGGT
The DNA here is from genome assembly GCA_013398075.1 of Notiomystis cincta. NCBI lineage: Eukaryota > Metazoa > Chordata > Aves > Passeriformes > Notiomystidae > Notiomystis > Notiomystis cincta. The sequence goes on from VZRX01010001.1 coordinate 74,562, forward strand.
TTCATGTTTCCTTCTTTCCTTCCTTTGATCAAAAGGACTTTTATAAAAGCTCCTCTTTCTTCACAGTGAGCAGCTGAGTTAGGAGCAGATATGAACAGGTTATTGCTTGAAAGAATAGTGGATGATTAGGATGAAAAAGGATTCTTATCACTTTAATTGTGAAGGAGTCCAGGGTGACAGGAGGGTGTAGCAATGCAGAATCAGCAAAGGTGAACTGCTGGCTGCTGGTGGCTCATTGGAGCCTGGTTTAAATCTGATCTCTGCTCCTCACCCAACCTCACTGTGACCTCCCTCATGACAGCAGCTTTGGCACAGTATGGGTTGGAAGAAGAAAAAAGCTTTTCTTGGGACTGTCAAAGTCACAAGGCCAACCATTTTTTCTTTTATTGGACCATTTTCTCCATCCCCAGCTCTAATTCAGATACAGAACTTCTGAAGGACTCTGCTGGTATGGCCAGGATGTCCCAGTGGGAGCTCTGATGGAACTGGAGGCAAATGCTGGCAATCAAATGCTAAAGCCCTTTGTATCATCAGAACACAAATACAGCTCAGAAATTTCCTTCAAGAAAAACAAAGAAATAAAAAAGATTTCTGCAAGAAGATACAGATGGTGGGGAAGTACCATAAAATACCCACCCACTGAGGGGTTTTTGGCCAATAGGGGCAGTTTCAGACATTTCCAGAACTCTTGTCTCACCAAGGTGTTTCCTGGTGCTGACCTCATGTGCCTCTGAGTCACACCCAGCTCACTGTGAGCCCTGACTGGGGCCTGTTCCCTCCCCCATGTAAAACACCTTCTAAACTGTTGTGACTATGAAAATAAAGCCATACCTTCATTTAATATTTTTCATCTCTGAGAAGAAACTCATCTAGCCTAATTTCACTGTGCTAATTCACACCCAGGGGCAAGTTTGAAATGAATTCTTTGACCTGGCTACTTCCATGTCAAGTGAAGTGATAAAACCCCATATAAATTCTATCACATTATCTGCTTTGCATGCAGACCACCCAGGAGCAGGGCAGTGGAGAAGAGATTCTCATGTGGAGCCACATTAGATGGTGATTCATGAAAATGCCCTTTTCTTCAGGGACAAAATACAGCTCAGCAGATACCCAGGGCTCCTGCTGTCTCTCTGAGAAGGGCTCCATTAAATTTGGGTTACAAACATACCTGAAGGACACTGGTAACAGCAGCTCTGTGAAGTTTCATCATAGAACCAATTCTTTAGTGTATCACAGGAGTGGGGTGGGGTTAATGATGTCTAGAAATTGAAAGAGACAAAAGGCACAATTAGAAAACAGCTAATTCTGTACTAGAGCAGATGCCAGTGCCTGTCTCAGGCAATGGCAGCTGCAGGTGGTAAAGGAAAAGCCCACAGCCTTTTGAAAATTCAAATATCCCCAAAGCAGCTGAATTATTGTCTCAATTTCCTTCAGAAACATTGCAGCAGTTAGCAAATTTTAATAAAAGGATAAAAATTACTGTCCTACAATGATTTCATGTTAATTGGAGCTAAGTATTTTCTAGGGAAAGGAGCAAAATCTGTAACATCTGTAGCAGATTTCCAGCTCTGAGTGCACTGGAGTAAGAGGTGATGCCATTTTCAGCATCATCTAAATCTACACAGATTTGGTGTAATCCACAGAGGTCATTCCTGTTTGCAGCATACAAGTTTTCTGTTACTTATGCAGTCATAATGTTTGAATTTAGCCACTTAAGTGTCTATTATAAACCAATCAATTATTTTACTTATCTTTTAGGGACAAACCCTACAAGATTTTGCCTTGGAAAGAGTGGTGCAAATGCTCACACAATGAAGCCTGTACTCAAATAAACCCTCTTCTGTCATGACTGAAGTAACTTTTCATCACTACATAACCAATATTTATTTAGAAAAAAAAAAAAACCTACCATAAAATAGTTTTGGTATTAGCTTAGAAAATGAGACCCAGCTACAACAAGAAACACAAAATAAGGCTTGGTTTTTTATGACTGGGCCACTACATGCTCTGGGAAATTACAGTGCTACAAGTGTTCTGATGAGAAAATCTGATTTTTGAGTTTGGCATCTCCCTTAAGAATCCCCTAAAAATGTTGTTATTTGAATTTCATCTTCACTATTTATTAGAAAGTATGAACAGTGATATTTTCTTTTTGGTAAAGAATTGATAAGCAGATTCCCCAGAGATTTTCTCACATGATACTGGTAGAGCAGTTAAATATTTCAGAAACTCTACATCTCACTCTTTCTGCCAATGAATTTCCCACTGGGCTTTGAAATAATTCTTGCTGACACCTGCTGCCTTTTTGAGCTGTGCAGAACTCATTTCACAGCCTGTTCTCCTGTTTAATACACACAAAACAGAAATTATTTACCTTCCATCAGAAAACAGGAACTTTCAGTCAAGGAGGGAATTAACAGAAGAACAAGAAATAGAAACATATCAAAACCTTTAATTTTCATCGAGGTCCAGTGCCAGAACTGAGACATCTCTGCCCCATCTCTGCACTGCAGCCCCTGGGCTTCCCTGCAGACCCTTCTCTGGCAGAGGCAGGAGCTGGTGTTGGTCCAGCCTGACTCAAACCACCCTTACAAAGGGGAATTTGCTTTTTCTTCTGAGGAGAAGAAGCCTGAGGGGCAGGAAAAAGAAGTGTTATCTCCTCCTGAGTGTGCAGGGCTGCCCTGGCCAGGCTGCCTGAGTGGAACAGCAGAAATACCACTCACCACATAAAAGCTCAGTCACGAATTCACTGTTTCTATAAAGAAAATTTAAGAAACAATAACATCCTGGCTGCAGTTAAATCATCCTGGATTAGTTCCTCTGCAAGAGCTGCAGGAAGTCACCACAAATATCTAATTTTCTCCTCCTGGTTCTCCTGGGCAACCAACTCTGGCTGCAAATGAAGCTGAATTTTAAACAAGGGTGTGAACCCTTGAATTATTGAATTACTTATGCAGCACATAATGACCTTACAGCTTATTTAATTGTCTGGTTTGGGGCTTAAATAAAGGAATAGTGTCTGTGTAAAAAGGTGAGAGAACAGCTTCCTAAAAAGTTACCTTGCCAAGAATATGAAAATCAGGAACTCAGTATCAGATTCTGCTCCTGGTTACAGCAGTGCACATTCTGATTATGAATTTGACCTGATGATGGTGCAGTGATAAATCCCTGCATGAACTGGGCCCATATACTATACAATACATAAATAAATTATGGAGATAAACATCTGGGTGAGTGCTCAGCCCTATTTCCCCCTTTCCACGGGAGGGCAGCTCTGCTCTACAGCCACCTACAGTACCAACATCACCCAGGGCTCCTCAACAAAGGCTCTCAAGTGCCCAGCTCAGGCACAGCTTTGTGGCCACCTGCACTGAGCCAAACCCAAGGTGCTCTGCTGTGGAAGGAATCCATTTCAATGAATCACAGCAGGATGTCTCTGACTGAGAACCACCTTCTGAAGACCCCACTGCTTCTAATCCATAACCAAAATGCCTGTAAGTCACCACCTGTTCAGTAGAGGTATTTCAGGAGGATAAGAATTAGTATAGATCCTTTTGGTGATAAATAATGTTCATGTCAATGCTCAGCATCAGCCACTATGCCCCATTTTGTCATCTTTTCCCCTCTAAACTCCAAAGCTGTTTGGCTCCTAATGTGACCTGTAACATGCAAAATTCTGCTCTTATCTCAGCTGGAAGGTTGCTGCATTCCCCAGCACTGTCCAAGGGGTCACTGAAGAAATACCAATTTTATCACAATAACAGCTGCTCTTGTCATTAGAGCTCAGACTTCTGTTTGTTAATGTTGTTATAAAAACCCCTTTAACATTCAAGGAAGATCACAGATGTATTGCAGTAGGGTGGACAGCAGGTCTTTATCCTTCTCTCTGACTTTCTCTTCAAATAAAGGTTTTGGATTCAGCAGGAGCTGGGATACATCTTGGAAAGGAAAGATGACTATTCCCATCCTGCTTGGACTGCTCTGGGACAGGATGCACAGAGATGCTTCAGAGTTTTCAGTGACTTTTTTTCTTTTCTGAATGCATTGCAGATCAAAGACCAATTAAATAAAGCAAACATAGATCAGAAGTATCTGGGTTTTTCAATGCTTGCTTGAGAGAATTTGTTTTAGAAAATGGGCTTTTTATAGCTCTTCTCACTTTCCTTTTTTTCTACAAAAATGTTTGCTATTCCAATTTAAACAATGTCAGTTGTAGAGGTGGTGCTGAATTCAGTGGGCTACTCTGCAATTCAGTCAGGACAAGATTGACTCATTTATTTATGGTCTTTTGAACTCATAGAGAAAAGGTGATTGTGAGGCAGAGTAAGAAATTGGCTTGCTACAAATGAGCTGTAAGCCAGGAAGAAAGCATATTACTGTAAAAAAAAAAAAATATCTACCAGCAGTGGCTATTCTAGAACTGAGTAATAATGCAGCAAACAGTTAACTGTCTGTCAAGCTTCCACCCAAATTCTGACAGCCCAGAAAAAGCTGATAATCTACAGCTTAAAGCAGTCCAACTTCATTTGCTTGATAGTAAAGACATTATCGACAAGTGAGATTTCTCTGAATATAAAAAGAACCAAAACTCAAACTGTGGACTGAGGTAAGATGGAACATGGTTTAAAAAAATGACCAGTAAGCAGTGACTTGCTCACATCAGGCAGTGTCACTTGTACTCCACTAGCAGCAGAGCAGGTTTTGCTGAGAGAGGCAATAAAGAAGGAGAGTGCAAAGCCACTTGCTTATCCCAGTGATGGCTGTGTATTTATTCCAGGTAAATGATAATTCTACAGTGAATCTAAATATTGACAATAAGAAAAGCAAATTTTCTCTCTGCCCCATTCATTTGGCGAACAAACCACCAAAAGTGATGTCAAAGAGAAAAAGTATCATAATTTTTTTCCCTACTGGCTTTCCTCCTAAAGCAATCTGCATTCAGCACACTGGACAAGCTTATCTGAATTATAAGCTTATCTCCCAAACATTCCTCTGGTGAGCAAGGATTACAGACTCAAGTCCCATGGAACACTTATCCCTCTGTATTTCAGGAAGGACACAGTGGCAGGACAGATAACCTGGGGAAAGCAAAGCAAACTTGCAGTGTGGGAGGTGAATTTACATCCAAAGACACAAGAGCAGACTCCTACTCTTACCAAAAGAACCAGGAGGATCTTTTGCAAATGTCTATGAACAAGACTTGGTTATTTTCAAAGATCTAACTGGAGCCAGTGTTTTGTAAAAAAATCTGGCAGCCCAAATTGTGTGCTGGGTTTTCAGTTACCTTGTACAGACACGTGGCTTAGGCCAACACGTGCTGGTATTGCACTGTAAGGGCAAATGGCTCATTTCCTACCCAACAATTACTTATCTACCTGTGCAGTCTCTCTGTGCCTGACCTTTTTAATTTTTTAATGTGTATTTTTAAGTGTCAGTCAGGGAAATCACCTGGATTTATGCCAGGTGCTGAGGGCTCAATGCCATGTGATCCACAGGAGCGAGTGAGTGGCAGTGTGGGGGTGGAAGCAAACCCACAAGAGCTAATACAACATCTACAGCATGAGCTGAGTGCAGCTAGGAGGCTACGTCTGTTTAAAGTGATTTTTGATTCAGAAATGAAAGTGGATTCTTGAAGAAGTCAGTGTCAGTAGGGTGGGGGGTATAACGAGAAAGGTTTGTTATTGTTTAGCCTCTACACCTTTGAATTTGCCCCTCCTGACTTGCAGCAGCCCTCTGAACCAAGCTGTGCAAGGAAGGTGCCTGTCACTGAGCACACAGGCACAAAAATAAAAGCCCCCCACCCCACCAAACCTTTCCTCACTCCCCAGCTGTGGTGTGCCTGGAGCTGCAGCAGCTCCAGTAGTGCCAACAAGATGCAGATCACAGCTCATATCCCCTGCTCCTGTCCCTAAAGGTCCCAGAGAGGGCAAACTGTCCTGGCTGCTCTGCTTTACACCTTTACCTCCTGAGAGCTCTGCTCAGCACCTTCATCCCTGTGTTGCACAAACCCTGCTTCTGTGGGCACCCACCCCAACACCCAACACCTGAAGGGCAGGGTGGCCCTGCAGCCCCAGGTGCTCCCAGACATCACCAGGCTCCTGAGGAGCTGCAGGATCCTGGTGTCCCCTTGCCTTACCTGTGGGGCTGTCTGGGTGTCCTGGAGAAGCAGCAGGAGCCACAGTCCCAGGGGCAGGCTGCAGGCAGCCATGTGAAGTGCTGTTAAATGTCCCTGGCTCCCAGCATTGCAGATGAGACACATAGGTTGTTCCTCCTGGAGGCTGAGACCCTTCCAGGGTCCCACCAAGTCATGCTCCTTGTCTGTGCCTTCAGACCAGAGCCATTCCAGCTGCTCAAGACAAGGCTTTGAGACTCAATTGAGTTGAGAAAACGATTCAGAAGGAAGGGGGAGAGGGGCTGCCCCAAAAGAGAAAAGTAAAAATAGAACAAAATTGCCTCAGTGTGTGGCCCTGGTGCTGTGAGAGCCAAGGTTGTCACTCTGGGCACTGGGCTGGCTGTGCACAGGCTCCTCCTGGGCTGCCCTCACAGAGCTCTCCACCACTCCAGAGCCTTGGCCAGGCACAGGTCCAAGCCCTGCCCATGCAGCCGTCACTTTTTCAAAAGTTGCAACCAAGGCTCAAGAAAGTTCCCAGTAAGAAACACGAATTCTTTCAGTACAGTCATTCTACTCCTGTTTGGATGAGTGGGTGAAGATTCACAATCAACCACGGTGACTCCACCACGATTCAGCCTCTTAAAACACCACCATACTGCAGACCTTCCCCTTGAGAAACCTTCCCTCTCCTCCAATCCCAAGAGAAACTAATTCCTGTTGATGACAATCATCCTTAGGACTGCTACTCCTCATTTCACTCACTTTCATTTGTTGCTGTGGATGGTTTTTGTTCTGATGCCTGGATATGTTTCAGTTGGTTGAATGTGTCATGAAGCTTCCTTATCTGCCTTAGAAGTTTTGTCAAAAGTGAAGTTTAGCCACTTCAAAAAGACAAAGTGCCTTGAAAACCCTCTGAGGTACATGGGAAAACAATGACAATTTGAATTCTCACACCTCCAGGTTGATTTTTCTTTGCTTCTCATCCTTATCAACAACAACAACAAAAGAAATGAGAAAATATTGAAAGTCAGATAAATGATTATTTTACTAAAAATCCACAGCTACCTCACTACCATCAGAACCAAGCACCAAAGATGAGAATTCTACAGGGACCCTGTGTAAATATCTCCATCTCACAGCTGCAGTGATTTTTGCTACCTCGATTTCTTTCTCCAGAATGCCACTGTATAAACCCAGGCATTTTCAACAATGACACAACAAATCTCTTCTCTTCCAGCTCTGCCAGGCTGCTGCTCAGTTTCTAAACTCCCTTAGCTCTAGAAGCTCTCAGGGTAGGTATTTGTTACAGGTCTAGACAGCTGAGTATTTCAATGTCAGATTATTACATTCTTGATTTTTCAATTAAATAATGGGCTAGAAGACATCTTAATCTTTTGTAGTAATATGCCATTGTGCAATTCTCCCAATTTATTAATGCAGCTTCAACTGACATAGTAGTCAGGGCAATTGATGAGATCTGTTTGTCTTTTTTCCCTCCCCTCTGTGCTTTTTTTTCCTCTTATCAGGCCCTATCCAAGCTTTTCTAGAAAAGGACAGGCACCAACATCAGAAACAGCTTGGAAGGTTTAAGTTACACTGCTGAAGTCTGAGTATCTGATGCAAAAATTGCTCATGTGAGTACAAAAATCTTCCCAGAATTGGCACCATTTTCCAGAGGAAGTAAGACTGAAATGAGCTTACTGAGCATTTTTTATATGTACATTTATTAGTTCCTTTTTAATGAATGGTATCAATAATTTTTTCACCCATTGGATAACTTCAATCAAATTTGTCTGAGAGGGCAATGCCATTAAGTTTTACAAAGTTTCATGGAACAAGATGATTTGGATAAAGGGACTCACTGAGGGAAAGGCTCCAGGGTGCTCCTCAGAAGGAAGAAATCTGCTTACACATCCAAAGTGAAACTGGGCTTCCCAGATGCCATTCTTCCTTGAACTTCTTCATTTTTAAATCCTTTCTTGATTGAACTAGATATTTAAAAAGATAGGAAGTGGAAAGTGCTTATGGATTTTCAGAAAGGCTGTTACACACCAAAATGTTATTACAAGTGTGTAATAAAAGCAACATCAATAAAGAGGGTGAAGAGGTTGTTCTTCCACAGAAACATCATGGCCTGTATGCATTTCCAGCCCTAATTTCAGACTTAGTGTGTTCTGATTTCAAATACAACAAAAGGGGCTTTCCAAAAGAAACCCTATCAGTAACTGGAAGAAGCACCTCCATTTATAACAAACCCACGCTGCTGTTCTCTGTTGGTAGCTCTGTTTCCTAGAAAATAATCTCCTTTGTTAATATGAAAAAACCCCACAGAACAAATAAAGCAAACAACCAACCCCTGATTCTCTGGTTTTCCATCAAAGGGCAATGCCCATCAGGAAAAACAGTGGAAGCCCCTGTGAGCATGGTGTTATTATTTATAATGTTTATTTGATTACACAAATCTGTCTCTGACATCTGGATCACTTTGGGCTTTAGGTGTTAAAGGTTGTGATGTCCTCAGACAAGGTTTCCTGGCATTTTCTATTTTAATTAATTCAGAGAATGGCCTGTAAGTCAGGGGTTGTTCAAATGCCACTTGATACCTGGAGCAAGAGAATGCAGAGACCCAGCTGAGCCACAGGGGAAAGTCTCCACCACGTGCCCCAAACATCCCTTCAGCAATGTCTGTTCACTGTGGGAGCCTGGCAAAGGAAGCAGCAGTGGAATACTCCAGAAGGAGCACAGGCACAAAATGTGCTCAAGCAAAAGTACTCAGACATTTCCTAATTTTGAAGAAGCTGATTTTAGTCTCATGTTGGACTTTTATCATGGTTTCTTCTGCTTTTAGAAATGTATGTTCAGTTAATGTATATCTAGCTGTAAAAGAGAAAAACAACACCAAGAGAAGTTCATCTCTAAACTTGTCAGACAGATAAAAGAGACCATGAAATTCAAAAGGATACGTATTAAAATACCTTCTCTAAAATCTGCATTTCAGTGACTGTTATTTAGCTATTCAGAGTGACACCAAATTGAGTTTTGCCTTTTTTGCCTTTATATATTCTCTGTATTCTTTACATACATATTTGGTGTTCTGTAGCCTATTATTGTATTTGCAGTTATCATTTTACCCACTCTATTAGACAGAAAGACAAAATAAATTCCCTAGGGGCTCCAAGCCAAGGCTAGGCTCTCTGAGACACATTCTCATAAATAAAATTTAGTTCCCATCTAAGAGGGTAAAGGTAGAACCAGGGAGGAGTTACTTCATCACCTGTGTCTCCAACTGGGGATTCTTGTCAGTTATGCTAATTTGCTAAACACATAAAAATTGTATCTGCTTTGGTGCTTTCCATCCAGCATTTTGTGCACTGTAAGGATCTTTATAAAGGAAACCCCTTTTCATCACCTAACTGGGTCTGGCTTGTACTTTTAGGATCAGGGTAAAGGCACCAAGAGCCTCAAGAGTCAAATTCTTGCACATTAGTCAGATGAAACAATGCCAGAGCTTGAAACTTCCCAAGGAGCCCCAGGAGTACCAGAGGCAAGGCTGGTTGAAATACACACCTTGGGGGTACAAATTAAAAAAGAGAAGAGAAATGAAGGCATTTCCTGCAATGAAAAGTGCAGAGAATCTCATGGTTAAAAGAAGGAAAGCAAGAAATGAAGAGGGATAAAGCCAAGAATTACTCTCTTGCTGCCTTTCTTGATCTATTTGTGCATTTTAGCCATGGAGAGCTCTGGCTGTCCTGGACAGTGACACTGTGGTGACAACACACAGGATGATGATTTTCAGCATTGTAAGGAAAGCCAACACACTGAACTTCTCAGTAAATCTTTCCATAGCCCAAAGAGGACAGACAGGGAGAGCAACACTGGGGCAAAGATCTCACTGAGATACATCACACCAGGGTTTGGACTGGCTGTGGCTGACACAGCATTTGAAATTGCACAAGGAATCAGAAATAGAACCTCGTTTATGCCACAGATTGGCAAAATCCTGTCCCTCTACGCCACTCTGGTACTGATATTTATTTGCTGGCACATACACTCCTCATTCTTAGTATTAAATATTTGTCAGTCCATTTAAAGATGTCACTTCAATCCATTAAATACACTGCAGGTGTTCTTGAGAACATGATCTGAGAGCTGTCTTGATTCAGTAATTTACCTTGGTTTATTTCTCCATTGTGATCAACAAGGAAGATGGTTTAAAGCTCTTGTTGCACACTTGTAAAATGTAGCAATGGCTTAAAACAGGTTACTACCAGAAAAAAAAAGGTTACCATGTTAATTATAAAGTGTCAATTTCCAATTACACTTCTTTACATGTCATTTAGATAGATTTTATGTGGGTAACAAAATCTTGTACCTTTGTTTTCATTATCTCAACCAATACATAAATACTGCCTTACATAAAGGATAAAATTAACTAATGTAACAAAAAAAAAATCTGTATAAAACATCTTTTACTGCCCCATAGTAGCTTCAAAACTAAAACTAAAGTACATTTTGAGTCAGAGTGAAAAATGAGAAGAGCTGCCAGAGAACTCAGTTCTCTCAAGAATGCCGTGGCTTCCACGAAAGAAACCAAAACCATATCACAGAATTACTGTGCCCACAGGCTGGGAGAGAGAGAGAGAGGGAGAGAGAAATGACCTCAGATGAGAGATCACATCATGTCTGTACTTTCAGCAGTTCTGACTACAGCTTCTGCAAGGCTGCCAGAGCTACACATGGCCATTCCTCACAGAAAAAGCTCTTGGTAAAGCGATTTGAAAAAGCACCAGGAGCTCCAATTCTATACATTTGAATCCCAAATAGGAAATAAAAAAGTTTTGGGAAGACTGGCCAGGTGGTTAAAACATGGAAGTGGGACTCATTAGTTCCCCAGAGTGTCACAGACCTTTTGGGTACTTTATATCCTTTCTTGACACTCTGCTTCTCCTCATCTAAAAGCTGAGTTTTAAAGCTTAATTAATAACAGAAGCCAGATGAACTTTCTTTTGCAGATATGAACAAAAGAAACTTGGGAAATAGGAAACACTTTTTGTGAAAGAACCAAATGGGAAGATTTCAGGATGTAGTTTTTCCAAAGACTGTAAAACTTCTTTTCTTTGACTAATTAAGCATCTAAACCCTAAAAATTTAGGGTGTTGTTTTCCTCTTCCTGGCTATTTTGCTTTGCAGAAAGCAGTGGAAGGGAGCAAACCAAGCCCTTGGTTTTGGTCAGCCATTATCCACAGAGCTGGTGAAACTGAGGGGTTTGACTCCAAAGAGAAGGGGTAGAACTTCTCTTGTGTTTTCAGATTTGAGACACTCTGAAAACAGATTCTTATGGGCTCTGAAAACACAAGTTCCAAAGAGATGAAAGCCCCCAAAATCAAAGTTTGCAAATGATTCAAAATCAAGTTCAGGCCACGTGCAGCTGCTTCACCTGGGAGTTCTGGGGAGAGTCACTGCTTGATGTGCTGATAACAAAACAGAACACATAAATCAGTACTACATTCATTCAAAACTCTTGGTATTAACTCTTACAATGTACAGACAGCACGAAATATCTGATCCTGAGACATCATGAAAATTATCTCAATAGGAGAAGGCAAACAAACACTAAAGGCCATCTAACACTGGCCTGAGAAGTAGGTGGGAGCTGTATTTTAACAGCTGAACTACACTGTTCTGCTCAAACCAATCACAAATACATCATTTACTGCATCTAATTTGTCTCATTAAGCAAAGCTGGATTTCCCATCTCATGAATCAGTGTTAGATACATGCAACACAGACAGAAAAGGGAACTAAAACATCAGCTTTACCACCAAAACATCAGGCAGAAGAGAACTGACACAAATGAGCACCCACAGAGCCAGCCATTAACAGGGTACACAGCTGCCCAGACTGAACCAGCAGGTTCCTAAGTGCTAGAAATGGGAAAAAATATAAATCCAGGTCAAGCCTACCTCAAGGAACAGCAGGCAAGCTGTCCCACAGCCCTGTGCCTACACAATCAAGTCCAGTGTTTGCATTATTTTGAGGCTTAGCAAACCCTTGGCCTCAAAACATTTGTGTGTTCCTAACCCACAATCCTGACAACCCCCACACACCACCCCCACCTTCTGTTTTCCCTGGAAATGCAGATCCCTGCACTGGATCCAGCACAGAGTCCACTGTCCAAATAGAGAAGCTGCTTTAACACTGGCTGAAATGCAAGTTTTCAAGCAGTAAATAGGTGTGTAAATAGGTGTGTTCCTTCACAAAGTACCCCTAGGTGTCATCTCAGTCCCCTCTCCTGCATGGAAAGAGCAATCCAGGACTGTGTAACATCCTGCAGGACAAAGCCACCCTGCAAAACCTTGTTATTGCAGTTCAAAACGTTCCTGTATCCACACTCAAGGTCTGGACTTACAGATGCAGTGGAGATGGGGGTGGGACATGAATTTAACAGAGGGGCTCCACAAACAGGAGCATTTTCAGTCTGTTTGAGCTTGCAAATGAAGGCAGGACCACACAGGCCAGAACCAACACACAAACTTGGGTGAGCAGGGGCAGCATCACCAACTTAATTCACCTCTTTCTAGGGCAGAGTCATAATCACTCCTCCAATGCTTTGACAAGCATGGAAGACTGAATGTATTCCCCTCTATCAAGAGACATTTTGAATTCAACATTGGATCCAACCTGCATCCAACAGAGAGATCTAACACAGGTTACTGAATGTACAGCATTACCTTTCCTCTACTGACAGAGTGGAACAGGCTTGCTGGAATTAGTTTCAGGATAAATTAAGGAAAGGTTTATGATGTTTTTAGTTTGAAGGCAAGGTAGCAAAAATGTTGAATTTGCCCTATTTGGTATAAAATTTGGCACCTAGTATTCTATAGTCACTGGATTAGTTTATTTAAAAATTTGCATTTCCAGTAATAGAAATTTCATGACCAATTCCAGTCACATTCCCCTACAGATACATAACCCAAAGCTGAAGTCATGCTAAAAGTCATGCTTTTCATGTTTCATTCCAAGTCTTAGATTCCTCCCCTTGTTTAAAAAAGTCTGTTCATGCATTTGATTTCATAAATAATGTATTTGATATAAAAGTAGCAGTGCACAAACCAAATTCATTCTCTCAAGTTCGCTCCCCAAAATGTATTTCAGGCAAGAATTTCTGTTTCAGAAAATGCAAATCAAAATAAAACATCTGTTTTATTGTTTTCAGACAAGGAACGTAAGATCAGTCTATAAAGTTCAAACAAAACACATTATGTGAAGCATCTGGGTTTGGTACAATTTAAAAATTCTAAAATGCTTTTTTGGTTTATCTCCAGAAAACTTAGAAAAGTAGAGGTAAGCAAAATTTGCAAACATTTTAAGGCATTATCTAGCTCATTGATGAATAAAATCTCATTTTACTTTAACATGTTTTTTCACATTCAAAGTGACTCTGATGTAATACACTCTGTAGCTACACACATTGCACTGAGAATAAACTGGATTTTTAAAATTTTTACACAATATTAAGGAATTCAAGTTTAAGGCACTAGAAAATTATGTGTCATGTTTCAAGTATTTGGAAATGAACATATTTGTGTTGCTCCACTGAGCCAGGCCCTTCACAGGCAATTCCTCACCCTGGCATTAGGAGTTAATGCTACACTGCTGGTTACTCAGCTGAGGTGGCAGATGCATTACTGATCCTGGACACAAGCCTTTATCCAGCCCTAGCTGGGACAGCTCATTCAGCTGCTCAGAAGTAGCTGTAAAAGGCAAAAAATGCAAAGTGAACACAGTGGACTGTACAAACTCAGATCTCTATACTGATTGCTCACATACATGCATGGCTTTGAAAACTGGGGAAAATCTGTCCAAATATTTATTTTTATTTTTATCTCAATTGCCTTGTTTCTGAGTTGTTGCCACGTGCTGTGCCCATCCCTCCCCCAGGGCAGTCAAGTCAATGGTCCAGAGTGCTGTGGGAGTGGGGTCTGAACTGAGAGCTGCTCTCTGCTGTCCTGGTTTGCTGTGCCAAACCTCAGGTGTGCCAAGTGAGGCAGCTGCAGAAACTTGTCAGTGCTGGCTTCTCCTGACACCAGACACTGAGTCCTGGAATCCAAATAAAGAGGATATTAGTCAAAGAATGCCAAAGTCACCTTTCCCATTTTGAAGAAGACTGGTGAGCTGAACAGGCTTTCTGCCTGTTACTCAGCTCCATTTGCTTTTTTGTCTCTGCACACCCCGGTCAGGAGAAGGAAAACACTTCCCAGTGGTGATAAGGAGCTACTCTTCCAGGCATTTTTCGTTTGCTCAGCCCTCAATAATCATCACACCTTTTAGAGACAGGTCCACAATTTCCATCTGTGCAACTCCCAACATCTCCTGGGACTCTGGAGGCTGTGCTTACCAGGCAAGGGTAGGGAGGTTTCTCTTCCAGCGAGGCTCGCAGATCCAAACTGCTGAGTGGGGCAGTGCTGGAAGAGACCATGCTTTCCCAGCCAGCCAGGCAGTGCTGTGATAAAAGATGGGAATGCTTTACCCTTTTTTATCTATTGTTATCTATTTATTTATCTGTTATTATTTAGAATAGGGAGGTTTAAGTGAGAAATTAATCTATTATTTTTTGAGGAGTTTTCTATGACTAACAGGAAATAAATGAAATCTCAAATAAAGGAGAACTACACAGTTGTCCTGTTCCACCTTTCTAAACCAATCTCCCACTTTGTGAACTCAAGCACCCAACCCCTCTGAACCTGTCTCAACTGACTCATCCAGTTCCCTAAACCTCAAAATTAAGCTTCCTCCCCCTCTTCCCTGGAAATCTCTAGGCTGGGCTAAGTTAGGTTAGCAATACTGCCTGCAGCATTGACTACTGGCTGGAATACAGGACCAGCAATACAATTGCAGTTTTAAATCACCCTTGTGCCACTACTATTCACTATTTTGTGAATACTTCATGGACACTTGTCTTTCAGACTCCTTAACATCTGTGGAAACAAACACAGGCACTCTTAGCTATGGTTAATCGTGTTGAGAGGCTAATGCTCAAAAGAAGTCAGCCAAATCTGTCCCAGAAGGATACAGCTCCACGTGGCATTTCCTTTTGTGCAGTGTAAAGCACTAGAAACACATCATACACTTCATGTCACTCACACAAAGGCATGAACTCAGAACACACCAAAGGATGGTCTGGCTATCTCATTGATGCATATCAACAATTTTAGTGGGAACTCTGTCAAGGGAATGAGTCCCAGATTCTCCTTCCTTCTTGCTATAAAGCAAGGCCTAGCTGGGGCTGTGCCATCAACAGGAAGAGAGCAACTCACCGAAGGCAGCGCGAGATCGTCTGCTGGCTCAAAGCTCCTCCTGCGATGGGCTTTGTACTTGTAGGCTGGCAAAAGGGTGTCCCTGGGAATGCTGACCCTGGAACCACACCAGGGAAGTTACTGCCTACACCTCTGCAAGGCACAGGGAATCTGCACACCTTCCCACTCAGAACCCAAGGGTCTAACCCCAAAGTGAACCAGTTCTGGATTAGGGCGGTAGACAATTTCCATGTACATTCAGATCCTGGACCAAATTCAGACAGAACATGCATTTCTCACTGATTTCAAGACTGTTTGTGCTTACAGAAAAGATCAGTAAGGAGTTTTTAAGCAAGACATCTCTGTCTTGAAAACAGCAACCTTCTACAGAACTGTTGTGATGCTCTTTTCTCCTTCGCCTGATTGGCTTTTTCTTCCCTATTGTTTCCTTGAGTTCTGTGTATTACAAATCAGTAATTCTTATTTACCTGACATAGGTTGGGTCTTCCTGTGTCCCTGGGAGCTGGTGGGTACGTGGGATCTTACACACAGGGCAGGCAGACTGTGAATCCACAGGGATGGTGAAGAGGCGCTGGTTTAGTCGGTAATAGTAAACACCTGCACACAGCAACAAACCCTCAGCATGGTTCTGCTTGTGCTGAGCTCCCTGAACCCAGCCAGAAAAGCTGTGTTCTACCACACTGCCACACCTGCATTCTAGAAAAAGAGCTGCTTTTCCTGAAATATCTTATACATTTCCTGTCCCCAAGTAAGTTCCTAAAAAGCAAACCCAAAACTTCAACCTCTTCAATTTAGAAACAGAACATTAGCTAATTACAAGAAACCCTGACAAATTAAAATGACACTGAGAGAGGATCCCTAGAAGGCTCAAGTATCTTTGGAGTAGGAAGTTGAATCTGGCTGAAAAGCTGCAGCTGAAAATAACACATTCTTGCTTGTCCTGACTGACACGGTGCTCTCTCAGGATGACAGGTAAAGACTGCTTAGTTTTTTATTCACAGAAATTGCATTAGGAAGAAATATGATCTTACACTTATGAGAACCAGTTATCAAACCCGGTTCTTGTTCAGGACCTGTGCAATCCAGAGCCTTGGGCCTAAAGAAACACACAAGAAAATGAGTTAGTGATAGAAGGGCAGCACTGCCTTTTCCAAGCACATGACTGGGAGGTAAATAAAGGCCCTCAAAGCCACACTTGCAATGTCCTGCTCCAATCAGACTCTGGTTCTCATTACTACAGGGATTACTGAGGGATTGAACATTGCTGCTTCAGCCCTTCCCCATTCCCACTTACTCCAGGGGCTGCTGATGAATACAGGCTTCTCTGTTGGCCTGTCGGAACTCCTGCAGCTCAGCAAAGTATTGCTCAGACTTTTCTATTACTGAAGATTTTGTATCAAGGAGCCCTGAGAACACCAAGGAAAGAGAAAAGTTCAGTGATTTACAAAATCTGGGAAAGTACCAAAGCAAGACTCACAAGACAAAGTCAAAACAAAATAATGGTAATGAGAAGGGCAGACATGTCAAGAGAGAGTTACTGTGTGATTTGGGTCCCTCATTGCACTCATTCATTCCAGGTGTTTGGTATCCCTTCTGACCCCACTTGGCTTTGCCATCTGCTGCCCATACCACTGCCACTTCACCACCCCAGGTAAGCACAGGTTATCTCTGGTCTGGAGAGGGGCCTCTGACAAAGCTGCAGCCCCTTTGCTGGGACCTGATTCATTGGCCCTAGGACTGCAGTTCCATCACACCTCAAAGGGGTCATAAACTGCATTTTAACTCTTAATATCACCCCATCATACTGAGAGCTTTGCTTCAGAGTTAGGATTCACCTGCAATCCAGTCATAGCCCAAGAAAGAATGTGCAGATGAGCTGCTGACAGGTATGGCCTCTTCTTCAGAGCCAGGCTGAAAAGTCACATGATGAGCTTTCTTCTGAAAGAAAACAATTTATAAACACTTCCTAATCATCTGACAAAGGTACAGCTGACAGCTGTTCAGATGGGACAGCTGTGACTTAGTCTGAGACTGGATTATATCTATGCCTCTGCCAGTAATTTTCTCACCAGCCCTTTGTCTTCTCAATAACTAAAACAGAAAGAGGAGGCAGGGACTTGCCCACATAAGGGAAAATTTTTCAGGGCTTTAAACAAAATGCTGAGCTGCCTGGCACATGCCCAAAGATCAGGCAACCTGTGCTGCCTTGGAGGATGATCACAGCCAGGGCCTGCTCTTCACACCTAAGGAGACATGTGGAACAGCAGCACTGCACCTGCCTGCTCTCCCTCAGCAAGTGGGTGATACATGCAAGAGACAGGGAACTTCAGGGTGAAGTGTTACGCACTTCTGGTCTTTCAGTTCACTGGCTAAGGAAAGCAGGGCCTGAACAAACTGCCAACAGCACCTGGCTGCCATAGCTGGGAACAGTTCTGACTCCAGCTTCCAATTGACACAGTGGGAACAGGGCAGGAAAGGTTCTCCTGGCCCTTTCTCCCCATCATTCTGTTGACTTAGGAAAATAAGAAAAGCATTGGTTTAACAGTTACCTTCAACTCTTTGGACTGAGATGTCAGCAAGACTGATTTAGGGACATGGGGCTCTCTGATAACCACAAGCTGCTCACTGGGGTTTTTATTTTGCACTCTGCTCAGTGATGGCCCTGGATGACTTTTCTCATGGAAACCATGCAGCAGAGTGGACTGTTTCCTGTTCTCTCCATATCCCAGCAAGAAAGATTCTTTCTCTGGACTTCCTTGAGCATGGCCATCCCCATCCACTCTGGAGATTTCTTTGCCACACATAATGATTGCAGACACTGGCGTAACATTCTTCTCTTCCCCAGGAAAGCTGGAATCAAAGCCTGCTCCTTCCTGGGTCTTTGCTTGCTGTTGCTGGGCCACTCTGTCACTGCTGCTGTGTTTAAGAGCTGGGCTGAGGGCTGGGCCAGCTCTGGGCTCCACACACACCATTATTCCAAGGTCAGCTGGAGACTTGACTGCATCGACCTGATTTTCCTTCTGTAAGGACAGACACACAGCATCTTAACACACAGCATCAGTCAGACTACAAATACCTTTCATAAGAACACTGCATTCAATAAATCAACCTCTTGTTCCAGTCTGTTCACCCCTTTAAATTCCTGCAGGGGAAACAGAAAAACCCTTATGTTTTGGAGAGTGTAAGAAAGATATCTACTTCAAACTGAATGCAGCTTTTCCCACTTTGAAGAACCATTGAACTTTCAGCCCTTGTGCTTAGAAGAAATAAAAGGATTTTGTTGCACAATGTGGAATTCCTATCTTAGAAGAAGAAAACTTGCCTTTCTTAGGCAGGAACTGATCTCCAAACCTTTTGCCAGGAGAAAAGACTGAGACCACAGAATAAACAATAACCAAAGGCCAGCTACTTTTCTAACAGACTCCATACTCCACACTCCACTTTATAAGAGCTCTTTCCTGTCCATGTCTCCTTGACCACACCACAACACAGGCAGAGCTGCTGTCTGTCACAGAGGCCCATTTGCTTCCCTGAATTTCTAGCACAGACACCACACATACCCCTCTCCTGGGCAAGGGGACACATCTGTCAGCAGCTGTACTGCTATGAAGAGAGGCTGGAAGGACTTGCTTGCTGCCAAGTCCTTTTATGATCTCTTGCTGCTTCATTCTCAGCCTTTGCAGAAGGTCCTGGTTGGCCTGGCGCATCCTCTCCAGGAGCTCCAAGTCCATCCTACAAGAACATTTTAATGTAAAGCCAGAAGAAGAGTGAACTCCAGAAATTCACTATGTTAAGTGAAGAAACAGACACAGGTGAAACCACTTTCAGGGGACTTTTCCTAAAAAATACTTACGGCTGTTGAAATGTTGATTCTTGCTCCTGAGAAATCAGCCAAACTCCTTATGTTCAGAACCAGCACCACTGGATGCTTCTCTCCCCTTGGATGCACTGTCAAATATTTTGCTCTCAGAAACTGGGAGCTGACTTAACAGAGATAAGAAACTCTGACAGAGGAAACAGTAAACATGAAAAATTCACATCAAAAAGCTAAATAAGAGACATGTGGTTTAGAGACTGTTATCTAGGACATAGTATGCAATTGTGCTGTAATGGTCTTTTGAAGCATTGAAATTTATATTGTGATAACACCAGGATGTTCATAAATTCAAAATATGACCAATTAATAGGAATGTATCTGCTACATCCATTAGAAATACAGAGTCAAAACTGTCCTCTATGTTTCCCAGATGGGAAGGCTCCAAAAGGCTCAACTATGATTCAGGACTGCAGTTCAGGCAATTCCAATCCTGCAAACTAATTAAATTAAATCCCACAAAGGGATGCCCTTTTATTAGAAGAGGGGGTGAAAAGGAGTTAATAAACAGATAAATAAATTAAACCTAGTTTGACTGAAGGCTGTCACACTGTTCAACATCTTTACAATATCACAAGCTCCTCTAGATTTGCAGAAAGTGGATTTTTAAAGAAAACAGCAGCAAACCCTAAACCCAAACTCCCACATTGCTTTTGACTTGACTGATGAATTATGTTCTCAAGAAAATGTGCTTCTCTGGGACCTTTTGTTCCAAAGGATCCCCAAAACATTCTGCAAAGTACATCTGATTTGTTTTTGTGTCTGCTACCTTGGCAACTGGACACGAGGAATCAAATGCACATGTGGTACCACAGCAGTGGGAGTTGAGAATTGAGAGCAGTGCTAACAATCAACAAACTACAACATATCCCTTTCTTACAAAAATAAAGGAGAGGTGCACTACAGAACATAAAATAGAAATATCAGTGTTGAGGCAATTAAAAAAATACAGTAGTTCTCACAGCCTTCACAGGACAAAAGCTAATAGCTTTGATGAGCATCCTCTCCTCATTGCTCATCAGAAAGCAAATACTCTGAAAATAACATCAGTCAAGGGACTTTCTGGAAGGGTTTTACCAGATGAGGTCCACTCTTGGCATAATCTACAAGTCCTTCGTGCTGAACCCCAAGGGCTCAGGTTTATTAAACTGCTCTCATTTGAAACCTTTGTGGAAAGGAGCTTCGCCTCCCGCAACTGGAAATAAACAACGATTATCTCGGGAGCTGAGAACGCTCTCCCTGCGAGAAAGTTGTTCAACGCTCCGCGCTGCTTCTGCACAGACGCGCTGCTTCGGCCCTCCTATGGCCAGGAGGAAGGGGAGAGAGCCCGAGCACTGCAAAATTCCCCTTTCCTCTCCAGGAGGCCGGTGCGGCAGCCGGCAGAGAGCGGTGAACCGCCCCTTCCCTCCCTCCCTCGCAGCGCGGGGAGCCCGCGAGTCGCGCCAGGCCCCGCGGTCCAAAGTGCCCGCGCCGGCTCCGCGCTCCCGGCCCACCNGGCCCGGCCGCGGCCCGCAGGAGGCGGGGGACCCTGCCCCCAGCTCCTGTCGGGAGGGCCACGTACCCCCAGCACTCCCATGGACCAAAGGGATTAGGTTTGAAAACTTGTCACGGGAAATGTGCCCTTTTCTAACACGCCCGACATAACTTATCAGCTGAGGATCCACCACAGTTTCAGGCCTTCTCAAGAAATCATTGATTAATACTGACGATTTTAGTGCAACTAAAACTTTCTATCAGCCAATTCAGTATCACTGTTCCCCTTGTTAATGTTCAAAGTCAGAACACAGAAAAGGTCACTAGTGTCAATCATGCAATTCAGGACCACAAAGCAGCAAAGCTGTACATACTGATGTAAGCTGATGTACTTACACTGGGAGACTGTATCACAACATGCAGGACACATCAGGAGAAACGTTTTTCCAATTCATTTTTATTTTGGTTTCCATTGTTTACAGCACTGTTACAGGACTAACTCATGCAAATTTATCACCTTAAATACAGCAGAGAGAAAACTCACTGGTAAGAGTATTTCAAAGAGCTCCATCAATGTAATGCAACAGGAAAAGTACGTAGCAGCAATAAGATAAAAGTGCATTTAGCTGACCTTCTTTAATGGGAGTTTGGGGAAGGCTGTTTTTGGAATTACCTGTTTTAAGGATTAGTTTAGCATTCTTTGTGAAAATCAGAAGAGAACAAACTCCTCATGATGGTGTTTATTCCTCCACCACTTTCAATTAAGGAAGTGCAGCTGTAATTTGTTTCAGAGGAATCCAGCTTATAGGCCTGTCTGTTAAAAGTTTGATTCTCAATCACTTGGGCTTCCAGGGACAAGGGTTACACCCACAGTGTTAGCAGCTTTGCTTCCGAAAAAGTTCAAGTGGTTCTTTTGCCCCGTTCTGTAGGTTAGGTTTCAGCTCTGCACTGAGAATGCTGACAGCACCAGGGCCTGAGCAGCGTCAGACACACACACAGCAGCAAGACACCCGGTTCTAAGAACCCATCAATCTCTCTTCCCTGCACAGATAAGACACTGGCTTAAAGATCAGCTCATTTATCAGATTTCCCCTAAAGGGCCGCTGAAGAGATGCTAATGCTACCTTCTTCAAAAGCAAGGTCAGCATTTCAAGTAGTCATGAGCTGCTGAGCAGTAGCACATCATCCTCTGCCTCTACCTGGAACTGACAACATCCTTGTGTATTAGGGACGGGCTTAGTATTTTAACTCAGTAGAACAGAACATAGCTTATTACAACTGTGTTTGTGAATCTTCAGTCTCTCGAGAGACTAAAGATTCAAATTTGTTCAGCCAAGACCAGCAGCACAGTAAGACTTAGATGATTCCACTTACTCCAATACACTTCACCACAAGCCCAGAGTACACACTTCAGAAGCAAGGACTCAAATTTCTTTCTTGCTCATTCTCAGATTTGATCAAATCTATATTCCCATCCTGGTGGCTGCCTGAGGAACCCAATCAAGGTTAAAAAAACCTTCTGATGGAAAAAGCTTTTCAGTTTGAGTTGGAGTCAAAGCTTTCTACTGGAAGGGAAAGGTTTGTTTCATTTCTGCATTCTGGAGATCTAAGAGTCTCACCGCCAGCTCCTACACCATCAAGATACTTCAAGTCTTTCTGCAAATTTCAGAACAGCCTTCCCTAAGTACTTGCTGACATTTCACTATCTTTACTCCCTCAAGTATCAGGCAGCTTCTTTCTGGAACTTCCATGATATGAAAAGCATGGGACTTATCAGAGGCACATAAACTCACACCTAAGCATGAACAAGAAATCCTAAAGCCATTTTCAAGGGAAAAGTATGTTTGTCAATAAGAAAAACACTCCACTGCTCAGTAGTTCTGAGTTCAGCTGGGACCTGCTCAAAGACACCCCATACATATTCTGTGTGTGTGATGCTGAAGAGATTTAGGTTGTCACTATCCTCAGAGCTACAAGATCTGATTCTGGATTCCTCAGACATTTTGTAGGCAGAAGGATTATAACCAACACATGGCAAAATACTGACCCACAAAGAGGAAAAGAAGTTTGCAATAGAGGAACTTAATCCTACTCCTCCTAAAATCAGCGACAATTTCTTCTCTATCAATCCCAACAGGAAGAGACTCAAGTCCGTACAATTCCCAAATATTATATTCCAAATTTAAAACTGCATCAGGGCAAAGCTCAACAAGTAATTTCATGTATTTGCAAATAAAGAATGTACTGAAAAAAACTAAATTGCTTTAATCCATTTGTGGCCTGGCAAGAATGAACTACAAGAGCCCCCCACCCCAGAGGAGCTGTACTTGCCAGCATGTTCTGATACTTTTAACAGAAGAGAAACATATCAAACCCTATTGCTGCCTGGACTGTAACATCCCGTGGGAGCTCTACATGAAGCAAAATCTCTTACAGCGTGTAATCCACATGCTGTTCTTGTGGCCAAACAGAGGTAATGGAATTCCACAGGCCTGCTTCCAGAAACACAGCTGTGTTTTTCCAAAGAAAACCCACATTCATCAACTGAGCTCATAATTCAGTGCTTTACATTGTGTCAACTGGCTTCTCTTTCCTAGTTTTCCTCCTCAACAAGCTGCCAAAATATCAGCATTATGTCCTTCACAGGAACTAGTTCTATCTTTGCAAACTATTTGTCCACAGCAGGAAATGGGCTGGAGTGTGTTATTAAAGAGATCTTAAGAGGAAGAAACTAACTCCAAATTTACTAAGCTTACCAAAGCAAAATCTTAGTCCCTCTTGCTCCAGAAGAGAACTGGGTTTTGTTCACAGGTTTAAGCATCCTAAGAGCAATAAACCTTTCTATGAAGGGACATTGTGATTCTGTTATGTTCTAGAATAACAGAATATTAACCTCAGAGACAGGCCTGTGTGGGCTATAAATGCTTTGTGAAACCACCATCACATCTGTGTGCATGGGATCTGTGTTTAGTCAAACAGCTGTTTGTCACACATACATCAGCCTGGGGCTTGGAAGTCAAAAGTTCTGTCTTTATGAAGTAAAACAAATGACTCCATAAAGATGTGTCAGAATAACTTTTAACCTGATAAATATTTGCTTGATTGCTTTAAATTTGTTTCAAGCAAAATGAAGTACAGTAAAAGCCCCCTGTAAATGTATAAAGCACACACTCCTCCTGAAATAGCGTGGTCTCACAAGGAAAAAGAAGTTATTAACAGCTAGTGTTTAGAGGTGGGACACAGAACAGGGAAGCAGAATCCTACTGTTCACACAGCAGCTGGAAACACAGCAACAGGCTCTTGCTCATTCCCTTTAGGGAATTCCATCACCCACCATGTTCTCTGCAGTAATTAAGAGAGCACTGAAGGGAAACTGTTGTTTTTCTCTTCTTCCCACACTATCTGCTTTGCTGCAGGTACTGGTGTGTGAACATGTTGAGCTCACTGTCAAGCCAACCTGCTTTGTTCCTGCAAGGACAGAAAGTTTTGTCAGGTGAATGACACAGCTCTTCTCAAGTCAGTCAGAAAGAAGTGCAACAAAAATGAGTACACAGCAAGGCATGGAGTGCCAGAGGTTCATTCCAAAAGGCTGCTGCCATTCCTTGCAGGTCAAGAATGCTTGCCTGCTGTCACTCCCTAAGCTTTGAGGTTTAAACACAGATCTTGGACACAACTTCACATTGGTCTTACTGTGTAGGTAAGGAATGTTTGAAACTTCCCAACAGCCTCTGCAGGGTAAAGAAAGCAGCAGACTACTGGGTACAAAGGTGAAGGCAAGACTTTTTGCCTAATTTTATAAGGGCCTAAAGGAGGTTGTAGGAGTGGAGGACTGTATGTTTTGATAAATGGGAGGAACTGTAATTCCAAACAAATAAAAAACAGGAAGATAAAGGTGGTTTTTGAGACAGAAGCTTTAAATGACTGTCAACAGTCCATAGGAAAGTACCTAGTGAAAGGGAACATGACTTGGTAGGGAAGAGTGCTGACACCTGCACATCAAGTGCTATGACAAAGACAGAATGAACTCTAAGCTATAGCTCATAAGAACATCCTGGGGCAATCACATAAAAAACAATTGTATGGAATAACCAAATCTCACCTGAGCAGTTTTGCTTTGCTCTGCAGTGAATCCAGAACTTCAATTTTTTTATTCATGGCAGAAATTTCTTGCTCAAGATTCTCCCGTGTAACATCCACTTGCTGACACAAATGAGCAAACGTTCCAGCAAGCTCTCTATGAAACAAGAAGAGTTGAGTATGATGGAAAGTAAGATCAAGCAGCACATTCAAGGAATAAATCCCTTTGATTTATAGGGATGATGGTATTGTGACTCAGACACTCTTTCCACTTCTGCACAAGAATATGTCAGAGCATTTTTATCTGAGACATGGAAGTACATTAAGACTAATGCCTAACAGTTCCCAAACACTATATATTCAAAATAAGAGTAATATTATTTTAAAACATTTTTTTAATCTGGAATTTAGCATGAAGTTATCTTTTTTTTAACAAGGAACAGCATTTAAAAAAACCCAAAACAAATAAGAGAATTTCCCTAAGGTGTTAGCTGAATACAGGGACTCACTGCTGGACTTGGTGGCTGCAGTTCGAGCCCGTGTAGCTGACAATGAGCTGCAGCTTCTCCCCAGCATACTCCACAAACTGCCGCTTGAAAGCTCTCTCCTTCGCTTTGGTGGTCCAGGTGAGGCGCTCGTACACATAGAGCAGCCCATAGAGGCCAAAGGAGAGGGCAATCAGCCTCCAACCCACGGCCTTCCACACCTAAAGCAGCACAAGGAAAAACACATCACACACCCATCATCTCAGACTGATGCTCCTAACAATGGTGCAAAATCAGCTCACTGCACTCAAATGAAGATCAAAGGAGAAAATAGGTCACTCACTATCTGTGAATAGCAAATATCTACAGGATTCAGCAGTGCAAGTGCTTTTTACATCAGTGCTCCAACTTAAGTCATAAAAATGCTGCCTAGAATGCACACATACCACACCACCAACCACGATGATCCCCATAGAAGTTCGGGAAGTTAAAGAGGCCAGTCCAGTCACCATGGACACCATGAGTTCTTCCTGGGTCATAGAGCCCTGAGGCAAAGGAGGCAGACTGGGATTTGCTGGTGTTAAAGGGCGCTGAACCTAATTAGACAAACAGGGACAAAACAAAATCAAAGGAGAGAATAAGAGGAGGAAAACCATTGCTCTTCCCACTGAAGGAACTTCAGCAGCCTTAGAAATAATGAACACCCACCCCAACCACTAAATAAGGTATTCTACCTGGTCATTATAGCCCATCAAGGCCCGACGACCATTCTTTGGTCCCAAAAATCTGTTCACCAGCATTGTCCACCCGAGTGAGAAATGGAATTCTATGTCCTCCTGGAAGTCGGCACAGAGCTTGTCACAGTTCAGATCATAGCTGAGCATGAAGCACTGCCGGGGAATCAGCATGTCTATCTGGCCCCGCACAGAGACTGGCAGGAGGGGTTTTAAACCATCTGCACAGACAGAAAACAAAAAATAGCTGTTGAGTTCACAAGAATTAACTGGTCTTGTATTCCATAATCAGGGTGCTTACAGCTTGTTTGATCCTCCACAGTTACTTTCCTTAGTGTGTTAAATTTCATAAGCCATTACTATTGCAAAGTAAGAGACACATCATCAATTATTATTCAGTTCTTGGTTCCTCAGATCAACCCAGAGAGAAATCTTTCCATGGACCCTCCAAAATCCTTGCAGGTAGTAGGTGAAGTTTACAGATTAGCAAGACCTTGGAAAATAAAACCTGACACCCAGTTCTACAAGTCTTTAGGCATCATAGTCCCATTAAATCCCATATTCAGACAGGCACCTAGTTACAAGTCATTTGTATTTCATTAGGATTTGGTGTGAGAATCCCCCAAATTTCCAAAGCCACAGTTCCTCTCTGTCATGAGGACACTGTGACTGTACATATTCACTAGGAAATCACTGCACAAGTTCAGACACAGAACTAGTCCTCTGCACAAGAGCATTACTCATTAGGATGGAAACTAAGATGGTGCCAGCTGCACATCAGCCATTGGATTAACGAGAAACCCAGAACATTTACCTAGTTATTCTGCATTGCAATTCAAGGGAAGAGAAAGGGCAACATTGCCTGTGGAACTGACCTATCATTTCTTGCTGCATCGTCTGCAGGGAAGTTGTGATAGCACTGGAGCAACGATCTGACATGTTACGGCCCAGACCTTCCTCGATGTGTTTATGCAGCTCCTGACAAACAAAAAGAATTACTAAGATTAGAATAAACATGGCTAAGATGCAGGCTGAAGGTGTTAGAGCTTGCTAGTTAAAAAGACCTCCAAGAACAGGAGCACACAAACTGTCTGCCCAGTGTTCTAACATTAATTTCATACTTCCGCCCATTTTTCAGCAAAGAAGATGAAAAGGCAAATAAAAAAAATCTCACAAGGACTCTTTAGTTCAGGAAAAGTTCTGTTCAATCTATGTAATGTGATATAGAACCTGTATCAATTTATTAGTGAGATTATTAAAAAACTAAAGCTTTAGCTCATATCCTAGTTGGAAGATTGTTAAACATCTCAATGAGCTGGCATAATTACTCAGAGCTAAAACAGGTCTCTTAAATTGCTTAAGCAAACATCACTTACACTCTTGTACACTTTAAGAACTACTTGAGATGGATGGAAGTCTGCTTGGTATTCATCTACCAACACTGAGAGCCGTCTGATTTCTTCTGCCATTGCATTTGACACCTAGAGAAATAGCACAGGAGAGAAAATAGAGCTTCTGAAAGCATTTCTCTTCTTCCCATCTGTAACTCGCACATTGCTAGGACTTCAGAGCTTTGTCAGCACTGCACATTTTCCCCACCATGCTGGTAGCAGTTTCAGACAATTGAGTTTCCACAGAAGCTCCTCCTTACCTGCCTCTCCACCTCTTCTGTGATTTGTTTGATTTTCCGCTTGTAGTCTTGAGTAAGGAGCTCCAGCTGTTTGTCAATAAAGCCCAGACGATCCTGACGTTCCTCTCGCATTTCCAGACAGTAAACTCTAGTGAAAAAAAACAAACCCCTGTCCATCAAAATGCCAGAAACATGCATTTTTGATCTATAAATATATTTGAATTCCAGAAATCCCAGATTTTCCTGCCCAGTAACAAAACATGTCAGTATCTGCAACATATTACACAGTCATGGCACACAACAAAAACGAAGTCCTCTTCCCAATACTTCCATAATTCAGTGGAAGGAAGACCACAAGCATGTATCCTTCCTGCTCCCAAACAGCTGTATTCTGCTTTGCATTTCAAATGCCCAAATTCCCTTACATCTCTCCCAGAACCCAAACTTCAGTTATGCAAGCTCCCAGCATCAGCTCTCACCGCTGTTCCTGGGCAGCAACGTGAACAGAGTCCATGATGAGACGAACATCTTCTGCAATTTGCTTCGCTCTCACCGTATGCTGCTCAAACTTTGTTTTTACAGCTGACTGCGAGATACATTCCTGTACACAAAAGGCAGCCCAAGATTAGCAGCAGGCAGGACCATACTAACACAACTTCTCCTTCCTGCACCATCTATTTCCAAAATGTGTCCCCACAAGTGCCAGTCTTTCAGGAGTAAAATCTAACCAAAAGGTCAGTGCACAAAATGCTCACCTCAAACCTTCTCTCGAAGCTTTGAAATTCAAGCATTCTTACTTGAAATCCATCTGCCAATGCTCCACCTGAGAGAAGGAATGCACAAAACAACCACTTACATTTAGAGAAAGCAATCAGATGTTGGACATCAGGAAATGCTCCTGCTTTACACTGAAGCCAATGCAAAAGTGCTAAGTAACCCCTTCTGTTATGATTGTCTTATTAATAATTTGGCCTACCCCAGTTTTATACATTTTTTGAAACAAGATACTCTCTATTTTCTTCTCTAGAAGTAAATAGAAAGTTTCTGCTAGCTTTCCTCACCTCCTTCTGGCATCCCTTGAGCCTTCTGAATCCTGGCATTCAGCACTTCTTTTGCAGACACAAAGAAAATTCGATCTCCTGCCTGGGTCCGATCCACCACACCCAGCTCATCCACCAGGAAACTGCTACACCGCTCCATGTGCTGCCGGCGCACCTGAGGGAACCACACAACCAGTTAAATCCACTTTTTCCATCTCTTAAAGGTTAGACCAGGCACCCAAATGCCCTCTGCTGGTCTAAGCTACCAAAAAAGCATTAAAAAAAATTTTTGCTATTTTATGGAATTTTCCAGAGGTTATCTAAAGTGTTCTAACTTTAAACAGCCCCTGTGAGACTCTTGATTTCCTGCTCAGGAATTTCAGGAGTCATGCCCTGACCACTTGTCTATACTCCCTCTAGTCTCCACACTAAGGGGATAAAAATTCAGCCTGTAAAACAATCACACATAGCACTGATTGCATCCCCAAGGGCCAGAGTCAAAAGACATTCCACAATATCCCTGCAAAGAGAAGTACTTGAAACACATCACAAACCTCTTCCATGTATTCTGGTTCAGAGGCAGATGCATCCCAACGGTTATTTAAAATAAATATATTGGGTCGAGACAGACGTTCATTCACCTTGTGAAAGAACTGCTTCTCCTAAGGAAAATGAAACAAAACCTCTTTAGATTAATATGTCAAATATTTTTAAGCTTTATCCAGATTCATTGAACAAGTGGACTTGCACATACAGTTTGCATCAACGTTGATTCAGAATTTGCCACCAGTACAAATACGTCAGCATCGAGACAGAACTTGTCAATCCAGCTGTCCAGCTCTGTGGTGACATCAATGCCAGGGCTAGCAATAAAGAGAAATGAGATATTACTGTGCTGTGAATACAGCAAAAACGGAATTTAAAAAGTTAGTAAGAGCTTTTCAGAGCATTAGTTTCCCATGTCAGAGCTACACTGCCCTGAGGTGACAGAGTACAGGCTAAAAGGAAGTAATTACCAAGAAAATCACACTGTTAATTACAGCAAGGTACTTTGGTCACTGTCTTAGATTAGAACAAAGTCAATTCCCTTGAGGTTTGTTAAATACATATATATTTGAAAACATTTCCATAATTAGTCTGTGATAAGCTGGAAAGGAAAGAAAGCTATTTTCTCACCTGTCCATCAGCACCAGGTCGTCCTTTAAGAGAGAACACTTGGAATTGGGCCACATTACACTGACCAGGCTGCCAGCATTCAGATGTTCATCCTGATGAAGGGCGTGAGCCAGCTGGTTTACTGTCTGTGAAAAGATGAAATAACATTTCCTGTATGCCCACACCCATTACAATTATCCTCCCTTCGAGGCTGTTCACAATCTGAGATAAAGCCCAAGTCCAAATTATTTTCTCTCTGGAAGGTTTTCCACATAAAACCTTCTTGAGTGTCCTAGGAAAAATGCAACTGTGAGAGAGTTTATGAGAGATCTTTCCTGTCGGGAAAGGCTGCTGAGGAATTATCAGGAAGTCTGTGATTCTGTCAGTCACACAAAGCTCAGAAACTCCTGAGTCACTGTTCACTGCTATCACTGACAAATGCAACATATCATCTCTGTCACAAAAGGAACAAGTCCCCATCCTGCAACTTGCTTCATTCCTTACTTCTTACATCTAACAAAGACTCATTCTTCATCTCCACTCCTTCAGTGATTAAAATCCTTAACTGTGAAATTTAATTTTCTTGTTTCTTCCCTTTTCTGACATTTCTGAAGAGTTCTTATCCTTAACCCTATACTTAAGGAAATTGTACCTTAACACTCTTCTTCTCCTCTGAGCCTTCTGTCAGCAGGAAAGCCTCGTGCCCATCTGTCCCTTCTACACGCAAGAAGCAGTTAGTGGTGTGTCCAATTCCTGAAGGAAGAACTTTGTCCCACAGCATGGCATTTATCACGGTGCTCTTCCCATTGCTTGTCCTGCAGTCACATTAAGGACAGTGTTTCAGCTTCCAAGAGCCAGGTGTGCTCATTTTGATATTACAAAAGCAAGTTGTCTAAAGCCAAGCTGTATCAGAGCCATTCACAATTTAGATGCCAGAGGCAACCTGCAAAGAGACTTCTCTATTTTCCTATTTTAAGAATTCTTCAAACTGAAGAATTACATGATACAGTATTAGTTTCCAATTTACAAGAGCACCTGTATCAGGAACACAGACATTACAAGCAAAAGCTAAAACACTGGTGTTACTATAAATATTTTTCCTGGTGACAATCCTCAAATGCTTTACTGAGGGGAGCGTAGGCAACACAAGCACGTGACTCACCTCCCAAAAAAAGCAACTTTCATGTGTCGTCTTGCCAACACTTCACTAATACCACTGACTTTTGACAGGTAGCCTTTGACTTCCAGTACCTGCTCTTCTGTGGTGACAGGATCAAGCTCTGCATTCTTGTGTGTTTCTAAAATCAAAAAAGATAATACCTCTGACTGCCAGAAGCCATCTGGGTCAGTCCTGGGTGAAACCCCTCTGTGTGGTGGTAACGCACAGAACTGAATGTTTATCTGTGTCCCACAGCTCGTGTGGGTGATCTTGACAAAAGCAATGACACCCCGAAGCAATGCTACAACAGCATTTATCAACTGGCCTCTTTCGTGTATCTTATAACTGTTCCCATTCTTGGGACTGCCTTGAACAGAACAGCCAACACTGCAGACAGTCCAGCACCCTCAGAGATAAAATCTGTCTGTGCCTTAAGCTGTTAAAGCCAATTACTGGCGTAGGTTACATGTCAGTAGCAATGATGTGTTCAGGCGAGAATATTGAAAGGATTATAAGCAAAAAAAACCCCTACTGAGGTTGTGTAATTAATAGAAAATCTCCCAAATATAAAATTCAACCATAGCTCCCTAACTAGCTCAGTTTCTTAACATGCATGAACTTCTCATTTTCAAAATATGCACCTGAACTCCACCCAAATTCAACAAAAAAATCTTCAGTTTTTCTTACAAACATGAATGCATAAACAGATGTGTGTGTATAAATAAACACAGATTAAGCAGTGCTATTTAACTGATTGAGGGGATTTGGTGTGTGTTTTTTGGAAACTTGTACATGGGCAGAGCACTGTTACACACTCATCATTCAAGAACTCAGCTTACCTTCCAGGAACAAGGAGCTCTCATTGATGTATGCAGCCAGCTGTTCAAAGATACCATTGATTTTCTTCTTTGCAGTGACAAAATGTTTAAGTGGGGAAGCATTTACGTCAGCCATGTGTCTTTTATCCTTCTTCACTGCAACTATTGAGTTGGAACGAGTAAACAACAGGGACATTGCGCTACAGGGGAAAACCCAGTAAAGACCAGTGTCACCAAGTATCACCAGGTATCCAAGGGGATGTAATAACAGGACAAGGGGGATGGCTTTCTATTTACAGAGGGCAGGGTGAAGTGGGATACTGGGAAGAATTTCTTCCCTGTGAAGGTGGGGAGGCCCTGGCACAGGTTTTGCAGAGAAGCTGTGGCTGCTCCATCCCTGAAGTGCTCAAGGCCAGGCTGGACAGGACTTGATCCACCCGGTCTGGCAGAAAGTGTCCCCGCCCACAGCAGCAGGGATAATCTTTAAGATCCCTTCCAACCCGAACCACTCCGTGATTCTGTGATCCAACCGAGCATCTTTACAAGAACTAGATAAATATGCGTTTTAAGAACTATCTTATTTCTTTCACAAAAGAATTGTTTCACTTTATACAACTCATGTATCAGGAAAAAAACCCAAACTCTTTCTTTCTCCCTTCCAATAAACAGGCTCGTAGTGATCATTCCTCCCCACCCTCCGCTTACTTTCTGGATGAGTTACGTTTTCACAAGTCAGGCATGGCCAGCTTGAGGCCCTCTCGAAGACAACTGGCAGCAGCTTTCCCTGCCTTCTCCCTCGCCCCGGCTGCACTCCGTCCCGCAGCTCCTTCACTGCCGAGTCCAGCCGGTCTCCACCCCTGTGGCAGAGGGACCGCGGATGAGGGACACAGGCTACGGAGCTCCGTCACGGGCTCTGCTCCCCCGCCAGCCCGGTGTGCCTGGAGAATGCCCCCGGCTCTGCTCCCCCGCCAGCCCGGTGTGCTCGGAGAATTCTCCAGGCTCTGTTTCCCCGCCAGCCCGGTGTGCCCGGAGATGCCCCCGGCTCTGCTCCCCCGCCAGCCCGGTGTGCCCGGAGAATGCTCTGGGCTCTGCTCCCCCGCGATCCCGGTGTGCCCCAGGGATGCTCTGGTCCCCCGCCACACCGGTGGAAAACGCGTTGGGCTGACGCTCCGCACTGACACCGCCGCCTCCCCCTCAGCCCTCAGGGGCGGGCGGAAAGGGCGGGAACCGCCCTGCTCGTGCCCGCCTCGCGCCCCCTCAGGAGGGTCCGACACTCATCCGTCCCTGCCCTCGTCCCTGTCCCTATCCCTGCTGCTCCGGAGGCGCCCCTCAGAGGGGCCGGCCCGGCCTGGAGCAGCTGCCAGGTCCCCTCGGCCCTGCCCGGCTCCGCCCGGGGCTCACCTTCACCGCCGCTCCCTCACGGCCGCCATGTCACTCTGAGGCGCCGTCGCCAGGGAGGTGCGAAAGGCTTCCGTCATGGCCGCGCGCCGCGCGCGGGGCACGCTGGGAGCTGTAGTTCCGGGGCCGGGTGGCGGCCCGGCCTCGCCTCAGGAGCAGAACCCGGGGACCGTGTCATGGAAAAGGGTTTAATGCGACTCCCCGCGCTCAAACCGTACAGCTCGTTAACGCCCGAGGAAACACACGACGAAATAACGGAAAGAAACCTCAAAAAATAGCCCCTACTGGTGAATAAATACGTAATACACATTTTGGACATCTCGACCACTGGCTTATCACTCCCTTCGTTTGGTAACAGACAGTCACGTAAGAGGATTTAGCACGCTTTTACTTCTCAAATGATTGCCCCTGCCTGGATTTTTCTTTCCTGGGTGCAGGTGAGTGTGTGGGCTTGAAACAGAGCCAAAAGCTCGAGGAAAGCAGTGGAGAACGCTGTAAGTCCTTTCCTCAGGCAATTCCAGCTGTGTCCAGCTCCTGCCAGAACTCGCCTGTCTAAAGCTGTTCTGCCCCCATGAGAGCGACCCACCCCAGGAGAAGGGGCTCTACCCTGACAGTCGGGCAGCAGAAGCTGCAGACAGACAACTAAAAGGATTTTTGTAATTGTTTTTGCTAAGGACAATCACTCTGTGAAGTTACTGATTGTGAAACACGCTAGTCTGGCATAACAGTGTCTGATAGGCAGGGCAGGTATCTCACAGGCACAGACAGAAAAGGTTTCTGCCCCTTCCCTCTCTAACCACAGGTTTAGTCTAGACATATTTTTACACCCACTGCTTCACCACAAGCTCTCAGCACTTCCCAACCACTCGTTTCTATCAGCCTTGACCCCACTGGAGAAGTTTCTGCAATGGAGTGTTTTGGTTTTCAATCTCAAAGAATAGAAACACTGAATAGTTATTTCCTCTAAGAGCCAGAGAACAGCTCTTTCCATCTAATGTGAACAGGCCATCAAAGAAAATTATCAAAACAATCTCTGGCAATTGGAATGAGGCTACCAAAGACCACTGGGACCTCTGGGTTGTTATCCAGAGCTTTTGACTATCCTAACATGGTACAGAACAGAGACAACTCCACAGTGAAGCCCTGACTGATGTAGTTTTTCCCAGTCTTCCCTTTCTTAGATTTAATCTACATATTGACATGGCCAGAATTTGTGTGGGTATGCCTGCTGCTCTTAGCTGGAGAAACAGAAGGTAGGGGGGTCTTTTATCCCTTCAGTTTAATCCCAGAGGTAAAGCATCATCAGAGGACCTTCCTTTAGCTAACCAGAAGCACCTATGTTGCCACTGCTGCTGCTTTGAACTTTGTGATTTGCTTGCAAGGACAGCAAAAAGGTGAGGAATCAGATGATCCTCAGGTTCCTACTACTCAGTTTCATTTGGTGTGACACTTAACTGTTATGACTCCTGGAGTCAGCTCCCTGATTGGTTTATATTTGGAATAATGTCCTGGAATTATTGTCTAACATCCAGTCCCATATATGTTGTGGATGAGAACAGGCTTCCAGCTTGTAACTTGCCTCCAAAAAGCCGGATTCCCAGTCCAAAAAAGCATTTTTTAAAGCCAATCAATCACTGATAAAAGTTCAAGTAAACGGCACTTTCAAGAAAACAGTGGATGAGGAGCAGAATCAAAAATGAAGGCACAAAATCTCCTTTGGACTTCTTCAGCAACATTCCTAGATATTACCTGCAGTATCAGAGAGGGAGATCTTCCAGTAGTGGAGTCTTAGAACATCATTAAAAAATCATATTAAAAATCATGTACAAATCAAATCCAAATCGCTTCGAGCAATGCCTTAGAAACTCTCAGCAGCATTCCCTGTTTCCACTCAAAAGTCAGCAGTGAGCAGGGCCAGGGGAATGTCCTTCCTGGGAAGCAGAACTCTAGGGGTCAAGAAAGGACACTGCAATGTAGCGAGTTCCTTTGGTGGTTGGAAGACCTTCGTGGTAGTGGGTCAGGCGGCCGGGGTGCATAAGGGTCCACCCCTTCCGTGGAGCTCGGATGGAGCAGTTGTAGCGCAGGAAACGGCAGCCTCCTCCCTGGGGGAACACGAGAGACACGTCAGCTTGGCAAAAAGGCCTCAGGGCAGGGGTTCCCTGCCTTCTGACAGTGCTGCTGAAAACGTGACAGGGTGCTTGGTGGATCTCCTGTGTGCTGATGCATTCAAAAATCTCTTTGATTGATCTCTTTTGCAGTTGAAAAAAAGCCTTCAAGCAGGCGATGGGGAATGCAGGATTGCCAGAGACTCACCCCAAACATAAGCCAGTCATTAATTGTAATTCTTAGTGTGAAGGAGACGTGGATCAGGGAAGTGTTTTCAGGTGCTTGCTGCACTCTGCCCCTGTAGCACACACTCACCTCATAGTCAATGCCAACTCTGTTCAAGGCGATGTTGATGGTGAAGGTGGACGCGTCGTGGTGGGGCATCAGGGATGGCTGTTCGTCAGGTTTGTAGCGAACCACAAAGGCCAGCTCAAACTGGGTCTGAGACAGAACAACAGAGAGCACTGTTACAGGGCTGTAGTGGTCTGTGGCTCCCGAGCTGCAGAGCAGCATGTAACACTGAAACTGCATCCCACTGCTAAAGGAGAAAGGCAACAATCAGGCAGAAGAAATTGCATGTTTTCTAATGCACATACTTATGCCACACTGCAGGGTCAGTTCCTCTGTACTGGGAAATTGTGTGTGTATTGCTGAAGTATTCTGGCAGTCTTCTCACAAAGCTGCTGCTGGAAGAGGTGCTGAGCTGACCATGAGTTTTGATGTTAAGGTGGACATACCTTGGTGTAGTATCCTGGGTACAGTTTCTCTGTGATAGGTGCTATATAGTCCAGAAGAAACTTATACCATTCTCTTTCAAAGCCAATTTGGTTCATGTGGATGTCAATAGTTGGGACGTTCTCATATCCTCCTTGTATTCTGCTGTCCTGATATAGAATCAACAGAAATACCCATAAGGATGGGAACTTTAGAGTTCAGGAATAAAAAGTATTTGTTTCTGATAACTAATATGATGTTTGTTTATCAGAATTTGCAGGATGGAAAGCTCATTTCAAACCATAATTAAACCCTAAGGGAAACAATATTACCATAAGAGAGGCTGAACACTGGAACTTCAGAGGACACTAAAGAGGACTCAGGGAAAAATCAGAGTTAATCAGGAGTAGAATTAAAGTATTGTCTCTACTTTTCTGGTTTAATTCAGGCTCTAATGCCTTCCCACAGGAGGCATGCTACCATCAGATATACAAAGAAAATGGTGTGGCCCAGAACTCAAAAGAGCTTCTGCTTGTACTTACAGTGTTGTCACCTGTGGACCACTGGCCATAATGTTCCATTTCTTCCACCAGCTCATCACAGGCAGTGTCAGTGAATATGGGGAACCAGTAAACATCTGGGCAGGGCTGCAGACAGCAGAAGCAAGGACAGATGCTTGAGGTAAAAGAAGTAAGGCTAAACTGAGTGTAGACTAAGTGGAAAGACACTAAAATATTGAGGATAGAAATTTGTCTTCTGATCTATGTTCCCCACATCCACTTAAGAGAGCTGGAGATGTACTTCTAGGAGAATGATTTGGCTTAGAAGTACTTTCAAGGTCATGTTTCCTGTGCTGAACTGCTTATTCCTGAGAATTACAATAATGATAAAGCATTGTTCTGATGCTTATCTCCCATTCTGATGGATAAGAGTGATGTTTTCTTACCATTTCTACCAATTTCCCTTTCAGAGCTGCTGTGTAGTTTTCATGGATGTACTTTTCTCTCCAGTCCTGCAATTAGAAGATAAGCAGACCAGTAATTTCTGTGGGGCCCCTGCTTAAAGAGGTAATAAAAGGCCAGGAATTCATGCAAGCAGTATTTCACAGTCTCTGAAGATCCATATGTTACAAGTTCCAAAAACATGTTCCCTTTAAATTCTGTGCCTGTGCTCCTCATCCCACCTGAGAGACACCATTACTACAAAGCCTGGACTTCCCATAGTGGAGAAGCTAATACCAGATCTTCCCCCATTGCTGTGCCTGCTGAGTATGCAGGTTATCTCACCTCAGGATTGCTGAATATTTGCCAGAGATCATTGTGGAGGTGACTTGTCTGGTAATTCTCCAGGGACAGTATGTGTCCGAACTGATGCCGGTTTGTCAGGTACATAAAGACTCCCTGCAGGAAAGAGAAATAATAAAGCCTTCATATTTCTGAAAGCCACCACGAAACCAAGCACTGGACAGTTCTCCAAGCTGTTCATTTACTCATTCTTTCTCTTGTGGGCTTTCAGTTTTATTTCCACCCTGGATATGAGAAACTTTGAAAGGTTATAGGCAGAGACAGTAATTCTGTGTCCTATCAGCTGGACTGGAAGCAGAGGAGAGCAGCAGCTGTGAGATTAGGGTCTTCCTTCTTTACCCTGTCAATCCCATTTAGACAGTCCTGAAGAGGCCCAAGAACAAAA
Source organism: Notiomystis cincta (assembly GCA_013398075.1). Classification (NCBI taxonomy): domain Eukaryota; kingdom Metazoa; phylum Chordata; class Aves; order Passeriformes; family Notiomystidae; genus Notiomystis; species Notiomystis cincta. Next base: position 112,346 of record VZRX01010001.1, read on the forward strand.
ATGTTATCCACCTTTAGTGACCCATGGCTATGCATGGTTTCACAGCAAGACAGAAATCCCATGCTGTTCGAAAGTCTGCTCTGTACTGATTAGTACCAGTTCACCCTATCCCTGCCCTGGCAGAGCTGAATGCCTTGAAACCACTTAATCCTGTACCCTTTGCCCTGGCATGCAGCTCTCCCCTGCCAGCCTCGCTCCTCGACTGACCTGATCCCGAATGTTGTGGCAGAAAGCCATGTCAGCATCCAGCTTGCCACTGTGGAACAGATCTCCCTGGTCCAGCTCCGAGCGCAGAGCCTTGGCTTTCACCATGTAAACGCTGCTGATGTAGGGAACGTTCCAAAGCCCTCTGAAACACAGCAGAAGAGAAGTGAGATTTGAAACACCACTAAGACAGGTACTGCTGGACTTGACAGGGTGACAGGCAGCACTGCAGCATCAGCCAGGCTTGCCTAAATGAGCCAACACAGAACAGCAGGGAGAAACCATACCAGAAAAAAATCACTTATATTGCCCACAGCTTTTAAGCTGCACAAATTGCTAGTCCACTGTCAAAGCAATTAATTGCTACTAATTATTTTTGCTAGGGACATTATTAATGGCTTGAATCTCTTCCCAGAGAGATCAACATATTTTTTCCAATGATTTAAAGAAACTGAGCCAGCCAAAAGTGCACAAGCTGATTTATAGCTTTTATTGCACATACAATGGCCTATAAATAAGAGGGTCCCTCAAGAATATGAATGAATCAACAATTCTATTTTGTTAATCTTCCATTTAAGGATCACCTGGTATTTTCTGAAAATTTATCTGACAGAGATTAAACAGCACTTTACAGGATTTTAAAGATCACACTAACTATAATCCTCAGGTGGGAAAACATGACATGAGTAAGATGAGATGATTTCAGCAGTCAGTACTCTCAAACCCTTATTCTGATCATAAGAAAATCTGCCCCAAGTGTGTATTTGTCTTTGCTCAGGGGAGAACACAAAGCAACTTCCAAATGGGAGCAGAGACTTTTCCTTTCCTATACACAAAGACATTTGTGTTCTTTGACTTTAGTTTGATGATAATGTGCTGCAGCAAGCTTTACATTTGAGGGATTGTATCAGGGCAAAGCTCTCTCTGAATACTCACACTCTCCTCCTTTGAACAATATCCACATAATCTTCTGAGCGAGCATAGTATCCATCAGGGCTCAGTGCTCCCCAGAAATTGGACCACAGCTTCTCATGGCGGCTTACCAGGGGAGCAATCACCAGCCTGGAAGCATGAAGGAAAAAGGAATTGCAGGACAGGATGTTACCACAGGAAGAAAAGGAAAATATTTACAAACTATAGTACTATAAGAGCTATTTCCTCCCTTGTTTACAGAGTTGCTGTTTTGTTAACTCTGTTGGAATGAAATGCTACATAAGAAAGGGTAAATACAGTCCCAATCACCTCTCTAACTGCACCAGGTCTGTTAGAATCCAATTTGTTGTAGTGACTATCTAAAAACAAAGCCAAGGATGATTTATATCCCCTGCCTAAAATCCAGGGATTACAAACTACCATAAAATAAAAAAAAACATGTAAGAGATGTTTGGCTAACATCCCATCTCTGCACAGCCCTCCTGTTCCCTACACATCTCAGGGGTGTGCACTGAATTCCTCATGTGAGATGGCCAGTAAGCATTTCTCAGCCCAAAGAACTCACTTGTTCTGTTCAATCAGGATCCTCAGAGTCTCTTTGTTCTTCAGAACTACCTCAGCATCCAGGCTAAAGTAATAGTCACAGTCAGGATCCTTCCTGCACAAATCCCTACAGCCAGAGAAAAGAAAAGTCACATCCTAAACCAGAGGAAGACAAAGTACAGAGCACCAAGAATTCCTTCACCTTGTAGTCTAAAGGTCTTCTGAGTGCTCAGAGGAATTTGGTTTAATGTAACAACCCAGAGGGCCAGCATTGTACAAGCACATCAGATTCAGTCTCCAACAGCAATACTGAGACACAGCCAAAATCACATTTAGCAAACTCTTTCCTCAGCTCAAAATGAAGAGGTTCCCATTTACAGCTGGACCAACTCCAGACCAGAGCTCAAACCTCCTGATCACAGACAGGAAGACACTCTCCCCCTAGTTCTTAGTTTTGCTACACCACTCCTGCTCTTCAGAGATATAGGTACATATCCTTTGTGCTCTATGGCTGGGTATATAGATGAGGGCAGGTGATACATGATTATCCTTCTGTCAGAACAAAGGACCAGTGAGAACTTAGCTTCTGAATCTGGACAAAGTGAGCTGGTATGGAAGCTGATTTTTTTCCCAATATATAAGGGCATCAGAGTTAATGCTAGAAAAACTGAAAGGGTGACTGAAAAAAGAAGAGCAATCACTTGACAGGGATAATCCTCAGAAAAAAAGTCTTAGTTTGGACACAAGCTGTCTCTGCTGTTATCAGGTATGGCCTCTTCACTTACATGCCCAAGTTCCGTGCCTCAGCATTCTCCACCTCATCATCTGGTCCGATCACTTTGACACTGAGATATTCTTTGCCATGCTCTTCTACAAAAGAGTCCACCTCCATCACATGATGTTCCTCCTATTCCAAAAGTAAGGAAAAAAAGGTAAAATGGGCTCATCCAGGCCACTCAGCCTCTTGTTCTTGGAAATGAGTAGATGGGCAACAGCTCTTAAGCCCATTTCCACACATTCACAGCTGGATGGGCGTCACTGCAGATAAGTACTGTGATCACACAGCCTGGAAGTCTAGCCCAAGGTTGCAAAGGTGCCTAGAGTAGGGGAGGATGTGGACATTTTCCCTGCATGTGCTGAGGCCATCACAAGCCAGCTTCACTTACATGGTTGTGAATGAAAAGCTGGATTCGTTGCTTTGGGTAATGAAGGTTGCAAAGCCGCAAGAAGAACTGGGACAGGAAGGGGGTGGGCTGCTCGATGAAAATGCCAATCAGCATCATTGGCAATGCCTCATCCTACATTCAGGGACAAGAGGAGAGAAGTGTGAGTTGTGTTTCACATCAGGCACAGAAGATCCCATTATAGCTGTAAGACTTGTTTTGAGAGCTTTGAATAGAATCCGTCTTACCTTAAAGCCCGTGAGGCTTCGCAGCCCTTCGTCACACACCGTGCAGCCTGTCTCAAAGGTCCATGTTTGAGGAATGTAGTTTCCCAGGTAGTTCAGCTGCAGCTGCAAAAGGCAATTTGCACCATTATTCATTACAGGGCATGGGAGTTTCTTTGTGTGCACCTCCACTGTGGGATCACATTTCAACTTCATTGACCCTCTCCATGGAAAGCATGACAGCCTGAGGGTCCAGCTACATGTGGGTCTTTGAACCAGATCCACCTTGCTGCTTTGGGCCTGGACTGCTTGTTGTTTCTCAAATCCAACTGCACACAGAGAAAGTCAATATATGTGAAGGCAGTAACCTGATCCATCGAGCTTAAAGGGTCACTTTGCAACAAACACAGACCAAAGCTTTCTCTCAGGACAGTACACTTACCTTGGTGGGTCCATTTCCATGGATCACCACAGGCAGAGTGTCATATAACAAGTTTCTTGCTCTCACTCGTGAGTTTTCAAACTTCAGAACTATCTCATCTGGAAATGACATTGTCATCATGTTAAGGCTTTTATTGATAATTAGAAGCACAATGCCTCATTAATATTAAAAAATTGCTGAAAGTGTGGACAATGGATAATCGTGCACAAGTCGTTTAAGGGCTACAGACCAAATCTGTAAAGGAGAAAAAAATACTCAGAATGATCCTGTGAAGTAACAGGAGAATGGCTGGGGAGCTGGACTATGACTGGGAATTGGCAGAAGCCATCCTGAAAGATTCTTTCAAAGCTGACATTGACAAACTGCAGTGAGGAACAGCTATTGATGACAGGGACAGCTGTTGATGGGAGGATGCAGGCCCTTCTCACCTAAGTGTTCTATGCACCTGATGTCTCCCTTTGTCACCCCTCACAAAAGTCCATCCTCCTGGCAGAGATCATCCAAGATGTTGCCTCAACACAACCATACAAAATCCTTTGGAAAAAAGACTAGCACAGATACAAGCTGCAGTCTATCATTGATATAATGAGCAGAGGAGCCAAAAACTACACTGCCATTATCACTTTATTCTGACCAGAATAAAGACAGAATGGTGCAAGACCAAAAACATTAGGCAGTATTGTCAGAAGAATGAGTGAACCCCTCTTGCCAGGACTAGCAAAATCAATCAGCAGGTCAGGTCAGAAGCCTGGTACAATCAGTGAGTGTGCACAGGCATATCTGGCTGCTTCTCACCTCCCATGGCATTCCAGCATGGATCTGAAGCGGAAAGACAGGCAAGCCCTAGGCAGGCTGTGTGTTATTACTTGCACTGGAAGTCCCTCCCAGTTTCAATCCCCAAGGCTAATACAATCCGACATGCCTGCAGATCAAAGTAGCAGGGAGGTGTGAGATGAAAAACCTGACCTGCATTCCCTGAAGTGGAGAAGGAATTGCAATGAGAACCTAATTGGTCACAGTGGAATTGCAAACAAATCCCAGAACTCTGGCAGAGACTTGTACCAAAGGTTATTCTGAGGGGACAGCAATTTCTGAAATACAATCCCTTCAGCCATAACTTCATTTCTGGTGACAACATGCAAGCTGCATTCCAAGGAGAAGTGAGTTTCCTTCTTCCATCTCACCTAATGCTCCATTCAGGTTTTGGAAGATCCTGCTTCTTTGGTCTAGACTGATGTTGATACTTTCCTTTAAAAGAATTAGATAAATAATCTTAATTAGAACACAAAAGGCATCCATTCTTTACATGCAGCAGTGAAGATATATCCCATTCCCATAGTCATTTGTAAGCTCTCCAAGCTCTGAAACCTAAAAATTTCCTAGATAATCATTATTTTCATTCAAATCTGGGACAACTCACCATTTTCTAGAACAATTTAAATATATTCTCTATTAGGCAAAACTATACAACCTCCCTCTCCCCCCTTTTAAAGCTGCTGTGGGTATGTCAATAAATCTGCATCACAGGAATGAAGCAGACTTCCACACAGTCATATAAACTCCACAATACATATAATACACAGAAATTCCAGATAGCAAACCATCTGCTGTGAAAAGTGTCTTGCCTTCTATCCACAGGGCAGGTGTGACTCCAAGCACTGCCCCAGCTACCAGAGTCCAACCAGAGGACAGCAAGGTACAATATCAGCTTGTGCAATCTCTGTTTGTATCCCCTGCTGCAAGTCACACTCTGAGTTGGACTAAAATGCAGCTCTGACTTCAGAGAATTCTGTGTCCCTGCAGGCATCCATTAAGACTGATTACTGGAAAGGACAGCAGGGTGCTAACATCCACTGTCTGAGTGCCAAGGCAGGGGAATTACTCAGCCCTTGTGTGGCACAGGGCCAGAACTGCAGATGAGAACATTAAAGGGACTGTTCATATTAAAGTATCACAGGCCATACTTGGATTTGGGGAACTAAAAAAGTCCAGCTGTTCTAAATTTTCTACCAGCCTTGCTGGTAAAAATTTGCAAATCTCTCTCTAATTAGTCTGATAACAATTTCCAATTCCAAATGTTTCCTCTTGATTTGTAAATTGCTGTTACACTTTGAGTTCTCAGTTCCCATGGTCTGTCCCCAGGGACAGACTGGCCTCTGTAAGGCACAACGGGGCAGGGAGAGCAGAACCAGAATGATCTGTGGGCTGGATGGTCTGGCCAGTGCACCACACAGTGCTGGAATGGCAATGCTGCTTCCAGTGTCCATTCTAGACCTCTGTAGGAGGTTTCATGGCATTTTCCTACAATGTACTTCAGTGGATATCTCTAGGTCAGTTCTTAAGCCCATTTCCACACATTCACAGCTGGATGGGTGTCACTGCAGATAAGTACTGTGATCACACAGCCTGGAAGTCTAGCCCAAGGTTGCAAAGGTGCCTAGAGGAGAGAGGGATGTGTACATTTTCCCTGCATTTGCTCAGGCCATGACAAACCAACTTCACTTACATGGCTGTGAATGAAAAGCTGGGTTTGAAACACTCTGCAGTTTCACATCCCCTGGGAGGAGGCTGGTTAGTTCTGCCACACTCAATGGCTTTAAACACCAGCTGAACTACAGATACTGGTATGAGCCTCCAGCAATTCTTGTTTTCAATTCCCATTCACATTTGAAGCTTAAATATAAAAATGGGGGTACTGGCTAGAATACAAATTTTCAGAAACCTGGAATCTAGATACACGTACTCTTTTTTCTGGATCCAAGAAGATACTTGTATAGAAGAGCTGGTCACTGTCATTGTCCTGTCCTTTCCACACCTCCACGAGCTTCTTCAGGTTTGGAGCATAACCTATGAAGCCTGTGGGAATAAGTGTGAGGAGGTGTTTCAGCTCAGATGACCAAAAAATGGAAGTACTCCTGTATACATGTTACTTTCACTTCTCTCACGTGAAATCTCACTACACCCTGTGTTGCTGAAGAGACTCATCAACTTTCAGTTTGCTTTGCCACTTCTTCCACAGGTCAAATAGGAGGAGAAAGCTGAAAGAGGCTCTCAGCTCTGTGTCTTACCTCCAGACCCCAGGAAGCGCTTTCCATCTCGCACCTGAGGATACTTGGCTTCCAACTTTCTGTCAGGATAGATGTAATTCTCTGCTGAGAAAACCACCTTGCTCTTGGCTTGTTTGAACTTCTTCAGCAGTTCTGTGGGGCCCGAAGCAAAGAGCACATCGTAGCTAGAGAAAGAGACAGAGAGAAGAGGACAAAAGGGATGGAGTCAAGAAAATATGTCAGTGAGAAAAGTTCCTAGAAACAGCTAATTCTTTGGGAATCCCTTTCTTTTAGTTCTGTTTAACAATATTACATTTTTTGTAATGCAACTAAATTAAAGTGTAGACTTATTTGTATTTGTATGCTGGGTATATGAAAAGACACTGAGACTCCAAAGAATCCTTTTCTCTCTTCACTTCTCTGGCAGACTAATTCTTGGCTCTCAGGATGTGCTGCAGCCTACTTCACCTTATAAAATAAATAACTCTGGTAAGAAAGGCCTGCCTAGTTCCATAGGAATTGACTGCTCATAGATAGAGACAGCCAAATTCCACCATGGCAGAATCAGGCACAACCCTATCAACCTCATGCAGGAATTGGCATCAGCCTATTCTGGTCAGACCTTTCCAACTGCCACGGATGCAGCTCTGAGTGATTCCCAGGAAACTACAGAGAATTCCAAATTAAAAAACAGAGATCTGGACACACTTTTCAAAAGCAATCGATTTCACAGTTCATTTCTCCTCAGTGAGAACCTGTCCTAAGAGCTGGAAGATTCAGTTCATGGCAAATTCTTTGCAGCCATTACCTTTCTACGAAAAGGATGATCAGTTCCTCCTTATCCCCAAGCTGCTTCAGAGCTGACTTCAGGAGACGGACCTTCTGCCCACCTCCAGCTGGCTGCTGGTCATCTCCACCCTGCCACTCCTCATCCAGCCCCAGCACCTACACAGTGACAGGCACAGGGTCACCTCAACAGGGCACCTTCCCAGAACCTACAAACTCAGTGGTCCCAAGAACCCCCAGTACAAATCACAGCAAAAAAAAACCAGCCCCAGGACAAACGGACTGGGCAGCCTTTGATCCTGTTTTTGGGCTGGACAGTCAGTGTAACACACAGCCCAGTGACAAAGCACTTGTAGGCACAGGGACAGGAGCACACTCTGTACTGTGTGCCTTGGCAGTGCAGTGGACAAGTGCCATGAGGCTCCCTTGAGCAGCAGTTATGGATCTCACCCCAAGCCAGCACTCAGAATGCTGCAGAAATGACCCAGCCACAGTACTTCCCAGCCAGCTGAGCTGCTGTGGGTCCTCTCTTTTACTTAATCACTCTGGGGCCAAGTCTTATCCATTCCACAGTCTGAAATTCCCTTTGACCAACCATCACAGAAGCTGCTAGACATCACCTGGAGTTTGTAGTTGAAGAACTGGGCTGATCTTCTGAAGCGTTGGAATCCTTCAGTCTGCTTGGTGGCAACAGTCAGAACCAGCAGGTTTTCTGCACACAGGGGAAAGCACAAGAGAGACTCAATTTGTGATGTTTCCACAACCTGATGTTCCCCACCTAAATTGATTGTAGGTATAAAATGAGAGATTATGTAAAGATACAATTTCATTGAGATAAAAAAGGAAAATGAAATTTATTAAGTGGGTTTTTTGCCCTGCCTAGTGAAAGCTACAATTCTCTTCTCTCACACAGAGTACAAAGGAAAATAAACTTGAAGATAAAAAATAGAACTACTACAAAATGCCCATTTGGAAGTCATCCAGTTAATGTAGTTTTCACTTTCTGTTCCCCACAGAGCTGCTTTTTTGTCACACAGCATTGACTGGATGTAGAGAAAACCAAAATTAGACTAAATTTTATTATTCTCTCTCCATGGCTGCTTCAATTTCCTACTGCATTCCTGAGGCATTTTCCAGGTTTTCATACATATTCAATGTGCATTTAATTGTACTATAATTTCCACTTACATTTTCCTCCCAAACTCACTTTTCCTTTCCAGTCCCTTAAAAATGATAAAACTAAATCCTGAAGCTCTCTTTCAGAAGTTTCTCTGTGGAACCATGGAAGTTCTGGTTTCCTCATTGCAATGATGAAATATTATACTTTACCTTAAGAGTTTTGCTGAAGTAGGAATTTGTATAGGCCCTGGCAACAGCACTTAAATGCAAATCCTGGCCATCCGATTTAAACATCAGAAAAATACCAGGAAAAACTGAAAGCACATTTTCTTGGCCTCAGACAGCTTCTTTTGGAACAATGATTTTTTTCAATGGATGTACCAGATGTATCTCCCTCATGTACCCAAACTGATATTCTGTCTTAGAGAGGAAGGATCTAGAAGCTGGAGTTTTAGATGGACCTGACAAAGGCAGCAAAAGTAAAAAAATAAGTGTAAGACTCCAAGATAGGAAGAAAGAAGATATTCCCAAAGAAATTCCCCAAATCCTTTACCTGCATCAGAATAAAAAAGAGAGGAGAGATTAGAGAACAGTCAGTAGGTCAGGTCTAATTGTATTTATTAGGCATGTGCACAAAGTGATAAATAAAAAAATATGAATCCCTTATATAGAGATGCAGTTTTTAAGGGCAGATTTTAGACATATGAAGTGCATTCCTAATCTAGCTCCTCCAGCCTTGTGTCCAGGCCAGAGGGAGCAAACGAATGAGTAAAATATGTGTGTCCTCAGGGAACATGTTAAAGCCATTAAAGTTTCAAGCCATATGATGGCACACAGAAAGCCACGGCAGCTTCATGAGAGGGCTCTGAGCTCATGGATTCTGAGAAGGTGAGGATAGTACTGCCAAGGAAGAGGGCGGCAAACATGGGTTTGCCAGAAGGAATGTAAAGACAACCCTCAAATTCTAATAATACCTGAGGGGAGAAAGCATATACTGATATATACACACTGATATGATACTGATAAGAGAATAAAAGAAGGAAAGAAAGAAAGGATCCTGATGATTATGCAATTATTCCAGCTCAAAATCTCAGGCATCTCACATTGAATAAATCACTAATTCATTTCCATGCAGCCACCCCAAGAAAGCCACACGCTGTTTATGACTTGACTGCCAAAAGTTTGCTGGACAGGATGAGCGCTGAAGGCTCACACAGAACAGGAAGTGGTGTCCTATTTCTAAGAAAAGTTCTCCCCATGCAGTTTGTGAACGCAGAGGAGCATGAAAAACCAGTGCAAAGACCATTCTTGTCCCCAGCAGAATTCCAAGCTACAGATTCCCTGTGGGGTGGGACACTAAGCTCAGTTTCTGCTCTAAGAACTCTCTGCAGTATCGAGCGTTTTCCATCCCAAGAGACATTTCTTCAGCCCAGCACTGGAAGTTTGTGCTGAGCTCTGCTGCCTCCACTCCTTCTGCTTTAACCCTTTCTTCTCTTTTTCTAAAGGTTTTGCTGAACACTCATGCAGCCTGGTACTTCCAAGGACAGAGCAGCAAACCCTCTTACTTTCAGTATCACATGCAAGCTTTTCAAAACACCCTAGACAGATTGTTCCTTCCCTGTTTCCCATATCACAGTCAGTTTCCATATGTAGAAAAGCAGTTCTGCTAAGCTGGGCCTCCTGGGCCCAAAGGCTCCCTGGGCCACACTGACAATTAGGAATTGTGTAAATACATTTAATAAACACAAAACCACAAACTCAGGGTGGTTAACAAAGCAAGCACTGGGCTCAGAACCAGAGGAACTAGACTGTATTGCTGGTTCTGCTGTGCAACAAGGAGCCAATCCTGCTATCCCTGTTTTTCCATCTGTAGAATGATAAAAGAGGACATTTATCACTTTTGTGAAGTTTTCAGAGCTCTGTAGATGAAAAGGATTCTGTAAGAACAAAGCACTGGAATAGGAACCCTGATACCAAGATCATAATGAAATGATTCAGTAAACTTCTGAGTTTTTATAAAGAATTAAAGTCAGAGACCAGATGAGTTCAGTAACAAAAAAAATAAAGTTATTTACTCCTGCCCTAGGTCTACAGGGAAAGCACAGCTGCAGCTGCATTTTAGGACAAGGAATGAATTTATCCCTAGGCTGTGATTTGGGAAATCTTACTGTGCCACTTCCTGTTAAGACAGTGTCTAAGAAAATACCATTAATATGGGGATCAAATAAGAAAAAACCAGTGCACAATTTAACAGTAGATAATATAATCTCTGTATTACATTTACAGAAGAATTTTTTAAAATTCTATCAACTACAAATAACTATGCTGAGAGCTTTCACAGAGATCTAAAAGAACATTCAAGAGAAAAGACAGGTCACATTACTCTAGGGAAACTGAGGCACGGGAAAGATGAGGCATTTTTTCTTCAAACCATGCCAAAAGTGATGGGTTCAGAAAGCAGTTAATTCCAAATCCCTCTTCCTAACCAATTTACCTCATTCTCTTTCCCAGCCCTCAGTTTTGTATCTCTAGTGCATTCTAAAACCTTACTAAACCCACGGAAGATTTGGGATGTGCAAGGAAGGCAGCAGAGCACAGAGATTCTTTGTTTTAATTATGCCACTAACCCAAAGAACTCCCAACACCCCCACGGATACACAGTAACTGTATTAAGTAATGTGCATGTATTAATAAAGGTAGTTATACCAGAACCACGCTGTGAAGGGAAATATTCTAGGTAACAAGATTAAATCTCCTCCTAATTGCCACTTCTCTAATGAAGACAGAGATAATTATCCAAACTTCTTGGCAGCGTGACAGTGTGTGAACCACGTTGCCAGTGCTGCTGACATTCTGTAGCTGTCCTACTCCTCCGCTGCTCCACCGACTACTCTACAGCTTCTTCCGACTGTTTGCGGGGCACAGACCGATGTTATTTGAGGAGCACCCCGAGCTTGAGTTACAGCGTGGCCAGCCTGGGATCAAACGCTCTCCTGTTACCTCGCTCTTGAACCGTGCGAGTTCAAAGGCAGAGAGGGGCTGACCTAGGTGGGACGAGAGTCCTTCGCGGAATGAACCGATGGCTCCCGGAGCTCCGAGCCCTGAGCCGCCCCAGGCTCGAGGTGCCGCCCAGGGGCTCACACTCTGCCGCGGGCTCGGCTCGGGCAATGCTCGAGAAGCCAGCCCTGGCACTCCCAGCGGCTGTGCCGGTCCCTCAGTCCGAACGCCGTGCCCCGGGCAGCCCCTTCCCCCTTCCCCCTTANGGGGAGCGCCGGCTCCTCCTCCCGGGCAGGGCTGGGACTCGGCGCCCCGCGGAAAGCGGGGGAGCCCGGCACGGGCGGCTCCGGGGCACCGGGCACGGCGCGGGCACGGAGCAGAGGAGGAGAGGAGGCTCTCTCTGGCCGGCGTCACCGCTGCTGGGCTGCAGCTGGCTGCCACTTAGCGGATGGTTATGTGTAAAGAGCAAACCGGAGGTGGATTATAATGTTATGCACAGCTCTAGAAACTGGAAGCCTTATTAAATACCTGCTTTGTACCTTCTTGCTGCCTGTCACCTCCTGTATTTCCTTGGTGAACACAAAATCTGTAGTGGTTTTGTTTCCTGTACTAACTGGCTTTCTCTGGCCATACACACATCTTTAACTCTTACATTAATCTCTGTGGCCTTGTGCTGGGTTTTCCTGCTGGAGCCCTGACCACTTATCCAGGCATCTTTTTCTATTTCATTCTGCCTTAGAGAACAGGCTAAATAATCCTCTCTTAGAAAGTGACACTTCTTAAAATTAACATTTCCTTTGCAGTCACTTCTACACTGCAGTGAATGCAAGGTTTAGATGCAGGGGAACCCTCCTGAGCCTGCAGGACACCAGATGAGGAGCTACCACTGATCCTGTGTGAGGCCTGTCAGTAAACCATCTCTTTAAATTAACAGAAATCGCAGATACAGCAGGGTTCAGATTTTAAAAACAAACAAAAAAAAACCCAAAATACCCCAAAAAAAAACCCCAAACCAACCAAAAAACAACAACCCTCCCCAAAAAAAACCCAACCAAAAGCAACCAAACAACAAAAACCCCAAAACAACACAAGAAGGCATGAGGAGGAAAAAATCAAGCACATTAGAAGGGCCACACTGTAGCTGATATTATTCATAACAGCATTAAGAATTTCCATTATTGTTTGTTTGTTCACTGGGGATATTCTTGAGTGTGTTCAAAGCACTCTTCCTTCCATTCCTGCTCCCCAAAGCAGGAATTCCCTCATAACTACCAGGCAAACAGAACAGTCCTGATGCTCAAGCAATGAGCCTTGCAGGCAACAACCCAAAGAAATCTCAGTTCTCTCTAAGACTTCAGAAAACTTCCTTTTGCAAAGCTGCCAGTTTCCCTACATTAAAAAGAAGAGATAGAACATACTTTCACTTTAGATTTCTTCAGTACCTTGCAGGCCTGGATAAAGCCCGTGATAAATCTGTAGCAGCTTTAAGGCAGGAGCCACAGCAAATTCGTTCAATCCTCCACCTCCAAACCTCAGACTGAGATTTTTCAAATTGCAAGTTTCCCATTTCAATGAGGTTAAACCTCTCCAGTCTAAAACCAGAGGGGTTTTTCACGCTGGCAATCACGACTGCCTCGTTGTTTGCGCTCCTGTCCCCAGGCTGTGCCTGTCGAACAGCTGCGTGTCCTGCAGCTACGCCAGCCCAGCTATCGCCGTGTTTGCTCTGCTCTGCGCTCCGCCTGCAGCCGCTCTTTGTCCTTGCAAGCAGAGCCGCCTGCCAAAGATGTTCCAGTGAGTACGTGCAGCGCGTGCTGCAGGCGGAGCAGCGGCTCCCTGAAACCTGGAAGGGTGGGAGCTGTGCTCTCGCAGCAGCTCAGAGCTGGGACACCACTGAAAGGAATGAGAGGCTTGACTTTACACACCAGCTGTGGGCCTGCTGGTAGATAAAACTGGCACTGAGAGAGAAAAGAAACAATGGGAAGAGATTCCATAGAAATTCCCCTGATTAACACCAGGAAGAGACAGGAAGATGTGTGTGTATTTGGAATATACAGTAGAAGGGGGTTTTAGGTATTAGGCGTTCCGGGAAGTCTGTACCTCTCAAGTACCTCAGGCAATGGGGAAAGAGAGAGGGACATGCGGCCGGGAAATTGGGATAAAAAGGAGGCTGCATCCTCCAAAAATTTGAGAGATCCCAGGGGAAATGCCCCATGGCCTCTCCCTTTATTCGAATAAAGAAAAAGGGACTCCTCTGTCTCCTTTTTGGACATAAACCTCTGGCGTTCGTGGATTAATTTTCCTGACACCACCAACCCCCCGAAACCTGCAGGGAAGGGGGTCTCACCCTGTGTTTTGGGGTCCCAGCGCCCCCAGAATCACACAGCTCCTCTGCAGGAATAAAGGAAGAACGCGTCGCCTTCGTTTCCCTTCTCTGAGCTGGTTCGCTGCCCCAGCCCGGCGGAGAGTTTCACATTTCACTTTAACTCGCGGTGTTTCTGCCTGACTTGCTTGAAACTGTTTCTCGTTGTGTCTTTGGATACAAAGCTTTCCTGTAAACATCTAAGACACGGGAGAAAGTTTGTTCCTCAATTTACTACACACTTTGTCCGAACTCCCTCTCCCGCGTAGTCTCTGCTGTGGTAAGGCAGAAACTGCCACGGGAGTTACGGAAAACCCCTCCAGGCCTTTTCCATCGCTGCAGTGACCCGGGTAGGGGACACAGAGCCTCAGCCCTCGGCTGCAGCCGCTTCAGGACAGCCGCGGACACAGCGGGGAGAGCGGGGCAGGGCTCGGACAGCGGGGCTGGAGGCCCGAGAGGCCCGGAGCTGAGGGGGCCCGGAGCTGAGGGGGCCGGAGCTGAGGGGGCCGGAGCCGAGAGGGGCTAACGGAGGGACCCGGAACCGGCGGGGCCCCGAGTAAGGGGTGCCCTGGAGCCGGCGGGGCCCCGAGCAAAGGCGGCCCGGAGCCAGGGCGGGGTGGAAGCCGCGGACCGCGGGGCCGGGCCGGGCCGGGCCGGGCCGCGCCTCCC
>VZRX01010001.1:127033-192926 GCA_013398075.1 Notiomystis cincta
GGCGGCGCTGGCGGCGCTGCGGGACGGGGCCGTGCGGAGGCTGCGGTGCGTTCACACGGGGCCCGGCGCCGGGGACTGCGTGACGCTGCGGGAGGAGGTGCTGGCCCACCGGGGCCGCCCGCATCTCTACCTGCAGCGCATCCGCATCGCCAACCCCACCGAGCGCGTGGCCGCCTTCGAGGCCTCGGCCCCCGCCGCCGCCGCCTCCTCTGCGCTGGGCGGGCGCTTCACCAGCAGCCTGGAGAAGGTGGAGGAGCGGCAGTTCCTGCTCTCCTCCGGCCGCCTGCTGCTGCCCGGCAGCCCCAAGGTGGTGCTGGTGGTGGTGGCTGCCAAGAAACTCGTGAGCCGCGTGCAGGTCGCGCCCAAGTCGCACTTTGACGAGACCGTGCTGTCCGTGGTGTACACCTCGGAGCCCATCGAGGTCTCCAGGCTGGAGGAGACCTTCGGCAAGCTGAGGGAGGCGGCCAAGAAAGAGATGCTGGAGGTGATGCAGATGGGGGTGGAAGATCTTTTCCAGGAGCACCAGCAGACCTGGTCTGACTTGTTCATTTCTGGTAAGGAAGGTGATGCTTAACTTCCACCGGGTTGCTTTAGAGGATGGCTGAAAGCACAGTGTCCTGGCTGCTGTGAGGTCTCCAGAGGCTCTGCTCTTCCTCATGGGTTGTGGGATAGTAAAACAGTGTTCCTGGATTGGAGTACACCTGACTATGTACAGGAAGTGATAGGAGAACATTTACAATCATCCTTCTGTGTGTGCTGCTTTTCGTGGCTTCAGGAGCTTCGCTGGTTTGCCTGCATGTCAGCTGGAAATAAAGGTGGTCATGGCATAAAAGGCAGACTCTGCATGGAAGTTAAGTGCCATCCTACAAAGATGATTTTTCTTAAGATGTTAATGACTTACATAAAAGAGTAGCTGACCAAATAATGCAGAATTTGCTATCTTATAAAAAGATTATGTTCTTTTGACAGATCATTCTTGCAGTCCTGATGATGGCCCTGTAAGGCACCTGTATATTAAATTAGCTTTGTCTTTAGTGGGAGCTTGGCTTTCAAACTCCCAAGTAGCAGAGAGAGTATTTTAGACAAACACAAGGAAACATTTCACTTTGGTGCTTTATGGCCAAAGATGTTATAAAGAACACCTGCACCTTGAACATCAACATGCACATCTGACCTTCTTTTCCCCCTAGATAATGTCTGACTGTTGGTTTTCTTTTGCTGCAGGGATCGAAATGAGAAAGATCACAGATGCACATACCCCATCCAGTGAGACTGTCAACATGACCCTCTACTACGTGCTGTCAAGTGTGCCAGCCCCCCTGCTGGACCCCCTGCTGGGTGCTGAGGACAGGGAGAAGATTGAGGCCAGCCTGAACTATGCTGACCACTGCTTCAGCGGCCACGCCACCATGCACGCCGAGAACCTGTGGCCAGCACGGCTCAGCAGTGTCACCCAGATCCTGCAGCTCTCTGACCTGTGGAAGCTGACTCTGCAGAAACGGGGGTGCAAGGCTCTTGTGACAGCTGGAGTCCACGGGCTCATGCAGGGAATGGTGCTTAGTTTTGGGGGTCTGCAGTTCACAGAAAACCATCTTCAGTTCCAGGCCGACCCTGACGTCCTTCATAACAGCTATTCCTTACGTGGGATCCATTACAATAAGGACCTGATCAACTTAGCTGTTCTCCTGGATGCTGAAGGGAAGCCCTTCTTGCATGTGTCTGTGAAGTTCCAGGACAAGCCTGTCAGACTGTATGCATGTGAGGCAGGCTGTATGAACGAGCCCGTGGAGCTGACCTCGGAAGCACGAGGTCACACCTTCCCCGTCATGGTGACTCAGCCCATCACACCTCTGCTTTATATATCAACAGATTTGGTCCACTTGCAGGACCTGAGACACACACTCCACCTAAAAGCTATTCTGGCTCATGAGGAACACATGGCCAAGCAATACCCTGGCTTACCCTTCCTGTTCTGGTTCAGTGTGGCCTCCTTAATTACTTTGTTTCACTTGTTTCTCTTCAAACTCATCTACAATGAATATTGTGGGCCTGGAGCCAAGCCTCTCTTCAGGAGTAAGGTATAAGGCTGCTGCTTTTGGCTGCTGTCCACTGAGTGTTGTCAGCTTGATGTTGTGTCAGCTGTGCCTGGGCAGACTGTCTTGGACTGTGATGACTTTCAGTCTCTCTTGAAACAAGTGATCTGTGGTCTCTTCTTGCAAGAAGGAGGATTAGGGCAGGGATTGGAGAAGTAGGGCTCACATTGTTAGAAAAGATAAACTCATCCTCTGTCTGTAGACATTTGTGAGGCTGCAGGTGGAGGCAGACACAGCTTTCTGTCCTTTTCCCACACATTGCTTGTTTCTAGGCCAGCGGTTGCAGCCGTGCCACGAGATGATGTTTCCTGTTATTCAGTACCAGAACTGTGAGAGAGCTGCTGTACTTGTCTGTACTGCTGTGTGGAGAGCTGCACACCTTCCCCCCTGCTCTGAATGTGTGATGTGTCACACAGGAACATCCAAGGGTGGGCTGGTGTTCTGAGGTGGAAGTGCTACATGTTTGTGTTAAGGACACTGTGCAGTCCTCCATCAAACCACACTTACCACCATTATTCTGGGAAGATGCTGAATTGGTGTTTCTCCCAGTCAGACAAAATACAAAGCTGTGTTAAGGAAAATACTGAGTGCTTTTTACTGTGAGTTTAAGGTTCTGGCTTCAGGCTCTGATGCATCTTACCTGGGTATAAAGAATGTCAAGTCGTTTTGAGTTGCCTTGGAAAACTTATTTGCTGTAAAAACTTAGCACAGAGTAGGCAGTAGATGGAGACTTCTGCTCTTAGTACTGGGATTTTCTGACTGGGTCTTGATATGAAGTGGAAATGCAAGACCAGGATTTGCTGTGTGAGCTAGTTGTGCTATTCAGAGCCTTCCCTCCTGAGGGCTGAGCAGAGTTAAATGTAGGTTTTGTTTTAAAAAAAAGATGATAGTTAAATAGAACTGTCAGGGGGAAAGTTCTAGCTTTTATTCCTGTTATTCCAAATTATAAAAACAGATTCAATTTTGGGTAGCTAAGGCTGAGCAGAAGGTATTGAACTAATCTTCCCAGTTGGTATGTAAGGGTTTAAAGTGAGTTGGAAATTTCCCTGTCAGCTCACTGGTTTTGTCCTGTTGAGCACTGGAGATCAAGCCTGATCCCAGGCAGGTCTGAATACCTGTGATCCAATAAAAGACTGAGTGGGAGGTGCTTGTAGCCAGACAAACTAACCTAGGGAGAGGTAGCATAGAAATGGATATCAGACAACTGCAGCTGCAAGCTCTGATCATGATCAAAGCCTCAGTGCAGAGGGAGGAAGAGGTCAGGAAGTGATGTCAGTTATGTGCAACAGCTGTGTCCTTGGAATGATGTAATTATGTCTTTCACCACTGTCTACCCAGTTGCCTTTGCCAGCTCCAGGACTTGCCTTCTGCCTTTCACCAGTGACCTGTTACCCCTTGCTGCAGGTGGCTGTCCCCGACTCTGCTCGCTGAAGTGCCCAGGAACTTCTCAGCCACAGCCAGGGCTGACCTGACACCTCCCCCTCCTGGGCAGTGCAGAGCAAACAACTCTGCTGCCTCCTCTTAGTTGGACCTACTTCAGATGAAGGTGATGCAGAACTTGATTCCAGAAACAGGGAAGAAGTGGAAGCCAGCTGAAGCTCAGAATCTGTAGCAGGAAGCAAGATAGTTGGTGTTGAAATAACACCCTGTTCCATTAATTGAATGGGAACATCCCCACATCCAAGTGAACTTAGTCCTGCTTTCAGCCTCCATTTGCACAAGACACCTGGCAATTTTGCAGCTGAGAACAAGGACCATTTGAAAGCAACAATCCTTTTGTGCCTTGCTATGACAGGAATCTGAGACTTGGAAGGTGTGGTGATTCAGTAGTTTATCCCAGAAGCTTGTGTAACAGATGTTTCCTTTCCCTGTAAGCTCTTCAGTTCCCTAGGAGTAATCCATTTGGTGAAAATACTTGAAGATAAACTAAGTCCTTTGATATTTTGATCTGGGTTGGTTTTTTTTTAATTTCTACAGAAAAATAAAAGATGATGATTCCCTTCTGAGAGTTAACTAGAAAACTTTAGTGTAACTTCCTATCTGGTATAGAGTTTTTAATTTATTGCTTGGGGGAAGGGGAAGTCTGTTAATTTTTCCTCCACTTCAGTAACAGTCAATTGAACTGTAGATATCTAAGTTCTCATAACAGGTTTTTCAGCCTTTATGACTGTAGAGTGCAAAATCAATTTAATGAAATTGTTTTCTGGATATACACTTGGAAATGCTGATCTGCTGGTTTCCTATTCTAAGCCTGTTGAAACTTTGTGCATTGATTTGTTTTGGCTGTGGGGGAAGACATCCCACTTTCTAGTGACTTACAAATTGTTTGGTTTTAAAATACCAAAGCTGTTGTTTCTAAATAAATATCTTTCAGACTAATCTGATTGCTGAAGTGTGGTTGGGTTTTTTGTTGGTTTTGTCTCTGTTCTCTCCTGCCTTTGCTCCCCTCCCAGTTCAGACAAGCAGAGCCTTCTGTTACATCTGTGGCCAGTACTGACTGCAAATACAGTGTGGAAAATAATATATAAATGGGTATAAGCCAGGAACAGCCAATTTGGAAGGCACAACAAGGGACAGAAACATCTCCCTTTCCTTGCTTAATATAACTTTATTCTGTCCTGAGGAGTGAAGGCCAAGCTTTACTCTGAAGAACACAGAAGTGATGCCAGGGAACCATCAAGCAGCAGATTTAACAGCCATCAGCAAGTAATGAATCTGGCACAGTTGGTGGTCCCAAGGAAGAACTGGGTCAGGATTTAACTTAGAATTTTCAGAGGGGTTACTGTGGTTTCAGATGAAAAACAGCCCTCAGAAAAGCAGATTTCAGTGCCTGTAGCTTTTCTGTTATTAATTGGTATAGGAGAGTTACTGCCCTTCAAGGGAATAAAGGCAGGGAAGTGGGAGAGTCCATTATAAATTGTACAGTGTGAGATATTTGGAGATATTTGCTATTCTGCTTTAACAGAACATACCAGAAGCTCCTTCTCTTTCTCACCAAAGTTCCATGAGCTGCTTGGTTTCTGTGAAACCTCTGGCATGAAGATGATAAGAGGTTCCAGGGATTTCCAAGGCCCCATGGTATCAGCTGGAGGCTGAGCCGTTTGCTGTTCCCTGGCAGAATTGCCAGCAGCATGACACCCACAGAGTCCAAGGAGGACTGTTTAGGCCTGGAAAAAATGGATAAGTTATCATCACATAAAGCATGAATAGAACAAAAACCAAAACAGCTTGGAGAGTGTTTTACATTGAATATATTATGATTTCTATGAGCATTTCCTCCATAGCAAAAGAACTGTTTCAGAGTTCCTCCATGAAGAAGGGGAAAAAGAAGCAGGGTTTCTCTGTTTACAGTATGCAGGAGAGCAGAGGGTTGTATTTTTGAAATGCAGAAATTCCTAAAGAACTAAACAAAATTCTGTGTTTACAAGCACACAACAAACAAGGGAAGTTAAAATAGTAACTGACTATCTGAAATTTTTACTTTTAGTTGGAATTCAGTGAAAATGATAGTGACATGGAAGTTAACCTGGGCAGCACAACATGTTTAGCTTGTAAATTCAGACACACAGAAAAGAGACAACAAATCAATGGGAAAAAATTCTGCACTGTTAATCCTGGTTTCTGCTTTTGTCAGATAATGAATACAAGATGCCAGAACAGGGTTTGGTTGATCCCATTTGCAATTCAAAATGCAGCTTTCTCAAGTGCCATTGTCTGGGTAGGCAAATGCATTCTTGAGAAGCAGACAAAACAGCAAGGCATTCTATATTTCTGCCTTCCACATGTGTGCTCCAGGCATCTTTCATCCAAAACAGCACTTGCTGCTGAATGGGAGCTCTAGAGATAGGGATTTTGCTGGTTGTTAATCCTGACATCAAACATTAGATTTATTTCAGCATTTTTGAACCCCTTGTTTGGTCTCTGTGTACAACACAGCTCTGGTTGCAAAACTGGCATTATGATATTTGTTTCCATTCTAATAAATTTGTTCCCTGTGTGTGTCCTGACTTACAGGATAGAGATGTTTGATTTCCAAATAACCAGCAACAGTTTTTCAATGGCTGGTGGATGGAAAGGTGACAGAGGATGGAAAATTCCTGTAGAGGATGAACAAAAGAGCCAGGGGTAGGCATTGTTATCTAGTCACTGATCTCAAATGTCAATAATGAATTAGGACATTTCCTTTTGTGGCACCACCTCTGGAGGGGTGTAAATGCCTGCTCTTGCCTGCTCTGTCCTGTGGGTGAAAGTGCTTTGCTCTGCTTCATTACCAGGCTCACAGAGTGTTACAGCTCAGCTCAGCATTGCTCTGGGCTCATTTGCAATGCTGCAGCAACCCTGTTCTCTCTGCTGATCTAACAAGGGGAAGTAGGAAAGGAGTGGAGTCTGACTCACCACACCACACCAGGACTTCTGCTTCATCATGGACAGCTGGTTCTTTGTGTGGCTTGAAGAATGTTCCACTTCAAAGTGATTCCAGTCTGGTTTATTGGAGAAGGCTGGCATGCTGAAACACATGGTCTGGGAAAGAAGATACAGGTTTTCAGTCAGTCAGTTACACAAAACAAAACAAACCAAACCCAAAAGCAGACCCCAGACCAAAACAAAATCCCAAGCAGTCACAGAATTGTACAATAACTAAGGTAGAAAGGGAACCTCTAGAGATGAACTAATCCAACCCCACCAACACATCTGGATCTATCATCTGAATATATCAGGCACTTACTGCTGACATACCACCAAGTGTTAAAATAATTCCTTTAACATTTTCCTTCTGTGAACACCTTTGGGATGAACTTTCAAGGCAATGGAAATGCAAACAGCTGCTGCAGATAACAAGCAACTAATTTGGAATTCTTTGTAACCAAGTTGTTTATATAGCCTGGATCCAAGGTCCACCTAAATGGGGACTTTTTAGCAACTTGTGTATATAAAAAATTATCCCACAGTGGCACAAGTTTTCAATTGGTGTTGGAATAGCTCTGCATTTTAAGTCATGTGTCCCAGAGATAAAGGACACCATATAAAATGGTCTGGAGTTGAGCCTGCAGCACCCAGGAACTGGCACCATGCTTGGAGTCCTCTTTGCAGTGTTGACTCTGGCACCTGCAGGTATGTGTCCAACTCCTGCTTTAATTTTAAAAGAAGAAGTTAATTAAAATCTAAAACCAACTTTTATTTTTTAGACAAATTGAACATTCTGCATCAAAGCAGAAAAAAATACAGCACAGGATGTTCATTACAAGGGTCTCAAAAGAGCAACTGGGTGCTGTGCTATTTCTTATCTTACAGATATTTTTTAAACCTACTTTCAAAACACACATCCTATTTATATGTCTTCTAGCCTTTGGCTGTGGGGTTCCTGCTTACCCACCTCTTGTGTCCAGAGTTGTTGGAGGGGAAAATGCAAGACCATACAGCTGGCCCTGGCAGGTTGGTGCTTTCCCTGGAACAGCACAGCTGAACAACCCCACCTCTTACACTCCATTTGATGTCTTGCCTGGCATGTCTTAGGTTTTGACTCTTCTCTTCTGATCAATCCTAAAGTTTCCAGTCTTTTTAAGAAAGCTCTGAATGTGCCACATTTTGCTGGTAATGCAGGCTCTCAATTTAAGTCAAGTAGATTTGGGCTATTTAAGCAAGATATGTTTTAAAAACCAAGCTTTGGATGAGAGTGAAGGAGGGAAAGCTTTTCTGTGGCCAGGAGCTGGAAACTTGTTACTCCAAAGCCTTCCACCAGCAGCAAGTTGTGTTCTGGGTGCAGGAACAAAGCACAGGGATGAAAAAGGAGTAAGCAAAAGCCTGAGCCTTACTTGGTTCTTGATCCCAGGCCTCCCTTCAGTACAATTCCAATGGCAACTGGCGTCACACCTGTGGAGGATCCCTCATTGCCACCAACTGGGTCCTGACAGCTGCCCACTGCATCAGGTAAGGGATGAAGATAAATCTGACCCAGAAAGCAGCATGTGAGCAGAAAGAGATGATTGAAAACCATATCAATGCCAGTTTTCCCTTTCCCAGTTGAAAGCTCTGAGTTTCACATCATATCTTTTGATTATAAGTCAGGTGAATGACATCTCTTTATTTTCTTAATGTAAAAGGGGGAAAAAAACCCAGTTACCTGAATGATGTACTCTCCATTTTCCATAAACAAACTATGAACATCCCTATGTTTTCAAGTTGATATTAATGTTCAGCTGTGTTGCCTGTTTCTGTAATATATGTGTCAGTGAGACCCACCAATTAACTAATCAATCCACTCCCTGAAGAAATAATCACAAATATTTTGAATATACCAATCATTGTCAGTAAACTCCTCATATTATGGGGCAGTGTAACAAAGAAATTACAGGTACAGCTAAGTTGTTTCATCATCAAAACAATTTCCACAAACACAACCCCATTTTGCTGTGGCAGCATATGGTTATTACTGCATGTAAATATTATAAATCCTACATATTATATGTATCACACAGTTATTTATTATTGAAGCTGTTTATGGCTGTCAAAAAAAAAGTCCAAATTGTTACTACATTGAAAAATATGAGCTGAATCCTGCAAAGATTGGAGGCAACTTGAGTTTGTTAATGAAGCCTTGAGCAGGAGTTGAGAGGACAGCTCAGAAATGAAATTATTATGAAGCCTAGAACACAATCTCTGCCCTCAGCAAACCACTGGCTCAGCTGCAGATAAATCATACCTGTGATGACAGATCAAATTCAAGGATATTCTTATTGAATCTCTCAGGAGCCAAAGATGCAGATAACTGAGTGTTCATCCTCTTCTCACCCAGTTCTTCTCGGACATATCGAGTGTTTCTTGGAAAATACAACCTAGCAGCTGAGGAGGAAGGATCAATTGCACTTTCTCCAGAAAAGATCGTTGTTAATGAGAACTGGGATCCACAGAATGTTGCAAATGGGTAAGCTGATGGCAGGTAATTTTTCACTTTTTAGACAGAGGGTAAAGATCAAACTGCCTGAATGCCCCCCAGCTGGAGTTAGGGCAATTAAATTCATGTTTAGACCTCCTGTTACAGTGTCCAGTTTGTACCTTCCTCCTCAAGACAATACAAATCAATTAACCATATTAATTTCTTGTTGATTAATAATGTTTCCAGAAGCCATTTTGCATGTTCATGCTTGGGAGGTTGTTGTGTGCACTGATATTGTAACACTCTGTGAAGCCCTCCTACAGGCAGCACAGACACAGAATTATTGATCATTAATATCAGTGTGTCCTGCTGCAGGTTAAGGGCAGTAACAAAGAAATCCCCTCAGTTCAGCTCCTTGGAGTGATCCCTAACATATGCTTGGTTTTGGTGAAAAAAAAAACCCTATAAAAGACAATTTTCTGCCAGCAGGAAAACAGGCAGTTCTGCAGGGAAAAACCTCCCAGTCCATGAATTTCCCCACTGCTGTGGGGTGCAGGAACATTTGCTGCTTTGCTCCCTTGCTTCTCTTTCCAAGCTCTGTAACTGCTCAGGCTACTGGGTCTTAACCCCTTTTGCCAACATTCCCCCTTCCCTGCCCCACTCTGCAACGTGTGCCTCTCACCACAGGTATGACATTGCTTTGATCAAACTCTCTGAGCACGTCCCCCTGAGTGAGCAGATCCAGGTGGGCTGCCTGCCCCCTGCCCAGAGCATCCTGTCCTCCAACACTGCCTGCTATGTCACTGGCTGGGGAAGGCTGCAGAGTGAGTACTGGGGTACCTGCAAAACCAGGGGATGATAAAAATGATCTTTCAGAAGTGCCTTTTCCTCTGAGATTGACAGCACAGACTATTGATGGTGATCAAGGTCCCCTCAAAACTCAGTGTAGTGAGGTAGTTTATTATATTAGGCCCCATTTCACTCACACTTTATGATTTTTCCCTTTCAAGTTTATTTTCCTTGTAATAGAGCTGGTAATGCACCTGAGGGGCCTTTACTGAGCTTTTAGGAGTTATTGTAATGCAAATGTTAATAGTGTGCATTTGCTAATCCCAACACACCTGCTGAGTATCTGAAGACACATGAGGGAATAGATGTGAAGAAAATCTCAAAGAGTTCAGCAGAGGTGTCATCTTGGCTCAGGAGGCAATTCCTTGAGGGATAAGCAAACTCCTGAAAAAAGAGCAGCCCTTTATTTCTCTAACAATGAGACATTTTTTTAATGGAATGCAAATTTTTTGTGAGTTATCTAAAAGGATGGAACTGAGGGCCATTCATACCTTTCCCTGGAGTGGTGGCACCCAGATCCCAGGAGAAATTTAGCAGAGCAGTTTTATTCTCCCCTCAGTGCCAGCTGTCCCAGGACTGTGTTTCTCTCTCTCTCAGCCAATGGACCCCTCCCTGATGACCTGCAGCAAGGCCTTCTGCTGGTGGTGGATTATGCAACCTGCTCCCAGCCTTCCTGGTGGGGAAGCATAGTGAAACCCAGCATGGTTTGTGCTGGTGGGGATGGAATCATCTCCAGCTGCAATGTGAGTCCCCTCTCAGGGCTTGGCTTTAGACAGACAGCCCTGCAGGGAAGGAGAGGAGCTGCCATTCACTGTGTCCCCTTCCTCGCAGGGGGACTCTGGGGGCCCCTTGAACTGCCAGGGGGCTGATGGCAGGTGGGAGGTGCACGGCATTGTCAGCTTTGGCTCCTCCCTTGGCTGCAACTACCGCCAGAAACCCTCGGTGTTCACTCGGGTGTCTGCCTACAACAGCTGGATCGAGCAGGTGAGGGGCTGGGAGGGGCTGCTCCGGGTCAGACCCCTGGCTCTGCACTGGATTCCTGCTGCCTGCAGGGCAGCTGTGTCACTCTCGACAGAAAGTATCCTCCCCTGAAACAGAGATCTGAATTTTTCCCACTCATTTAAATAAGTTTTGATGATAGGAATGCATTCTCCCTTTATCCTGGAGCTTTTCTTGTAGATTTACTGTGTATCACTCAGATTTGCATTCATCAATTATTGCAATTGCACCCTAAAAGGTAGCACATGCAGCTCAAGTCTGGAGTGTAAAATATCTTTTAATTTAATATAAACGTTGAGAAGCAAAAATCTTATTTCATGTATTAAAATCCTGTGACCTGGACACAACACACACTGTTCACAAATTCCTTCATCTTATGATCTGATTTTTCATTTGGTTTACATTTTTGTAGGTTATAGCAACCAACTAATACCATGAAAAGTGGATGAGAGATGCCAAGAAGGAAAGCAGTTTGAATAAAGTCACCTTCCATCACAAGGAACTGGGCAATTACACTTTTAACAACACGAGTATTAAACCAAACACTAGTGCAATAAACAGTATTTTTTGCAAGATGATAACTCTCTGTTACTCCTTCCTGACTGTTGGCAAGCCCAGAGCCTGTATTTGGGGGTAACCCTGGATATTTTCCCCTGTCCCCTGCTTCAATCTGGAGCTTCAATCTCCAGCCTAACCTGGGGGAATGTGAGGAGGGCGTGCAGTGGGAAGAGCCGGAGCATCACAAACACCTGTGGGTGCTCAGGGAGGAGGGCACAGAGAGGCTCTGCAGGGCTGGAGGCAGCACCCAGCTGCCAAATCAAACCAAACCAAACCAAATCAAACCAAACCAAACCAAACCAAATCCAATCAACCCAGAGCTGCTTTGGTTGCAGCCCGGCCGGCGATGCCCGCAGGGAAGGCGGTGGAGGAGCCAGCAGGTCCCCTCGGGTGAGTGTGGCAGCGCTGCCAAACCATTGACACCGAGATTTCCCCACCTGAGATCTCTGAGCCGGCAGGGAGCAGGGTAAGATCCAGCTCTGAGAGCTCCTCCATGGCCCCACTGCTCGTTTTTAAGTCGTTCAGGTGAAGAGCTTGGATGTGCCACGCTGGCAAAAAGGGGAATTTTTGGCAAAGCGAAGTAGAATCACCAATTAAAGTCCCTCTTCATATTTCTTTCATCTTCATATTTCTTCATTGTAATAGAAGATAGGCAGCATAAAATCAAGGTGGGTTTTTGGTGTGTTTTTCTTCTCCTCCCTGGCACACACTGGGTGTTTCCAAGAGTAAAAGGAATTATTATAAGTGGGGGGCAAGTGATCCAAGGTAAGGAGAAGGTTGGAAGGTTGTTGTGAGAACAGAAATGCTCAGAGATTCATTTTCTAGGCTTGCAGTTCCTTTTAGTTTGATGTTTTGCAGATGTTAACCTTTGGACTGAAAGTAAATATATTATTAAACATAAATTGTATTTAATTAGTAAGAGAAAGCATGGCTGTTTATCATCTTTGGGGACAGTATTTTTATCACTTTTCTTCTGCTTTACAACCATTAACCACCATTCTGCCCAGCAGGAATTTGTTTTGCTTAATATCAGCCTCTGTTTTGAGAGAATAGGATTTATTAGGTTTTATTTGCCTGATTAAAAGTGTGATTTCCTAGATCTGAAAAAACAGGGGATCTGAGGAGGGCTTTTTACTATGCAGAATTTTGTTCTTTATAACAAATAAAGATTTCCCAGTTATTCAGGAGTCACCAGCTCCAGCACAACAGCCTGAGTTTTTTCCTGAGTATCATTAATGTAAGATTGTAAATGATGGAATAATAGTTTTGAAAATGAAAGTCATTAGAGGTCACTTTGCTGTATGGAGCATGGATGTCCATTTATGTGCAGCATGAGAGACAGAAAGGTGATCATACAGCTCAAACAATAAAAATTGGATGTGCAAATGCTCTGGTAAAAACTGAAACAAACCAGAAATGTGACTCATTTTCCTTCTGAAATATATGGGCAATATTGTAAAAACCATCTGAGCTCATTTGAACATATCAACAGAAATTACTCATCATCTGGAAATGCCTACTAGGAACAAATTCTCAAAGTTTGATTTAAAAAAAATCAGCAGTTCCAGTCTGTGATGACTGGAATCACTGGGGGAATAAGTGACCCATCTTTTCATGGCCTTCCTGAAGATTTGGAGAGAAGTATCACAGAGAATAAAACCTACAGCAAATGGTTTCATTAGCTTTATTCTCACAGAAAAACTCTATCATTCATCTGTTCTTGCAGATCAGAGTGTGTCAAGGAAACAGTCTCTTAAATACAGCTTTTCTTTTAAAATTAATGACAGGTGGAACAAAATATAATAAAATATGTCTTTTAAAAGCATCCAGGAAATGCATGTTCTTTGTGCTTTGTTTCAGAATGCATGGGAATTGTTAAATATCACTGCTAGATCCAATTGTGATTTCAGGAGCTGCAAGAAACAGTTCCAGGATCAGACAATGCCATTGTTGGTTTTTAATTTTTTTTTAAATTTATATATTTTTGTTTTGTTTTTGGTTTTGTTTAGATGTTTTCCCTCCTCCAACGCTGGTGGTAAAAAAACAGTTCAAAGGATTCTGACAGCATGCCTGGTCTCCTTCTGCAGCCTCCTTGGGGCCATTTCTTTTGATTTGAGCAACAGCCTGGAAATGTGGAGAAACACAGGCAAAGCCCTTCAGGAACTTGCTTCCTGTGAAAAGCTTTGGGCTGCCCACCTCATCTCTCTCCTGCAGGAGGAAAGGCACAGCTGGCTGCTCCCAGCAGCAGACACAAGGAATAGATCATCCCATTCTCAGCTCTTGGGGAATTTAAACTCCCTCTGTATGGCACGGGAAGCAGAGCTGTACTGTGAGAATTGCCAGTGCAAGGAGGAGAAAATCTCCATTTGTAGGTTTTATGTGACTGACTTGAGGCACAGGCTGAATGTCTCAGGGGTCACTGAAGCCAGGCAGGTGCTGTCCACTGTGATCTCTGAACTGCTTGAGCATTTCAGGAGTGCCCACGAGGACCTCAAAGCCATGAGGCACAACCCTGACTGGGCACACACAGCAGCTTTCAAACTCCTCCTCCAAATGAGAGAAGCTGTGCTCAGAGCTCAGCCAGAACCAGCCCCTCTGAGCCTCCAAACCACACTGCAACAACACTTTGCCATGCTGAGCTATGCTCTCTTCTCCTCAGAGACTGCACAAAAGTGCTGGGCAGATCATGTCAATCTGTCCCTTCATTCCCCTCACCAGGAAGGAATCTCTTTCTTTACCCCATTCCTGGGCTGGGGTGACTTTGTGTCCCTGGAAGCCACGGCAAGGGGGCTGCACAATGCACAGAGCTGCCTGCTGCAGGAGGGGCAGGAAAAGCTGCACAAGAAATGCAAGGAAATCCTGTCTGCAATGAGCCTTAGGATCAGCCTGTTGGTGGTTGCCTGTCTCATTTACCCCATCATAGTGATGTCCTTCAAGCAAATGACTGATTGGATACACAGCTATGCCAGGAACCTCAAGGAAAGGACAGAGGACTTGAAGCGGGAGAGGCGCCTTGCTGAGGACCTCCTGCACCAGATGTTGCCAAAATCTGTGGCCAAGCAGCTCAGGAAATGCCAAAAGGTTGAGGCCGAAAACTATGACCAGGTTAGCAAATGGAAAGGATGTTTGTTGCCACCAAGGGTAGAAAAGTATTCAGCTAAAATAGCACCTACCTTGTCTCAGTACTGAGGATCCTGGGTTTGCACAGAGAGTTGAGCGTGGATGGAAATCCAAATATTGCCCAAAGGGTTTTGGAGAGATCTGTGCAATGTTCTGTGGAGCACTTGGGCTGGTGGAGGAGGAAGAAGAGCTGAGATTTCCAGACTTTATAGCTTTAGATGTCTAACATCCTGTACTGGCAAATTGTGTTTAAGAGCCTGCCCACAGCAGCCAGCCAGCACCCCTGGATCAGGAGTTCATAGGAGCAAGAAATGAGTCTCCTCCTGGTAAAATAAGAAGAATAAAAGAATTGCTGCTGTCAGTGTTGAATTTAGCAGCTGTGCTGCAAAGCCCTCAGCTCAAACCCTCATGCTACAGCAATTGCAATTCTATTCTCTCTTTTCCCCTGGACTCCCTCTTGCTTTCAGCTGTGAATCACAGTAATAAATGTTTGCATTTAATCTGTAGGTGTCATTATCAAAACAACAACCTGTAATTGCACAATTAATTATAATCCACAATAGTCATGACATCAAAAGTGCTGAAGCAAGGCAGAGAGTGAAAAGGTGGCTCTTCCAGATTAATTGGTATTAACAAGGACAATTTGGGTTTAAACATGGACACAATTCTGACAGCACAGAGAAGAAAGAATTCTCTGCCAACAGCTGCAACACACATTTCTCTTCCTCATGTCTATTCTTTCTTTTAGAAGTCTGATGGGTTTTTTAAGTGATTGTTTCTGTAAATTACTTGATGATAACAAACATCATTTGAAGAGAAACAAAATCCAGTTAATATTTTCTAATTCAACAAGAGCAGAGACAGCAGTTGAGATTTTATTTCACAGTTTCCTGGGTATCTAGTTTTATCCCCATCATAGTTTAAATCACTTTTAAAGGAAAATGAGACCCTACTTCTATAAGAAGTCTGTAGATCACTGCTCACAAGATTCAAAGCATCTGACTTTCAGTCTTCCATTAGCATGAGGTATTCACAGAAGTGCAGGTGATAAACTTTGGAGATAAGAATAATTTTATCACAACCAGAGCTTGTTAATTTAGGGTTGTATCTATTGAGTGTGCAAGACTGGTACTACGTGCATCCTGTGCCTCAGGCTGCTGTGCTTGGGATTTCACAAATCCCCAAAACTCTCCAAAAGCTTCACCACTGCTGCCTGGAGGCCCTGGCTCCATGCTCTCCTTCTCCCTCTAACAGGTGACCATCTTCTTCTCAGACATTGTTGGGTTCACAAGCATTGCTGCCTCCTGTACTCCCTTGCAAGTGGTTGAGATGCTCAACAATCTGTACATGTGCTTTGACACCAGGATTGAGTCTTACAACGTGTACAAGGTGAGTACAAACCCACAGGAAAGGACTCTGGAAGCTGCTGAAATCTTTCTTAACTCTGTTTTCTGGTGAATATCAAATACCCCAGGCCAGGAGGCCAAAATCCACGAAATACAAGACCCACCATCTTACAGGGACTACGCCACATTCTGGCAAGTGCTGAACAGCTAAAATAGATTTTATTCTGACTTTCTTTCCAAAGGAAAGCTGTGTGCCTGCCACTTAGTGACACGTGCCCCTTCCTATCAGGTGGAAACCATTGGGGATGCCTACATGGTAGCGAGTGGCCTGCCAGAGAGGAATGGCACCAAACACGCCGATGAGATTGCCAAAATGTCCCTGGATCTGGTGGCGGCAGTGCGGCAGGTGGTGATCCCTCACATGCCAACGGGCAGGCTGGAGCTGAGGGCTGGCATTCACACAGGTACACGGGCTGAGGTGAGGGCAGGAGGAAAACAGAGCAGGGCACAGGCCAGTTAGTGAGGAGAAAGGAATTCTGCATTTCTGTATGAGCTGCTGCCTCTCCCCACACCTCAGGACAGGTATTTCTCCTGGTTCCAGCAGGAACAGGGGGGTGAAATAGCTTTTGGCTGTATCAGTGTGGAAAGGTCTGGGAAGAAATTTAGTGTTGGTGACATCACCACCAATTAGCTACAGCTAATCAAATTGTGACTTCTCTCACTAAGTAAATACTGTGCAGCCAGGCCCCAGATGCACAGAATACTCCCAATTCCCACATCTCTCGAGGATACAGAGTGACTGGAAAAGGTGCTGCCATTTGACACTGCCTTGCATTTATTTCTCACTGCTTCTTACCACTTGCTTCTTTTTGGGTCTCTCTGTCTTGTGTTTTCCCAGGACCCTGCGTAGCTGGAGTTGTGGGATACAAAATGCCTCGTTATTGCCTCTTTGGGGACACTGTGAACACAGCTTCCCGCATGGAATCCACCAGCCTGCGTAAGGGCCTCGGGCAGGAGCTGGGTGTCCAAACAGACCCACACCTGCACTCTGCACCTCTGAGGCACTGCAAGGAAAACCCAAAATGCCCTCTCACATCAGCGTCACGGTTTGAGAGACAGGTGTCTGCCAAGGAAGGCAGGAGCCTCCCTTGGGATGGAAAATGTAACCCCCTTCCCTCTGAATTATTATAATTTGAAATTAATGGCTCTCAGGCAGAGGCAGGAGAGCAGGAACAGCAGCTCTTTGCTGGTGTGTCTGCAGTGCAAACCCAGCCCAGCTGTGCAGTGACCCTGAGCAGCCCCAGCCCCCAGCGCAGCCTCCGCTCCCTGCAGGCTCTGCCCCCTCGCTGCAGTTCTGCTCACGGCCGCCGGGGGCGCTGTGGCTGCGCCGGGCGGGGCGGGGGCGCTGATTCCCCCGCGCCTGCAGGGGGCGCTGTGGGGCAGCGCGGGGAGCGCGCGGCAATGGCNGCTGCGGCGATGGCAGCGAATTCCCTTCCCCAAGGGGCAGCTCCGAGCGGCCCCTCCGAAACAGAGAGAGAGACAGAGGGAGAGAGAGAGAGCACAGCTGCCCCTGTTCCTGTCTGGTACCAGCCCAATTCTCACAGTGTCTCTGCCCCTCTCTGAGAAACCCTCACACAGAGAAGTGCAGCCAGGTGCCTCCTGGGCTTGGCCACTTCTTTTGTTTTCCTTAAATATTACTCATTACCGTTTCTTAGGAACTTATGGGAGAAAATTCCCTAACAACTCTCAACCATCAGGCACAATCAAGTGTGAAATAAGGTCTCTAGAGGACAAGGAACATTCTCTGGGACCATCCCAGTTCAGAGAACTAATTACCATCTCTCTAAGGAAGCAGCACCTCCCTCACCTGCCCTCCCCACTGTCTCTGTACATGCACCAGTCACCAAATAGGCTGGAGAAACTCTTGTGGACTGGCATGGGCATGTAGGGTCACATCCCTTAATGCCAAAAGATGGAAACACTGGGCTGATAAAGGCAGGAGGGCTGGTGTGTGTTCTCTGGGATTCGGGGAATCATCAATTCCTGCTCTGCTCTGAATCCTAGCACAGAAGATCCACATCAGTTCTGCTACCTACGAAGCCCTTCTCACAGATGATGCATATGAAATTGAGCTGAGAGGAGAAATTGAAGTCAAGGTAACAGCTTTTCTGTAGCTTTGCACCAATAAAGGCGTTTAATGGGATAGGGAGGAGATGACAGATTTGACCATCGCTCTTCTGTGAAGAGCAAATCAACTTTTAACTGTGTCCCCAAGGTTCTTTTGCAAATTCAGCTGGAAGGGGCTACACATTACTCCTCAAAGCTGATGAAAAAGTGTTCTGTGTGCTTTGAAACATGGCTGCTGTGTCTGTACCTGCAGGAAACACATGAGGATGGCCCAAAATGTTAGGATTCAGCAAAGACACATGGGTTCAAGGCTTATTTTAAACCCTTAGCAACACTGCCATTGACCAGCAAGGCAGTGACCTCTGAATAGAAGAGATTATTAGCACCCAAACTGCACATAAATTATAATTCTTTCCCTGATCAGCAGCCACTTATGAGAGGAGAGATAACAAATGCAGGACAGGGAGGAGCTCTGGCCATAGTGATCCCTGCTCTGCTCCATACCCCATGCAAACCTCTGCTTTCTGCTCTCTCCTTTACTCGTCCAGGGCAAAGGGAAAATGAAAACCTACTGGCTACTTGGAAACAAGAACTACAGTGTCCAAAATGACAGCCTGGTGTGTCACTGGAACCCAGCAATCTCCAAGAAAAAAAAGATGGAAAGCAGCCAGGGATCTGTCCAGCAGGTAAGGAGGTGAACATCTGGCTGTTCCTGGGTAACAAGGCACTCACTACAGGCTGGGACGTGTGGAAATTGCATTTCTGCCCTGGAAGCAGGTCTGATATGTGTTTCTCTGTCAGCAGCCTGCTGTGGGAGCAGCTCCAGCTGCACAGAGCCCTGCTGTGTCCTGGGATGAGCTGAGCCCTGACACTCACCCTCGAAGGGGTTCCAGAGCAGAGCAGAGCCCTGAGAGTGTCATCTGTGGAGTGAGCCAGAGGAATGGCTTTCCCTGCAGCTCCCAGCACAGCCTCCAGGAGAACCTCCCTTCTCTGGGCTCACCTGCTTTGGGGGAAGGTGACAAAGATGCCAGTTTAGAACACAGGTCTCATGGCACTAAAACACCATGGAAAAATGAGCTTCTTCCAGGGTTTGTAGCTGAGATGTGATAAGAAGTGACTGGGCTGCCCCAGGCATGCACAGCTCCTTTAAATAACATTCTCTTTCTGCTCCTAGCCTCAACTGGTATTTTTAACTAGTATGGTAATGTGGGAACCTAAAACACCAAGTAGAAATTTAAAAAGGTGTCTTGAAAAAAGGAGAAGCTACAGAAGTGCAGGTGGGGTTCCAGCAGGAGCATGACTGGCAGGTGAAATATGTTCAGCAGTGGGAGTCTTTCACCTCACTAAAGCCTTCTAGATTTATGCCTGTAGGTGACAGAGAATGCAGCCATCAAATCCAGAATATTGAGGGTGCTTTGGGACCCTGGCACATGAAGCAAGCTGCTTATTTCAAGCTGGCTTTTACAGCTCCCCAGGGAACCACCACTTGCAAAACATTTAACATTAGATAGTAGGAGAGGGAGTGGCAGAACCCTGATGGAGAAGGTAATAACTCTTTCTGATAATTGTTTCAGAGATACAAATGAAGTGAGGATAACACTGAATTGTTCCTAGTAAGTTTCTGTAGTATTTTGTATTTCCAGCTCCTCTCCAGTACAGTGGAATCTCCTCTCCATGAATGTATTTTTTCCATTATCAGTCTGCTGGGGGCTTGGTGCTGAGGCAAAGATGCAGTCCAGCTCTGTGGAAGATGTGGGAAAGACAAGCTACTCCTCCCATTAAACTGAAATTTCCTTGTTGGAGGAAGAGCCTCTGCAGTGATGAGCAGTGAATTCCTCTCCTGTGTGTGACTCAGAGAAATCAAAGCAAACTGAATTACTTCCTCGAGTTGGCAATTAGCAACTCTGTGCAGTTAAATTCATTTTTAGGAGAACTGCACAACCCCAACCTTCCTGGTGCCTTCTTTTAGCAATTCCAGGAAGAGGGAACAGGAGCACAGGTGTGGGGGGCAGGGTTTGGCCTGTCTCTTCTACCAGCAGACAGGTTCATGCAGAGCATAAGAGAGATTTAGCAGATTAAAGCTCTTTCTAAAGGAGACAAAGCAGTTCTTAATGTTTGAGAAAGGCAACACAAATGAAGGTGTGAATTTAAGAGGAAGTCAAGCTTGAAAAGCTGCAATTGGTCTTGTTTTTTAATAATTTCTCGGCCTTGGTTTTTAATAATTTATTTTTTTCCTAAAATGAAGTAGCTTTATGAGTTTCAAAGGAAGCTGGTTGGAATATCTCTTTGTCATTTGATTGAGTGTTAGAAGAACACCTGGAAAAGTTGGCTCCTTGCAGAGTCAAAGCCAAGAGCGGTTTCTTTAAGTCAAGTCAGAGAAAGTCACTGCAGGAGTGTGTGTGTGGCTCCAAGCTTAGCCTGAAGCAGGATCTCTGAAGGTCAGCTGAAGAACCACTTGGTTTGTACATAAATGAATAAAATTGGAGGCTGAAGTCCTAATGATAAATATAATGTGTATTACTACAGGAGAAAGAATGAAAAGCAGAACTAACTCCAGCATTGGTGTTTTATGACTCAAGATCAGGTGTTGTTCTAAAAATATATTTACCATTCAAGTAAGAAATATTTCAAGCAAATTCTGTGCTTGTTCCTGCAGGACTTTGCATCAATGGCCACAATGGTGACTCCAGGCTTACAACTTAATAAAACAACCTAGTGAGGTACTTTGCTCATCTCCAGCACAACTTTCCCTCCCACCTCCCCAGATCTCAGAACTTGTCTACATGGAATATTTACATGAGAGCAAATATAATTTCATTTCTTTTAAAAGATATCTGCAGGCATGTAATTCAGATTTTTCCATTAAGGTAGCTTGGAAGTTGCTCCAATACTTTCACCCCAAAGAAAACAAAGGTAAATCACATTACAGCATGCTGCATCCTGGAAAGCCACTTCCAAAACACACAAACAAACCCAAAAATCCCTCTTTTTAAAGTCAGTCTCTTGAATCCAGGGGATGGTGGTGTGGTGTGTTTTTAAGATGACTCACGATGATATTACTGGAGATGTGTGGAACCTGCACAGGTGTGCTCACATAGATTTAAACACACAATCCCATATATAAATCCAGGTTGATGTCCAATACTGACCCTGAAAGGCTGGAGTGTTTTCATCTGGTCCCTGTCAGCAATTAGCAAGAGGGATCAAATGTGGGGGGAAAAAAAAAAACACAGAAAAAGGAGAGACAGAAATCAATGTGGTTGAAGAGCCACGACTTTCAGCTCAGTGAAGGAAACTGTCTCAGGTGCACAATTCCCTTCAGAGCCAGGCATGAAAGGAGCCCCATGGGGAGAGGGACAGCTGTGTACTGTGGGCAGCTCAGAGACACAGCAGCCCCATGCTGCTTCTAATTGTTATGAAAATCCTGGGTCAAGATCAGAAGCAAATTATTTGCATGGAGAATTGAGCCTGTTCTGATCTTCACCTCTTCAGAGGCTTCAGTGTGGATTTTTAAATTAGAAAAAAAAAAGTGTGTGCTTGATAGATGGCAATTAGTGTTTATTAACAAAACATGCTTTGGTTGCACTGTGAGAAGTCCCTTTCCCTTCCTCAGGGAAGAAGGGAGTGATGTGTTCCTTGCTATGCATGTGTCTGATGCTTTGATATGGTGGCTTGGTTTCCAGAGATTTTTGTGTTGTTTATGCCTAACATTTAGCAAGGCTTGGACTGGATGAAGGTTAAGGCTGTACCAGGTTGCCTGGCTTAACTCTCAGACTGACTTTAGCACCATGAAACTTTTCTGAACTGAAAACCTTGTTTTGGATCAGCATAACTCAAAGTCTAAAGTTTATTATGGGGGATTTCAACACAGCCAAAGGCACAGGGATATATCTTCAACTAGAGAAATGAACAGAAGTGTCCAGTTCTGAGTCTGACATACAAAGGCAGTTTCTCCACAGTCTTCCCCAGTACCAGTCAAAGGTCACCCCTCATTTTCACGCAGACCATGTGGGATATTTTAGCCGTCCTGCATCACTCGTGCTGCTGAGACACGTGGGATGCAAAGCCTGGAAAGCGAACTCGCCAGATGTGGGAACCGCACAGCTGGATCCCCCCGCGGCCACGGCCGGCACTTCCCAGGGCGGCCGCCGGGTGTCGCTGCGGGCCCGAGCACAGCGGCGCTCGGAGCCGGGGAGAGCCGGGGCGGCGGGCACGGACAGACGGACAGACGGACAGACGGACAGACGGACAGACGGACAGACGGACAGACGGACAGACGGGCAGGCGGACAGACGGGCAGACGGACAGACGGGCAGGCAGGCAGGCAGGCAGGCAGACGGATGGACAGACAGACAGACGGACAGACAGACAGGCAGGCAGACGGATGCACAGACGGACAGACAGGCAGGCAGACAGGCAGACAGACGGATGGACAGACAGACAGACGGACAGACAGACAGGCAGGCAGACGGATGCACAGACGGACAGACAGGCAGGCAGACAGGCAGACAGATGGACAGACAGACAGGCAGACAGGCAGACAGATGGATGGACAGACAGGTGGACAGACGGACAGATGGACAGACAGGCAGGCAGACAGGCGGACAGATGGACAGACAGACAGACAGGGCAAGGAGGCAGGAACACCACGGAGCTGTCGCAGCATTCCCCTCTCGACAGGAAGGACAGAAAAGCTGAAAGGCCCAAACAAGGCTCTGTTGGCGAGGCATTAATGGGAATGTGCCCTTGGAAGCAGAGAGGAAGACGGATGAGATGGAACAGAAGACATCACGTACGTGTTCTGGGGTGTTTGTCAGCCTCTCGCTCTCCTGACTCCTCAACCCACCAGTTTGTGGGCCATGCACTCCTCAGGGCGTTAAGGAGCTGGCTGACAAAGGTGTGTCAGAATGAGAGGAGCGTGGGAAGCTGGAAACAAACCGAGCTCATTTGGGTCAATCAGTTGGACAAAGCTGTTGCCAGTGACATTTCAGAGATCCTGTATGATCCTGTATGAGAACAGAGCAAGTGCTACACCAGCCTGTGCAAGAGCTGGGGTGAGTCAGGTGCTCACCCAGAATGGGTAAGCCCTGTCCCCCTTCTGTCCTTCCACCACCGTGCTGGTGTGCCCACCCCTGGTGGGATGTTCAGCACACTGAGCCCTCCTGCCACGTTTGTCCTCATTCACTGAAGCCCAGCTGGAGTCACAGGGTCAATCCTCAGATTATCCAGTAGCACCAACCCCTTTTCACCCACCTTGTGTGAGCCAACCCACTTTTAGTCCTCAGCTGAACGGGGCAAGCTGGGCAGCTGCAGTGTCTGACAGCTGCCACCCTGCAGGGACTGGGCCACCTCACAGCCACCCTGGCAAAGCCCTGGGATCAGCCTCAGGGCTGCTGCTCCTTGCTTGAAGTTCTGCTCAGAAAAGGCCCCATGGACAAGTCAGGCTGGAATCCAGTGAGATCCCCAAGGACTTTTTGCCCTTTTCTGTTTATCCTTGAGATGTAGTGCACTGGAGACTGCAGAGAGTCCATTACCTGATCAACTGACCTGCAATTACAAGGAGTTGCTTAATTACCAGGTCTAAAGGAGCATAAGGGATCTGTGTGTCACTCCCAAGAGTGACAGAAGCTGC
Source organism: Notiomystis cincta (assembly GCA_013398075.1). Taxonomy (NCBI): domain Eukaryota; kingdom Metazoa; phylum Chordata; class Aves; order Passeriformes; family Notiomystidae; genus Notiomystis; species Notiomystis cincta. Next base: position 150,632 of record VZRX01010001.1, read on the forward strand.
ATGAAAACACATTTTCCTGTTTAGAGGGTTCTTTAGAGATGTGGCTTTTTATGCTCTGCTAATTAAAAACATCAGCTCAGGACTGAACTGATCATTCAGTACAAGAGCTCACATATTCACTTCCATGGAAACAGCAAAAGGCAGGAGCATAAGTCCCCAGTGATTTTGTGGAGTTTGTGCTCCTTGTCCTCTTTTCACAGTAATTCCTATTTCTCCTGTGTTTTTTACTTGTTCTCAAAGCAGGCCACTGATGCCCTTCAAGGACAGAACAGCCAGAGGGGAACTGACATCACTGTGGGATCAGAACCAGTTTATTGACTCCTAGGCCAGTGCTCATGTAGTTAGACCCAAAAAAAAAGGAAGAATGGTGATTACTGCAACTGTTCTAGGCACCACAGAGGACACTAAGGCCATTTATTGGACTTTTCAATGTCCTATCTGGCTGCAGCCAGTCCAGAAAACAACAAGTTCTCCTTGAAATACAGAACAACTCATTCAGATTGGCTCAGATCCATGCAACTTTGTGATGTGCATCACCAGAGTGTGTGGAACATTCCCATCCTCAGAGCTCAGTTTGGATCTAACAGTGACAGCAGTTTTGGCACAAGCTGCTGCTCCTTCCTGGGGCTCACAGCTTAGCTCTGGACCCTAAGGAGGAGGGATTTTGTTTTTAAACTCTCAAGTACATGCACAAGGCAGGAGAGAGCGAGAACTTATTTCAGGAAGGTGTTTGTGGCAGGCAGGCTAAAATTAGACCATTTGTTCCTAAAAAGACCGTGTAGAATGACAAGGACTTGGCAAGAGGCTCTCCAGTGGGGAATGTGACACAGGAAGCTCCTACACGGCCTTTGGCAGTGATGTCACCTGGCTGCCCGAGGGTGCTGCATGGAAGGGCCCTGGGAAGCTCAGGGATGGAGCCCTGGAACTTGTTCAAGCCACTCAGTATCTGTGGGAGGTGAGTGTGGGGCAGGGTGTGAGGCAGACGTGCTGACAGGACCCACCACCCGGCCTCCCGGATAAGGGAATCTGCAGCCAGCACAGGGAACTGCTATTCTTGCACTATTTCTGAGGGGCTCTTCAGCAAAGTATTGGCCTGCTCTTCCTGCCATGCCCCCCTGCTCTTGCTGCTCCAGGAATTCCTGCCTTCTGAGCTTTCTGCCTTCCACACAGGGCTCAGCAGCACCATTAGGGGACAAACTGGTGGGCACTGGGCCTGAAGAGCTCAGCCTGCAGGGCTGGGATGCTTCCCTTCCTCAGGGAAGGTGCCTGCTTTGAAGCTAAGGAGGACCAGATCAAGCTCCCAGACCTGCACAAGCAGAGATGTGTTCTGAGGTTTAGTGGTTTAGTGATTAGGGATGTGCAAAAAACAGCTCTGAAAGCCACATAGTGCTACAGTGGGGAAGTAGGAAAGTTTTAAATGCAGATTCTCTTTCAGCAGAAACTTTCTGGTCATGAGGCAATCACTGAGTGCCTGCAAAAGCTCTCATTCATTCTTGCCTGTGTGACTGCAGAGATGCTCAGACAACAGCCTTGCTTTGTGCCACAGGGGTGCATCACACACACGTTTTTGCAGGGGAGAAACACAAACCCTTGCTCAGACTGCAGGCCAGATCATCAAGGGAAAGCAGATTCCAAAGCAATACTTACACAAGTGATCAATTCTGCCCCTCCATATAATTACAGAATAAAAGACCTGAAGAAGCTAAGTTTTAGTCTAAGTCATCCTGCTCTCAGTACTTGATACAAGGTGAGAGATGATCAGAGTGAAATGTGCTCTAGCATTTCAGAGAGCAGAGTTCCTGCAAAACCAGCAGCAGGAGAACACGAGGCCTATCTGCAGGTCAGGTCTGTTTGAACTTTAACCAAGGTTTCCTGTGCTGTGGGCAAAATGAGTCCAAATGACCCAGCACATGAACCCAAAGGTTCATCTTGGCTCTGACTTCAGTGATCAACCCACAGAACCTTGGACAAAAAAAGCCCTCAGCTTTGTAAACCACTGAGCAAGACCTCACAGATAATTTAGCTTATAAACCTCTCTGACTCCCTTTTTAAAAATTAGTTTTTAACCTGGCTGATCTTCTGGTTTACATCAGTTAAAAGAGTTTAAACTATTCAGTTTATGAAGCAATATTTATAATTGTATATTTTTGCAAAACACCATTAAATTTTCTAGAAAATGTAGTTAGCTGTTTTTCTCCTATTATTACCCTCCTTCCCTTTCCAGCCTGGAAAAAACATAGTTTTTTAATTAATATTTCACTTTTTTCACTTTGATCTATCTGGAGGGAATTATTGTTCTAGCTGATTGGATGTTGGGACCAAGAATTGATGTTAAGCCTCCTGAAGTTAAATAAAAGTCAGATTTGGAGCAGCCTAGCTATTCAGATCCATCTTTACTCCTTACTGTGTGAGAGCAGCTCTGATTTATTAACATGTCATGTAGAGGATTTGCACCCTGATTCACCTCACAAACCATCTCTGTGCACTAAAATATCATCATGTGCTAAAGTGTGAAAGATCTCCTTGTCCTGTTAAACTTGTCAGGTGCATCTGACCTATCCAGGCTAAAGAATTTCATTCTGCCCATGGCCAATATTTTAGGCCTTCTTGGTCATTTCCTGATCTGCTCTGGCCTGAGATATGATGTCATGGCTCACAGTGCTCTTCACACTTCAACACTGCCCAGAAAATGTGCTGTTATCCCCGGGGAGGTGACAGGGTAAAACAAATCCTCTTGGTCAAACAACACCGAAGTTATGTGAAGAATCTCCAGTGGCAAAGGGATACTGAAAGCTTTTTCTGCCTCTGCTGTGCAACTCATGCTGATGTGCTGGTTTTAGCTAAATAGTTAAAGCATTTAAAGCATAGACAACACTTCATCAAGCAGTTTTTTCCAAAGATGGGGTTTGAGTGCTCAAATTAAGACCTTTTGATGTGTTCTGCCATGTTTCACAGAGCACTGAAGGACTCTTCTGTAAAAAGCAGAAGTATTCTTACCCAGCCTTTCCATTACTGCTTATTCTTGCATAGCTTTCCCATGCAGCTTTAAAAGCAGATCAGACAGAGCCAGTCCTGGGGACAGAATGAAGCACCCAGAATAAAGTGCTGCCAGGATAGGAAGTTCAGAGAGACACAGCTCAAACTGGCACATTCTACTCACTGCAGCGGGGCACTGGGGTAAGTTCTGCCTTAAGGGGGGCACCTGGGCCCATTTTAACAGGTCATGGAGGAAAGTGAGTCCAAAATTTCCTGCAGCCTGTCAGGCACACACAGACACTGCACAACCTTCCATGTGCAGCTGCTGCTCAAGCCTGACTGCCCCACTGAGGACACAAAAACTGTAAAAATCTGCTTGCTGACTGGAGCTGACACTGCTCACTGGGAGCTGGAAGCCAAAGGTTTCATTTGTGCAATGAGCCAAAGCCTTCCCTGCACCAACAGAGCTGGAACATCTCTAACAGCAGAGATGTAGTCCCATTTTGGTTGAAAATCTTTCAAGGTTTGGACTGAAACACTTCAGGAGAGGGAGAGAAAACTGCAGCTGGATCTGACAGCAACCAGTTCTTGGCTTCCCAATCTGGTTAACAGTCATATGAACTCAAGCAACAACTTAATTCTCCAATGACTTGGGGAGCAGAGAACACTGGTGAAAAATTCTGCTCGTTTTCCCCATCCAGTAAGTCCATTGAAAGTGTGGGAACGACACACCTTGCCATTGAAAGAAGCATTTTCTGAGCTGAAGCTGACACCATATGTGTAGGTGGAAGCCTTTGAACCTGCCCTCATCCTGAAGGACTGGTTTAAATTCTGGTTTTTGCAGTGATTAAACTATTTTGATTTCAGGAATGATTCTTTTGCCCATTGGCACAGCACAACAGCTTCAGTTTTCTAGTGGCTGCTTAACACAAGTGTCTTTTGTCCCTGTAAATTAATTAAATGAATTTCTGTAATTCCAGAGAACTCTGCCAGCCCGTAGACACCAAACAATTGACTCTAAATTAACTTTTAGAGACTGAGACTGTAAGTAACTTGGGAGAAATCATTGCTTTCCTCAGCATCCACAGGCAGATTTAACTGCCTGCCCATGGTTTCTGCTGTTTCAGAGAATTCATTTGGTGTTTGCACCCCCATGGGGAAGCTGCCATGGCACTGGACATCCCCCAGCCCACACCTGGCACACACTGCCCCACCCATCCCTCTTTTATCCCCACAGTGCACCCCGAGGGAAAGTGGCTGAGTCCAGAGTTGTGGGTGACAACCCTGGGTGACAAATCTCTTCCAGCCCATGTAACCAGCTCAATGTCACTCCAAGGGCACCCAGAGCTGGGCAGCCCCTGGGGACAGAGCACAGGGCCTGATCCCTCCACGCTGGGGCTTTGGAGCAGGGCTGGTGGGAATGGCAGCCCCACGGTGCTCCTGGTGTGACAGGGGAGGTGTGAGCGTGCTGCTGACAGGGGGCTTCATTTCAAGCATGAACACAGCCTCCAGCCCTGCAGCCTGCAGTTATCACAGCTTCAGGAGTGTTGGTTTTGAGAGGCTGCTCACCCATCAGGCTGTGCTGAGAAGCCACAGCTAAAATATGCTGCCCCTCTGGCCCCCAGCCACAAAAGGCTGCAGCTATTTCCAGAAGCCTGGCAAACACAGCCAGTGTTTTCTGGGAAAACAAAGAAGGGCTGTCAGATCAAGGACAGTGGGTGATAAGAGCCACCACAGCCACACTGAGTTCCTGGGAGAGAAGGGCTTTTCTGAGCTCTGGATGGAGCTGCATCCTTCCCACTGCAGGTCACCCACCCAGGGCAGGAAGGGCTCTCTGCTCACCTGCAGCCCCGTGTGCACCCACTGCAGAATTCCAGGAGGGCCACCCTGGCACAACCAACTCCTGGCAGTGCTTGACACGAAGGATTTGCCTTCTAATCACAATAAGCAAGAGTGGGTACATGCAGGTGTGCAGTTGTACTCCTGAACTGATGAGAAGGACCATAAATGTTAGCAGGAAGAAGAAGAATGCATGCATGAATCCCAGACAAAAATCAGGGTAGTTTACCTCCCTGTTCTCAAAACACAGGGACTGACCTACACCACTCTCTAGTCAGGCACAGTCCACAAACCTGAGATATGTCAAAACTAATGGACAATTCCTGCTCCAGGAAATTAAGATTATGTACAGTGCCACTCTCACAGGCTGCACAGAGTCTGCTGAGGGTTTTGTGGAGGACAGGCTTTATGTAATGATCACATTTTTAGTTAGCTGGGTTATTTTTAGGTTCATTACCAGTCTGTTAGGGGAGGGAGAAGGGAAGTAAACAACCAGTGCACTTCTCAGACAGGAGCCACTTCATTCCTGTAGTTGTTTAGCCATTTCTAGAAATGGCTTCACCTTCTGCACGCCCCACACTGACAAGTGGCATGCAGCAATAAATAGCACAATGGGATGGTGTGACCTCTTGCCCCTGGATTTGGCTGCCTGGCAAGAAAACCCTGATCAATGGGCACTGGTGACACTGTTCCCAGCTGGGATGAGCTGAGTTGCAAAGAAAAACCTGGGAATTGTTATCCCAGACAAAATGCTTGAGAAATATCCTCCCTCCAGCCACCTCTTCTTACACAAACTGACATTCTGAAAAATCCATTATGAGAGCCCAGATCAGCATATCTAGTGCTGAACTAAACTCAGCCACCACTGTGGCAACTCAGACTTTTAAATATCAGCACAACCATCCATATCCCACACAGATACCAAGGGCCTTCCTAAGACATCACTTCCATGGCTAAACCCCGGAAAAGAGACACTCAGAGCCCTGCTGCAGTGCACATACCATGTTTCTGATTATGAAATAGTCATTTTATTGAACCCTCTCAGTGTCAGGTCTGTTTTCTCTGTTTTAAGCAAGAAGTTGCTGTGAATTGAGCCACGTTCTGCACTCGCCAGGAGAGGTCACCACACACCTCAACAACCGAGTGAGGAGCCCAGATGGGACCTTCTGGTTGGGCTGGGGATGTGTCCGGTCCTTGCTGCCCACGAAAGGATCTCTTTCCCTCTCCTGTCAGAGGCTGGGAAGTGCAGCTGCTCCCACTGGAAGTGCAGCCTTCCCACAGAAAGGCAATAATAACCTGTAGACAAATTAGACCTCAGTCCAAACACCAAAGGCTTCTCAGAAAACACAGGGAATGAAAAACTTGGGTCCTGAGCAGTTTAGTGCAAGATCAGCCTATGAATTTCTGAGACCAAATTTAAAGATCTTGGGGAAGCAAGAGTGGCTACCCCAGGACTAAAGAGACCTACAAGGCTTAGAACCAGTTCCAGCTGGAGTGTAAGTATCCATTTGCCCATGTAGACATTCCCAGCTGTCCAAAACAAGATTATCAGATGCTGTTCACTTTGCTAGAGATGAAGCTCAGCCAACAAAAGAGTTTCAGGTGAGGATTTATGGAACATGAGTATTTCTTTAGGCCTCTGCTTCTCACCAGGCTCTTGTTCCATTGCTCTGAATTCCTCAGCTGGATTCCTGTTTGTTTGAGGATCCATGTTAGGCTCTCCCCTCCATCACTGCAGTCTCCCTGCTGGGCTCTTTTAGCATCAGAGGAATGTGATAGATGTGCCTGACAAATCTAAAATTAAAATTTTGCCATCAGAACCCAGTGCTCCAGGAGCAGCCACAACCTGCCACTAAAGGCCAGCCTGCTGCCTTCCTTGTGCCAGGTGGCCTTGGCCCCTTCCTGTGCCAAAGGGCTGGGGAAGAGAACATCAAAGAGATCAGTGAGCATTAATCAGTGAGCACAGAACAGATCAAAGGCAAATTCATCCTTGGGACCCCAGAGCAGGGCAGTGACTCTGTCCCTTTGCTGGCTTCAGTGTCCCACAGGGGACAGGAGAGTGTGCAGTGCAAATTCCCTCACAAGAGAGTTTCTGAGCTACCTGGCAGTGAATGCCTGGTTTATTCCCCACGGATGGGCTGCCTCAGACACCAGGAGCTCCCAGTTCCTCCCAGTCCCAGCCATGCCTAAGCCAGGGAGCAAACTCTCCTCTGGATTGTGTTGGGGCAGAAGCAGCCACCACAAGCCGGCTGTGCCCTGCTGAGTGAGCTCAGCCCCTGTGCTCAGCCCCTTCCCAGGATGCAGAAGTGCTGCTGCACCCCCCCAGTGTCCCCTCCTGACCAGCCAGCCCGGGGTCCTGGTGACACCATGCCCTGGGCCAGCCCTCCCAGCCAGGGGAGGGAGGGGACTCCAGGACAAGGAGTGCAGACAACAATTAAATGTTAAAGTCTCAGTGAGGGCCCTGTGCCAGCTTCCCCCACAGACTCAGTGACCCCTCTGTGGTGAAAGCACTGCAGAAATGTCACTGCCCTTTCAGCCAGCCAGGGAATGCTGGCCTGAGCAGCTGGGGAGGAGAGGCAGAAGGGGTCCCTGGGCTAGGAAGGAGGAGGGTGAGTTACTGCACAGCTCTCTAAGGACACCTGAGCTTATCTGTGTCAGCTTCAGAGCTTGCCTTCCTCATGGGTCAGGCACTATATCCCCAGAGGAAGGGTTTTCCCTAAACCTTTTAATCAGATTTCTGGTGATACAGGAGAAACTCAGGAAATTGGGAAACAATTTAGTGTTGGAAATGAGCAACACACACGAATCTGCTGCCTTTTGATACTTCCTTCCACCCTGTGTGAAGGATTTGCCACACAAAGGAACACTTCAAAAAGGGACACAAAGCCATTTTCTACTGTCCTCAGGGTTTCCTCCCTTCTTCCAGGCTGATTTTTGTGCTCAGCTCTCTGTCTTAGCTCCACCACCTCAGTGATCAATCTCTGTGAATATTCAGACCCAGTCTGGGCCCTGAGAAGATCTGGAATGCCAAGCAGGGACATTTGCTGGATGGCTTTGTGTTTCTAACCACTTCTTGCCCCTGCACCAAATCTGACCTGAACCCAGCTGTGACCTACCTGGACTGAAGCTGCCTTTGCTGCCTGGGCTGTGCAGCACCCTCTGAAACACAACCACATGGAGTGTTGTTGTCTGGGGAGGTGGAACATCCCTTTGTTGAGCTCCTGGGCAGCCTCCAGCTGCAATGCATCAGGATGAGAGGCAGCACACAAATGGCAGCAGGAAAAATTCCAAGTAGATCCAAGTAAATCATTGTTTCTTGGAGGTTTTCAGAATTCAGCTTGATGAGGCATTGAGAAATTTCATCTAAGCTGGCTCTGTTTTTGCACAAGATTGCACCACAGACCTCTACAAGTCCTCCCAGCCTTGATTATCCTTTTACCAGCACAGTCACTGATGAGGACTGTGCAGTGTATGAATGTCCAGCTGTGACCAGAGAGACAATTCAGCAGAGCCCCAAACAGCTCCAGAGAACTCAATTTCCAGAAGATTTATTTTCCACATTCTGCAGACTTGTGACAAGCCAACCAAAGCAACAAAACAATCCTGGGCTTTTGCAGAGAAGAAAAGATGAACCTGAAGCTGCCCTGACCTTTTCTTACCACGTTGTTCCTCTGAGAACTACACACCTCAAACCTCTGGGAGGATGATTTTATTTTTTATTAAGATTCATATCAAATGTGGTTTTCACCAACATCAACAACAAAAAAATCCCAACAATATAAGACTTCCCTTTTCATCACAGAGGGATGTTTAAAAACTGTCTGCTTACAACACCCCTTTCTAGAGACAATTAAAATTATGCCTCAAACTGATCTGCACATGAAAAAAAAACCACTGAAAACATTAAACCTGCTGGTACATCACAGAATTATTTTTTCCAGGCTTCCAGGACCAACAAGCTGATACTTGGAAAGTGGTTTGCAAGCTTTCAGTAATTCAAATATCAGCTGAAAAATGCCAGATGGTCCTAAATTTCTATTTCCTCCATGTAGATCCAGCTTGATGGCCTTTAACTCTGTGCATCACATGTGTGCAAAAATGCCATGAAAGGGCAAAATGTATTATTGCATACTCAGGAACATTTCCATTTTTCATTGAAGCCAAATTTCAAGCCTGTGCTTCCTTTCAGACTGATTGCAGATTTAATATAAATTGTGTACAATAGACTGAGAAAGATCACATAAAGAAACTATTTTAAGCTGGATCCAGGCAAAGAGGAATTTCTTCCTCAGCTTAAGCCTTGTATGAGCTGTCTGTGCACTCAGCCTGGTTTTGGCCACACTCACTGTCACTCAGGCCAATAACCATATTTGTAACACTTGGTTTTCCCTTCTTCTTCAAATCACACTCTTTCCTCTCTTAGGTCAATAGAATCATATTAATAAACCATATTATTATGTTATTATATCATATTATTATGTAATAACAGTTCTTCCACAGCAGGTTTTCAGAGCCCATCCCTCTGCTGTGGTGCCTCACAGGGACAGAGGAGCCAGGTGAATGTGCCATGGACACCATCCTGTGTCACTTCATACTTCTCTCACAGTTATTTGTCTCTGGATGCAAAAGAAATGTTCACCAGCCAGCCCAAGGAGCACAGAGCTGTGCTCACTCAGTGGCACCAAGACAGGAGAATGATGTCTAAGTGGAAAATGCTCCTTTAATTCACCCCCAGGAAAGGGAACTGCTTCTTCCCTCCTCCTCCTCTCCTCCTCCTGGGTGGATGAAAACAGATTCAAACCTCAAACCAATCCTTGCACTGGCAGGAACTCAAAAGGTAGACTTGGGAGGGGTTGGAGGAAGATATAAAATGCTGATAGCTGGAGACACAGAGCAGCACTGAACTGGAGAGGCTTAAGGGAAGAGGAACCAGAGACACCAAACATGAATCTGAAGCTTCTTTCTTGCCCTGGATTCCTTCTGCTGCTCATTGTCAGTCAAAACCTGGCAGGGGCCAGATCCATTTCCAGCTTGCAGGTAAGTGGCTGGCTGCTCAACAGAGCTGAAAGCAGCTGATGCTTCTTTAGGGATCAGATGAGCTGTTTGCTCCAACCCTGAGTTGGAGAGACATCATGACAGCAGGAATGCTGAGATAGGCAAACAGAGTTATTATGGAGGAATCTAAAGTCATTAATCACTGGATTGAAATTTCTGATCACAATTGAAAGGAAAATGTTTGGTTTTTTTTTTTTTTCCTGTGGGTTCAGTTGGGGATTGTACATTTAGGGTCATTTTGTAACTGAAAGTAGCAATAAGTTTTGGGGTAAAAGGAATTATTCTGGAATGACTGTGATCTAAAGCTCTGGAGCAGACACCTGCAAGCCCCTGATTTTAGCTGAAAAAGCAATTAAGGGTTGTACCTGCAGGATCTCCCCCTCAGCTCAGCTGTGAAGCAAGGACACACCTCCTTGTGCCTACCAGGTGTAGAACATAGGAAAAACAGAAAGTGAGGATGTGTAGTTATGTGTATTTGTTTGTGCAGGAATTCCAAGTCAGTAAAAAAAAACATTTCAGTTGCCACAGCAAGGAGCTGGCATTGCCATGTATGAAGTAACCTCCCAGTGTGTAAAGAAATGTATAATATAATCCTTCAGAACCAATTTCAGCATGTCTCCTGCCATTGCATTAATTCTCTTAGATATCAACTATTATTTTCTTGTTCCTTATTCCCACTTTATCTGGCATTTTTCAAATTTTTCATAATTTATCCCATATGCCCAGTTCCAGGAAAGAATCAACTGCCAGCTCAGAAATAATGTCCTCAGACTTAGCACTTATATGGAAATAAGGGGGGTTCCCAAAACCCTCCTTCTTCTCTCTTCCCTTTCCACTTCTACTCTCCCCCCTTTCCAGAGTCTGCCCAAATTGTTAGATGAGGACCTGGAGCATCCCCTGGTGCCAGAAGAGAAGGACCATGAGCAAGATGAGCTGAGCCCAGCAGGTGACTTTGATCGGCAGGACTCTGAGCTCCAGTGGATGCCAAGCCCCAGGGCCCAGCCTGGGAGCACTTCCCTGGCTGAAGATGTGATCCAGAGATTCTTCAGCCACCTCCTGAGCTTGTCCCGCAGATACCAAGGCAGAGGCAAGAAGGGGCTCCCCAGGGGCTGCTTTGGGGTCAGACTGGACAGGATTGGCTCACTGAGTGGATTAGGATGCTAAGTCTTCAGCAGGAGACAAGCAGAGGCTGCTGGTCTGTGTGTTCCTGTGTAACTGGCAGGGATTTGTGGGGGAGCAGAGTTAATTCAAGCAAATGGGGCCTTAAAGTAAGTTTCACCCTCTTATCACAAACACAGTTTATTATTTTGCCTTCCTCAGAGCTCACTGTCATCAGATGCAGATTTAAAACCTGTGAGTGCCACACCTCTGCTTTAGTTGCCTTCCCTCCTTGCTCTGAGCCAGCTCTAAGCATTTCATCTTCTCTGAGGAGACCAGAGAGGTTTTTCCCCAGCTCCCCAGGGGAGGTTTGTTTCAATCCAAACAAACCTCAAGCAGAACAGTGCAGCCAAATCTGCCACTAGAAGTGCAAGAAATCAGTTAATTTCCACGTGTGGAATCCTGTACACTTCTCTTTGTATTACTTGTTCATCTTCTTTATTGATTTTGGGGTTTCAAAGCACCCCTTGCCTTTCAGTGAGACCCCATATTGACCCCACCAATCCATCTCCTCATGATGCAAATGCAGCCACCTCTTCCCTGAGACACTTGGCCAACAGAACACACCTTTGCTGTGCTGCCTGTTTGCACCAGAGTAATCATTTGTGAACATCTCTCTGAAAATTAATTACAGAAATCTACATTTGTACTGTTTGTTTACTGAATGGATAAATAAACAAGTCTCATTCTGTCACAGGTAATAAACTGTTTTTCACAGTGTAATTAATTTGTTTCAAGGTTTGCTGTGTGACTTGTTCATGTTTCATTCCTGAAGCAGAGCTCTGTTTGCAGGCAGACACCAGGATTCAGGAGCATTTCAGGGGGCTGCTGTCTGGAAAACAAAAACCAGGACACAAAGCCCCTTGAACAAAGGGCAGCTCTCTTAGCAGACATCACCAGAAAGCAGTGACTCTGTGTTTAGAGCTGCCACTGATGGAGGAAAACAAATATTTCTTAGTAGCATACCTCATCTCATTAAAAAAAGACAAAAAAAACCCCAAACAAACAAACAAACCCAACCCCAAACAATACCACCCCTCTCTGAAGGAAATTCAAAAGCACCCTACTCTTCCATAGGCAGATCCAGGTATTTCAAAGCACTGAGAAGGAAATTGAAAAATATATCCTGGAGGCTTCTTTGTTTAACATTTTTGGTTAGGTCTTCTGTTGTTTGCTAGTTAATCTGTTTAGGTTAACTTTGTTAATAAAGCAGCAGCAACTGTGAAAGTGCCCTGAAGAGATATTTGTTGCCTTATACACAGACAGCCCTGACTACAAACTCTCCAATGATGGATTAGTCCATAATAAATTTATTGCACTCTGTATTGCCTTTCCTAAGAAAAAATCACAAGAAAATTAAGATTTCCACCAATCAAATAAAGCAATTTCACTGAAAACCCAGTGAAGGACAAGTGATACTGAAGTTTATTTGCAGAAAAATAGCAGAGATCAGAGGAGGTTGAAGTCTGAGCTGTGAGCACTTACAAACAGAATCCTACAGAAGAAGAATAAGAAACAGATAAGAGTTGCAATTACAGAGGTGGAGCTGGTGATGTGTCATCACCTGGAATTTTGTGGGAATATTTTAAAAAGGCACTTTCCTGAAGGGAAGAACAATTAATTTCACATAAAAGGCTCTATAATTAGATCCCCAGGACTGAAGCCAGGTGTGCTTGTATTTTAGGTAATTTGCTGAGTCCTATTAACATTTAAATAATCAAAGCTAAGCTTTGAAGTGAGGCTGCCAGTCAGATGGGGAAGCTCATCTCTAACTGTGCCATTTCCATCTTTGCTAAGCAGTGTATGAATCCACAGACCAGGGTAACAGAAGTTGCTGAGGAGAAAAATCTCCAATAAAAGCATTCCTACATGGAAAGAAACAACAGATATCTTTCTCAAATACGTGTGCTTTTTGGGGCACCTGATTTTAAGTGATTTTAGGCAGCAAAGGAGATTTGGCCTCACCCAAGACTTGCTTCTGGCCACCTTATTAATGGAGGGCCAATTGTATTTATTCCCCTTGGTAATGACACAGATCCTGTTCAGTCTCACTGCTTTATCCCTTTCCACTCCTGTCTTCAGCACACACAAAATTGAGGATAATGCACATCCTCATCCAGGTCTGCTTTCACTCTCTACCAGCAATAACCCTCTCACCTGATGTGCTCTTCCTTCACTCAAGTACTGCTAAAATAGCTGGATGCAAAACTCACTGTCCCACACCAGTTGATATTGCTGGTTTGCTTCCATTCTAAGCCAATGAAGAGGGCAGAAGGCAGAGATTTAATGAAATTGGTTTAATATTATCCAGGTGGTGAATGAAAGGACCCTGCTGTTCTGCCTCTTCCTGAGGGAAGGGTTACAAAGGTAAGGAAGGGTTTGGTGGCAATGCCAGGGAACCATCATCAGAGGAACTTAAAAAAAGGGAAAATCTCCTAAACCCGAGTCTCAGGACATGGTCTACTCACACAGCACAAAAATTTGTATACAGAGAAGAAAAACTGCTGTCTCAAGAGCTGCTGCAGACAGACAAACATTTTCAATTCCTCCCCCACGGAGAAAGGATCCATCCCTCAGCCCCTTGGAGGGGAAACCAACCCAGCTCTCAGCTCCTGTGTGTCTGAGGCAGAGCCAGCAGGCTGCAAGACTTTGAGTGCATCAACTCCTTCCCAACAGTGATGGAGAGTGGAAGGAGAGGAAATGGCTGGAGAAACAGGTGCTACCAGGAGGGGAGATGACCGAGGGCAGTTCTCTCCCTCTGGAGCAGTTGCTGAGCTCAGAAGACCCCCGGCCCCTGGAGGGGGTGACCCGGGAGCAGCCACAACCAGCTCCTCTATGGGAGCCAGAGGGAGCAGAGCAGGGACAGGAGGCAGCCGAGCCCCCTCCGGGCACAGCGGGGATGAAAGGCGGGGGAACCGTGGGTGAGGAAGGAATACAGTGTCGAGATGATGATGGGACAGGGAGAGGGAGAGGGGTAGGGAGAGGATTCGGCTCCCGGGCTCTTTGCTGGGGGCCTCGCGGCCGCTGCTCGCTGTGCCGTGGGCAGGAGCGCAGTGCGAGCTGCAGCCCTGAGGGGAGCGCGGCTCCCGCACCGTCCCGCCGGGCAGAAGGGACAGGAGGGGCACTCCTGTCTCCTTCCTCTCCTCTCCAGGACCTCCCGCAGTCGCTCCGGGAAGAGGAAGGGGAGCCGAGCCAGTGGCCGGGGCTGAGCTCGGCGGCTCCAAGCGGGAGCAGCCGGGCGGGGAGCCGGGCCGGGCCCCAGAGCTGCCCAGCCGGCGGAGGGACAGAGCCGCTGGAGGGGCCTCGTGTCCTCCCTCAGACGGAGCCGCTTCTGCCGCCTCGGGACGAGGATGGAGCGGCCCGGCAGACGGGGCTGGGATGCGCCCAGCACGGAGCCCGCAGGGAGCTGCCGCTGTCCCCGACTGAAAGCCTCGGAGCTGCGGCTCCCTGCGCTCCTTTCGCGGGGCTCTGGAGCAGACGGAGAGGCTGAAGCCGGGACCGGCCCCGCTGAGCTTCCTGAGGCGTTCAGCAGGCTGCCCTCGGACCCGTCCTGGCAGCGGTGTAGGGAACAATAAACTTTGTACAAAACCTACATCGCCTTTTTTGAGCGGTTTTTTTTTCGGACACAGTTTAGCAGATGATCAGAGGATACAGAAATCCACTCCAGAGCGCTCTGCTCCGAGGGCTCGGTCCTGGCTGTGGCCAGAACATCCCTCCCGTTCCGGACCAGCCCTTTGCCCGAGGGTCGCAGCAGCAGGAGCGGTGGTGGTCGCATCCCTCCAGGGCTATGTCAGTGAAGTGGCACTGCCGGGCACCGCTGCCGGCTCGGGGGCCGTGGCAGGGATCTGGCCCGCCTTTCCCGATCCTTCACTGCGGCTGTACCAGGGAATCCCCCCGGCGGTGGGCGCTGGGCTGGGGGTTAATTCCAGGCGGTGCCCTACACCGTGTGCCAGTGCCAGGCTTGGCACACCAGACCGGCTTGGGAGGACTTCTAAGGACAGAGGGGCTCCATCGCTCTAAAAACGCCCCTGCTGCTGCAGGAGAAGGGCCCCGAGGGTTTCAGCACTCGGGACAGACGCCAGTGGCCCCGCCGGGCTCCCCTCGCCGGCCCGGGCTCCCTGAGCCCGCAGAGTGCGGCAAAGGAAGGGGCAGCGCAACACAGAGAGAATCTGTCATAATCACCCGTGTGGAGGATGAAAATTCATTTCCCCCCTTGGAAAAAAGTGAAGCACCACTTAATTGCAGCGTGGCCACTCCAGATATTTTTACATTTCTGTTTTGATTCTTGTCTGATGGCCTCATCTCTTCATTTCCTTCTCAATTTAACTGACGTGCAGGGAAAGAGAGCCTGGGTGGGGTGTGGCATAGCTTTGTCAAAGGTTTTGTCCCTGGGAGATGAAAGGAATCCAAAAGCAGCCTCTTCCTCAGAGGAGGAGGCTCTGTAGCCCCACTCACTCTTCATGGCCATCCCTGGGAGGATGTGCAGCAGCTCAGGGCAGCACTCGGGGCAGGTCTAACCCCACACGGTGCCAGCCCCAGGTTTAGGGTCCTTGGCCTTAGGGGGCTGAAGAACAAGGACATGGAATCCTCTTGCTGGGGAAGGGGCAGTGCCTCCTCAGCCCAGCTCTGTCCGTCCTCCTCAGCCCAGGACACCCACGGGCTGCCAGCAGCACCCCTGGGGCTCTCCCTCTCTGGGCTGAGCAGCCAGAGCTGCTCCAACAGAGCCAATGTCACCTCCCACCCCATATCCTGGGGAGGAGGGGAAATGTGCCAGCTTCCCAACCCCAAAAACTGTCACAGGAAGGTTTTAGAAGAACCTGCTGCCCTGTTAAGGCAGGGATTTTACCAGGGAAATGCCCAGCTGAGCATGGGCAGTTCCTAGACCTTGGCTCTCCACTGCTGGGCTATGAAGACTAAAGTTCATATTCATTTACCAGGGTGATGCCACTGAGATAAACAAGTGACTTTTATAACTTTAACAATGATGAGCTGAGCTATGACATTTCACACTCCATTTGCTTTGGCAGAACTGCAAGATGGATAATTGAGGGCAGAATTTGGCTATGAAAATACCACAGCTATTGTGAAAGGCAGACATTTTACCCCATCCCTGCACTTCATTACATTGCACATGGAATAGAGCACAAAAGCTCCCTGTCTTAGAAAAGCATTGTCAAGGCTGAAGTCGAGCTGCTGCATCTTATTTATCTGCCATGGAACACAGAAGATGAAAAGGAACAAACCAGTAAAGAAAGGAGTATCTCAGGGTCTGACTTAATGACTGAAATCCCCCAAAATTAGATTGTTCCACAGGGACAGGTCACTCAAAGCAAAATATTTCACCTCTGAGATTAATGTTGTGTCCCTCAATTTCTTACTGCTGGGTTTGTGCTGCTGTACAAAAAAAAACAGACACAAAGGAAAACTCAGAGCAAGCTACAAATTATTTTTGTACAGAGAGAACACCAGAGAATACTTGGTGGGTGGGGAGTGTGAAAGGAAAGAAACAAAAAAACACAGCAATAACAGATTCTAATTATCTTAAATTGGGCACTCAAAATTAATGAATAATTCTGGTTTATCTTCTCCCACTTTTGCAGTTTACAAAACGAAGTTACACCTTGGCACAAACAAACACACACACCCCAAGAGCAGCAGGAAGAGAATACTTGTAACTAATGAATTATACAGACACTGCAGTATACAGTGTTAATTAAAAAACAATATCAGGACCTTTTTTAAAAGCATAAAATAAGAAAGTATTGGAGCACACAATTATAAAAGAAACTCCATGTTCTGAAAAAATAAAGCATTGAAGAAAAATAGAGAGAGCTCTTATAATAAAGGGCTTCATTAGAACAAACACAGAGATGGGCTATATTAGGAAAAAGTAGCATTTGAGCATGCCAACCTTGAGAATGTCCTTTCTGGTATAATTTTGGTAGCTGATCATGTGAACAGTGTGTGCACATTTGTACATAAACACCATGTTAAGGCATTTAAGACACAGGAAATACTTTATCATCCTATTATTATTTTGAAAGTGTACTCAGGAGATTCTTTCAAGATCTATGTTCATATGAAGAGTCAACAAACTATTACTAGACTGACATTCAACTTATACATTTGTTGTTGTTTCAATTTAAAATAAAAAGAAACATTAGGAAAATGCAAGAAAATTGCATTGCTTCATGATTTAGAACTCTTGCATTTCTGTAAGAAGATGAATTTTTAGTTGTACTATATGCACAAAGACACCAATGGAAGAGAAACTTGAAGCATTTCTGTACTTTTTTAATTTCTCATTTAAGAACAGGCAGTTTCTAGCTAACTTCAAGACACTCAGCACTTGAAGAAACAAATAAATACTTTTTGATTTTAATACATTAAATTAAAGATTTTGTTTTAACTCCTCACAAAACACATACACAAAAATTCATCCATTCTTTCTGGGACAGATTCTGAAAACCTTTCTGAACAAACACCAAAACCCCTCTATTTAAATTCTCATTGAGCAAGTTTCTTTCTTGTACAACACTAAAAGATTATTGCTGAATCTGGCTGGCTGTTCCTTAAATGTTCTTGATGCAGGGTCAAGCCTTACCAGGGCTGCTTAAAGGAATCCAAACTAAATTTGGCTGTTAACAAGCACCGAGATTTTCAGCAGAGCCGAAGGCGGTCGCGGAGGGCTGGAGGCGCTCGCTCTGCTCGCAGCCAGAGGTGCACATCGAGATGCTGCTCTTGGTAACACACAAACACAAAGTCTCAGGGCTGATATCACCTCAGCAGCAATGGGGAAAGAGAAGTGGCCCAAATCTGGGATTTTCAGCTCCCTGCTGCTGTGCAAATTCCATATATAGAAGGAAAGCGTGCGCGGTATTTAACTGTCCTAAAAGTCGATTTATCTTCTTTCTTGACTCTTCACCAAATGCTCATCTGAAAGCCTGTTGTTTTCCCCTGTAAAAGGCAGTTTCCTTGTGGAAATCTCCTAACTGAGCAAAGTTTAGAGGAGTTTTGGGATTGTTTCCTATCTCTGTAAATCTGACCACAGGGGTCTCTTGAAGGAGAATTGCTAAGAATTTCCAACTGGACTGTGTAATCACAGCGCCTGGTATCAAGAGGAGGGGGAGTGACATGAAATCACTAACTTGTGACATACATTCCTCAGCAACAGCAGCTGCTGCCTAATGACAGCTAATAAAGGGAATCTTCCCCTGACAGAGCTGCATGCCTGCAGTGGGACTGGAATGTGCCCAAGATAAACCCACTGATAACCTAGGAAGCAGGGATCACCCAAAGAGTATAAAAGACAAGCTTCAGAAGAGAGACAACAGGACAAGGAAGAGAGAGACTTGAAGGGACATCTTAGAGGAAACAGCTTGAACTTCCCTATTCCCAACGAAATCAGAGCCATGGACACTAAAGGCTCATTTTTCTATGGCTTCCTCTTGCTGCTGCTCATCCAGCTCCAGTCCAGCAGAGCCAACCCTATCTACAGCCTCAGCCCTGCCAAAGAACTGGCCAGCATGGAGGTGAGGACTCTCATTTTACAAGGTTAAACTTCTGGGGTGCTTAGCAGAGTGTGAGGTGGTGCTTTGTCTTCCTTTTGCATGGCTGGACTGGAATAACCACATCAGCCATCCCCTGCCCGGGGACAAAGCCTCAGCTCTTCAGAGGGGTTCAGAGAAGCTTTCTAGGGCAATATCCTCATGTGTTGGGTTCACCTGAGCTCCTGGGCAGTAGTGGGAACCAAAATTGTGGTGGTGCAGGATGTCTGCTTTGGCGTTTTGGTTATTTTTCTTTAGAGATAAATATTCCTGGGGACAAAGTTCCAGGGAAGGAAAAAATCATCAGAGTAACTCCATAGGAACAAATAGAAAACTTTGAAGTGGGGTCCTGTCTATCCTACTTAATGGCAGGAACAGGGATGCAGGGCAGCCACATGGCTCAAGCTTGGTGAATTTGAGAGATTTGGTTGTGTAGGGATGAGAGATGAGGAGGTGAAGTGGAGCACCCAAGGACAAACTTAATCATTTAATGTGGCTCATCCAGAAAAGCTTCCAGACCTATAAAATTACCAGCTAAGAATTTTAACAAATAATAGAGAAAATCCATTGTTACAGCACAGTACAGGCTTGAGGCTCTGATGGAATCTGAAAGGTTAAACCTTTCCTTGGGCTGGTAGCAGTGGCCAACTTCTCAAAGCTGTTCTCAGGCCCTAAGAACAAACTCCCTGAGCTTGTAAGGACAGTTGAAGCTAAAAATTCCTCTGTGCTGTTTCCAGCGGCCAGGAAGAGCGGCTTCCAAATCCACTCAGCCAGGCAAGCCATAAGGCTCATTCCTCTCTATTCAAATTCTAGAGATGGGCAATTACATTCCTCTAATTGGTTTAGCTGCCCTTGAGGGTTGAGCTGCTCTGTATCTGACCCCAGCTACACAAAGCTTTACAAATTACAAAGAATGGTACCCAGGAAGCAATCACACAGCCGGCATGAATTTATCAGATGGGTATTTTCAGTTAGTTTAAGGAGTAGCAATGTTGTAACCTCTGGAGCAGAGGTCAGTGAAAACACCAAGAGCTTCTCCAAGTGATGTCCACTGAAATAGCCAGGGGTGACAAAGCAGCACCTGAGGACATGGGAGTGGGCTGTGTGGCTAGAGGTTCTCTGACTGTGTACCCCTGGTGGGCTGAGTGCTATCTCCCTGTGCAATCCACATTCTCTTGCATTTTCCTCTCTGCCAAGATGTCTTTGAACCTTGCCAATAGATAGAGATGATGGCAAGCAGCTTCATTCAGTTGACAAGGTGAAGCTCTATCTTCCCATAGATGGAATTACTGTGAACAGGGATTAATGTAGAGGACAGAACCCAGTGACCACCAGTAAGGCTGGGATCCAACCTGTCAATCTTCCTGGGGCGGGCTGTGGGACCATCAGTGAATGCGAAACAGAATGACTGGAGAGTTAGCAAAAGACCACAAAACAAGGAGTTTCATTGACTGAATCCTTCTCTTAATTAATTGAATCCTTCTCTTACAGGCTCTGCTGGAGAAACTGGAGGATAAGTTTGCAATGATTGAAGCCCTGGAGTCCAATCCCGACCTGCAGGAACCCAAACCCCAGGAGGAGATCCTGTCGGAACTCATCGATGACAGTGACAACCAGAAGGCTGAGCCCAGGCTTGCAGCCAGCACCCCTCTGTCCTACAGCAGCCCCTTCCTCAAGAGGCTGAGGGGGCTGCAGCTGCCCAGGATGATGAGAGATTCTGGCTGTTTTGGGAGGAGGATTGACCGGATCGGCTCCCTGAGCGGGATGGGCTGCAACGGTGAGTCCTGGCTGAGCACAGACTGCGCTGGGGCAGGGGAGGAGCAGCTTCTCATTTAAGTCTTTAAGAAGACACAGTTTGAGAATGGATTTAATTTAAGCTAGTATTGCTTTTTCAAAAGCACTGCTGACAATGGTGATGTGTACCAAGACAGGAACAGGTTGTAGTAACATTTATTTCATGTTTGGTTTACAGGTTCCCGGAGAAATTAGGATCAACCTCCCTATCCCCTGCTCTGAAGAATGCTTTACAGAACCCCTTCCTCCCGAGATGAAAGCCAAATGCTTTCTAAGCTCCTCAACAGAAAAGTTATTCCTATTTTTATTTATTTATTTATTTATTTATTTGATGTTTTTTAAAGAACATTTCTTATGCTAGCACCGAAAGACCATCTTTAAATAAAACTAACACATTAGACATCTGTGCTGGACCTCTCTCCTGTCTGTCACATTAAATTTTCTTGTATTTGCCTAAAGTAAAAATCTTAAGTTTTATTGATATTCTGGTACCCACAAGCCTGGATCTTACATGAGACAAAATAAGCATGAACTTGCTAAAAATTAAAATGAGATTTTCACTAGAGGCTTTTCCTCTGCAGTAAGAAATGCTAACAGATTAGCAGGAAAAAAACAAAAAAACTTGCTTAAAATTGTAAGGCCATCATGAGTCCTCCTATAGACAGGGTTTCAGTACTAAGAGAGTCCTTTTGCTGGTTTAGATTTTTCAGTCACGGGAACTGCCTGAGGCACAAAAGCCTCATATAACCAAAAGTTACATGAAAAGAAATAAGTAAAATCATAGCACTCCATAGTTTCAAGATAACCAGAGGGAGGAAAGGGAATTCATTGTATATGCTTTCTAGCAGTGACCAAATAAAGGTTACGAGCATCAAAAGAAAGATACATCATTAACTGTGTCTTGTCTCACTCTGCACGTGGCTGAGATCCCAGAATTTCTTGAAGGATCCTCAAAGGGTTTGAATACTGGCATAATATTCCTCATGAGAGGGCAGGTGGGATCACTCAACTACAAAGCAGCTTGTACAGAACATTTATCACTTTCTAGGAATGGCTCCTTGCAAAGCTGTTCTAACAGGGCTAAATGGGAACCCTGGAAATCTAATTAAGGTTTATTTAACCTTAGCTGCTAGATTTCACACCTAGGAGCTGAATTTGACCCAAAACATATTCTAGCACCCCACTAAAGAAGGTAATACTGACAAAACCACATTCAGTCAGCATCCCAAGGAGCCAAGAGCCTGGATCCCCATGTGAGCCCCATTGTGATGCAGTGGCATCAAGCCCAGCTCAACACAACTGTCCTGTGATTGACTGCAGCATTGCTAGGAACTGTGTTATTTTGAGCACCTCATGAGTCTCATTCCCAGAATCTCAGTGCATTCCCAGTCTCATTTCCATGTACCTGAGCACCCTGGGAAGTTCAGGGCTCAGGAAGGCAGCACCAGGGCAGGCTCAGCTGGAACAGTCCAATTCTGACTTTGCTTATACAAATGCACACAGGGACAGAAATACCAGCTGGTGAGGATTAGTACTGGAGGGCAAGTGTTCCAGAGCTGCTGACAAGAGCTCTCAGGGACCACAGCTCCAGGGAAAGGGCAAATTGGAGCACACACCTTGCCTGCACAGGGCCAGTCACAGCTCAGGCTGCTGCAACACTTTCACAGGGCTCATGTCACACATCACATTGCTGCCAGGCCACCCTCCCAGTCACTCCCTGCACTGCTGACAGCCACGAGAGATCTGTGTGCTCCTCCCCACGCTGGCCTTGTGGTTCTTTCCTAGGGAAGAAGGGCAGAAGTCTAATCTGAGGGAATGATTTTACTCCAGCCCAACAGGAAACCACAGTGTGATACAAATTGTCTCCTTCCAGCAGCACCAGCTACAGATAAAATACTCTGTGGGATAGTGTCCACACAGGCTTCCCTGACAGGCGAATATTTTCCCAGGTTAAGATTCCCAGCAGCATCCATGAGACATCTCTGCAGTGAAAGCTACAGAGATTTTGCATTTACACAATTTCACAGATCAAGGGGGTGTGAAGTCACCCTTTGGGGAGCCCCTGTGTCCCCCATGGGAACATACAGGTGGATCTCTCCTCACCAGAGGAGAAAGGGGCTCCAAAATTGAGGATTCCTGCAGGACACTTGCCTTCCCAGGGCTGGATCTGGCCCACAGCTCGACACTCGTAGAGCCCTGTGTCATACTTCAATGGCAACAGCCTGACTTCCCCCGTGCTGCTGAAGTGAAAACAATTAATGTACTCTAACAATAGCTCTCACTGGAGCTGAATTTTACCCAGTCAAGCACAACTTGCACAGACACTGTAAATTGTCCCTCCCTGTCAGCCCCTGAAGGCACAAAACACTGATTAGTTCAGTGGAATGTGCTAAAAATGGCAAGAAGAGGCAATGCTGCCTGACCTAAAGCCAGGTGGGTCCAGTATTAGCAGCAAGCCAGTTCCTGGTGGAACAAGTCTGTATTGGCTTGCAGACAGTATGTTAATAGGCCCTGTGGTCTGGGAGAGCCTAATTGAGGGTAAGCAATTGAGGAAGAAAAGCATCTCTGACTGGATTTTACTGCTACTCCCATACACACAGAGAGCTGTAAAGCACCCTCAGGGAAATCTCACAGCCAGGTCAGAATAGTGCTGCACTCGGAGCAAGCACTGGGAAAAGCTGAATGGGAGAAACTTGACACTGATCAGCTCCACAGGCAGAGAACATCACCTCCAAGGACAGGCAGAGCTGCCAGCCTTGCTGTGAGAGCTGGATCAGAGAGAGCAGGGAACAATCCTGGGAACAGATGAAGAAATATCCCAGTGGGACCACAGAAGGAGCAGGCTAACACCTTCCACACAGCTATAATGACATTTGCCACCTTCTTCCCTACCAGACTTCATTCCAACTTCCTGCAGTAGCCACAACTGGCAGTTTATAATCCAGCAGCTTTCCTTTGGACCCTGAAACACAGTAATTCCACTGCTGTGCTCTGTGCACTCTGAAAGGCATGAGCCTTGTTTGGAACGGGGGTCTGCTAGGTGCGGGGTATATTTGCAAATTAGATTTGATGGTTTCTTTGCCCCTCAGGGCACTATCCCTGTCCAGCTTCCCACTACACAAAATGCTTCCATTGAAATCAAGTTGGCAGGCAAGAGGAGCAGTCAGCACTGCTTGGTTTCTCTAAGAAATGCTGAGTGAAGTACAGGGCACACCCCCTCCACTGCTGCAGGAGCTGTGGAGCTGTGCCAGCTCACATCCCAGGCTGGCCACAGCCAGCTTGCTTGATTTACTTCCCCTGAATCTTGGCCCCCAAAGGCATTTGCTGATTGACATCTGCTTGATAAGTGTGTCCCACACTTTTATGTGGGAGGGAAGGAAGATTTGTAAGACTTTCCCCCTCTATTACCATCTCCTGACTGCTCTCTCAGAAAACCAGCACAATCCTGTACAGAAAAAGCAGAGAGGGGAGGAGAAGTTTATGAAAACAGAAGGTGGTGGGAAGGCAGCTAGAGCCAGGCCTGCTCTGCTGGGAATTGGGAGGATAGAAGAGAAAGATAAAAGTGGTGTGTTAATTCAGCCACCCCAGAGAGATATTCTCTAGTGCAGGCATCAAAGAGCTGCTTGGGGCAGTCAGCAAAGGTCTGAGGGTTGTCATGTCTTATCTGCCAGTCCTGAGTTTTCAACACTGGATGGTTTTCTATTGAAAATAGTGTATGTGGGTTCCAGTCTCTGCTCCAAAATGCTTAAAGGATCAGTGAGATGTGTGTTAAATTATACACAGCCCATACAGCAAGTGAAACAGCCTGGGAAAAGGGACACCCTACTCACTTTTAAACCATGATCTCAACATCCAAACCTCACCAAGTGACCCCCTTCTCTTTCCAGGCAGCAGTGGAGCTCACTGAGGCCTCATCCCAGCTCCCAGTAACTGCATTTGAACAGAGGATGCAGGGGAGACCCAGTGAAAAGGCTTCAGCACCCTGGACAAGAAGAGCAGTGCACTCTCTCCTTACACCCCTGCAGCAGCCAAAGCTCAGGCCAGCCATCCTCTGCTCCTTCCAGTGCCTGCTGCCTGATCCACACCTGGGAATGCACACACACTGAAGAGGCAGCTTGCATCCTGCTAGCAAAGCATAAATTAAAATAAAAATCTTACTGAACATCACTGATTTTTTCTGCTGGAGCCCCAGTGTGCTGTTACAGGGACAGTGCCACATGGTTGGATTCAGCAAGTCCATAAACCTCTCCCATTCTCTCCTCTGTTGCTGCATCTATGATCAAAGGCAGCACAGAGCTGAAGCAGAGTTCTCCTGACCCCTTCCTACCCTTGCAAGGGTATCCTCCCTACTCCTTGCTTAGTTAAGACCAGGTGGCATTTCTTTAGCTCCCCAAATCAGATTTTCTGCCATTCCCTCCCAAGAGATGGTTTTACTTATCCCAGGCTTTCCCTGGCACTGCACACCCACCAAGGGAGAGCCACAGGGCAGGAGCCAGAGGAGCTGCTGGTGACTCTGAGTGCCTCAGGGAGCCACCATGTGCACCCTGTGCAACACAGAAACATGGAAAGGGGTGAGATTTTTGGGTCAGAAACTTCTACAGTACTCAAAGACTGTACTTACATTTCTGGCTTGTAAGTATGTGATGAAAGCTCAAAAAATTGTCACAAATTCTGTCACAATTTGTCACAAAGGCAGACAAAGCAGGAAAGATAGCCACAAATTAAATAAACATTAAAGATGAAATTAGGATCTTTCACATCCTGGAGAAGCCAACTGTAAAACAAGAGGTGCCACTCTGTACTCTAAACCTCTTTCATGAACTTACTGGGAGGAAGGTGAGTTCTCAGGTAAGAAAAGCAGCACAATGTGCACAATTTAGGTCCTTGCCAAACATGGCAATTCCCTCCTTTGAAGCAGCTTTTGTGAGAGAATGTGGAACTACAGTGGTCACAGCCTAATGGATCACAGCCATTCCTCTCTGCTTAGCCTAAGAGCACCTTCTGCACAAACTCCAGATCCAGACGCATCATAAATAGTAACTGCTCAACTACCCCAAAACATGCTCTTGGATGTTGCCATGTTCTACTAGTTTTATTATCATAAAGGGCAAAAATAAAACAGTACTAGAAACATCAGCCTTGAAAGTGCTGAAGGAGACACACAAATATTTTACTCTCAGACATGTTACAGTTACATGAATACTTCCCAAGTGCCATAGTTCAAATAAAAATATATTCATACAAATTTAAAAAAAAAATACCATTTATATACACACAGCATGGAATTAGCTTACATCATTTCATAACAAAAAAACAGTGCA
Source organism: Notiomystis cincta (assembly GCA_013398075.1). Taxonomy (NCBI): domain Eukaryota; kingdom Metazoa; phylum Chordata; class Aves; order Passeriformes; family Notiomystidae; genus Notiomystis; species Notiomystis cincta. Next base: position 176,322 of record VZRX01010001.1, read on the forward strand.
AAAGAAAAAAACAAATGGAAAGGTAAGTTGCTACCGTTGGAATGGTTCACAGTAATTAATAATTCAAAACTGCATAATTAACACTGCACAGGAAACCAGGAGGCAAGGGAGAAGACCCCAGACTAGCCCCCTAACCTTGCCATCAGAACTAATCCAGCTCTGGGTTATTTTTCTCTTAGTGTTGCTCTGTTAAAATGTTACAGGCACCTATGTCAGAGTAAGTTTCTTGGTAAATCACTAAGCAACGAGAGCCAGGGTAAAAGCCCTACGTGTGTTGGAAGAAAGGAATTAAATAACTGAAATGTGAGAACAAGACTGATTCAACACAAGCCCTTGGCATCAGTCCTCACCAGAAGGGAAATGCTGCATCTCCAAATGTCAGGTGAACTTGTAATTCCTTTTCTGCAGGCTACAGAACAGTAACTGCACACTGAGATTTCCCTTTAGAGCAGCTGACAGGGTCACCCACCACCCTCATTGAAAACTTCTTTACTGAAACAATGAAAGGGTGTTGTTTCCCAGCTGATAAGATGCCCAGGCAGAGCAGACAGTGCTGCCAACAGGTTGAAGGCAAGGTGCCTTCTCATGGGGAAACATCTGGTGCCAAAAAAAACCTTGACAAGATTCTCCTGCCTGACTTGTCTGGATTGCCCAACTCTAGCCTCAGCAGCAATGAGAAAGATATCCTGCAGCCAAATATTCTGCTGTTTGTGTATAGAAATTAAACAGGACCAGCTCAAGGCAAATTCATGCGCAGGAAGAGAAGGAACCTTCCCTCCCACACACACTCACTCAACATGAGCAAGAGGAAAAACATTTGTCATGGGAGACACAGGACATTCTTGACAGGTGCCCTAACAGTACAGGATTGCCAATTCCACATCTGAGTGATCTGAAATCCCACAAAAACAGCGTTCCTGTGATTTGTAACTACTCAGGAGCACAAATCCTTTGAATGAAAGGTAGCCTAACATAAGGGTATTTCAAATCTAGAGTCCAGCTTCAGGGAGTGCAAATGGGTGCTGAAGTTTCCTGGGACAGCTCAGGGTAAGACCAGAGCTCAGGGAACACGGGCATTTTAGGCCTCACCTGCAGAGACTATCCAGACAGAACAAACATCCTGACTCTACTTACAGGGAAAGAACTCACAAATCAAGAGCAGCAGCTGATGCCAGCCCCTATGTGCTAAGGAAACACAGAAAGCCAACAAAGCCTGCCTTTCTTCTGTCCCAATTCCCACCTAGCTAGCTCCTTATGGCAGACAGCAGGTTAACTGGAGGGCCCAGGGGCTGTGCGGAAGCTTCTGGGGAATACATTCCCCATGTAACTTGGCCCAGTATTGTGGCTGAGAATGCTCTGTGCTTTATCAAGCCAATCAGCTCTGCAGTCCCTGAGGCACAGCACTGGCTTCCCACTGAGGGTTATCTGCACAGAGAACTCAGCAGGGCAGGTGCCTGCTGGAACAATACAGGTGCTGGCCAGGATGGTACCTGCTAAAGCACTGAACTGGCTGCAACTGGCTCCTAAGTGCTGATTTTACCCTTACAGATTGTTGCAGTTGCAAACATTATCCCAAGCATTTTTAGAGCACAGACAGCCCCACTTATCACCTGCAGGAGATCCTGCCTTATTCACCAGCACCAAATATCCCTCCTTATGGCAGCCTGAAACACAACAGCTCCTCTCATGACACAGACAATTCAACCAAGCCCAGAGACCATCAGCTCTATTTGTCTCCAGAAAGCAACACTTCTCTGTGCTTTCAGGATGTGGAGTTCCAAGGTCTCTGACTCCAGCTGGAAAGGTGCCCCAGGCTCTCACTGTATGAGCAGTGCAAGGACAAAGTGCCTACAAACGCCAAGAAATGCAGGAATGTCAAAGTGGAGTGCCACCAAGCACCTTAGAAGAGTCTCTTACAGGGAGATAAGAGCAACAGCTAACAGGAAAGAGATCTCCCTTCTCTGAGATGCTTTGTAAATGTATTAAATATTTATAAACAAAAATAGTAACTGAAATGTAACCATTTTGAACTCCATATCTGCTGAGCTGCTCTCAGAAGTCATCTGCTGTCAAAAACATCACAGCAGAAACATTTCCTCATGAAAGAAGGAGAGAAATTAAGAACAAATGAAGCCAAAGTGAAAAAACATGGGTAAGGGGGGAACACTTGCAAAGAGAGATATATTTCCAAAATGCTGGATTTTTTAGTACTGCTTTTGCAAGAAACCATCCCCCAGAGAAGCTATTTGATATCTGCAAACTTCAGTATCTCCTCTCAGTGGTGACAGTGACCCCCTTCTCACATAAATAAGGCAACAGTTGCAGGAACAAGGGAGGAAAAGGGAGTCATACAGGAGGAAGGGAAAGATGCTGCAGTTCTTCGCCCAGGACACAGTGGAAGGAGATGGTTCTTTCTTCCAACTGTCCAGAAAACCCCAAAACAAAATGGCAGAACACGCAGTGTCAGGACAACATCTGCTGGAAGGAGATAACTGCGGGACAGGGGAAGAAAACAACTGGATCAGGAGTTGTCAAACCAAGTGCCTGAGGCCAATCACCAGCTCTGGGCTCAGGCAGCTCCTCTAATTCTCTGGGTAGCAAGGTGTTCTCCAGTTCCCCAGGCTTGATATGCACGTGAGAAGCCAACGGGCAAATCTTGGGCCTTGCGGAGTCCAAGCGGAATGGGAGCGTGCGCAGGCTCGGAGGGGGGAGGAGGCCACAGCAACACAGGGCAGGGCCATCAGATGGTCTGGTAGTGCTGCCTCAGTCTCGCCTGCAGGAATTCATGGGTCAGGTTGTGCCGAGTGATTATCCCAACAACCTTAAACAGCAGGGAAACACAGGTCAGTATCAGAGCTATGCCACTAAGAGACGTCCCTAACAGAGAGGTCATTCTTTCAATCCCCCCAAAAAGGAAACCTGGAAGCAGGTCTTGACCAATGCTGAGTTGGAGTTTCAATTTTTCAATTTTCAAGTTTGAGTTCACAGAAAACACATCCCTCCCTCTCCCAATACTTCCTCTCCAGCAAGAATGCTGATTTAACTACACCCAAAAAACCAGCTTAACCACTGCTGTGGTGTCTGGCACGAGCAGGACCCCCTGCCTGGGAAGGGAAATCCTTTCCATGCCAGATGGCATAAGGATGTAAAATCCTTCAGGGAAGTAAAAGCTGCAATTGGAAATAACAAGGCTGTCTTTTAGGGCTTCATTCAAGACATTTCTGGTATTCCACATGGCACAACTTCAGATAGTTCCTATCAGATACATTCAAGGAAGCTCTAAAGATCAAAACAGAGCAATGAAGACCAGCTAAGAGGTGACTGCACACTGGCAGCTGACAAAAGGGACCCTCTCCCAGCCTGCTGTGGAAGCAGTCAAACCATACATTCCAGCTGATGAAACACCTCACTGATCTTACACACTGAAAGAGTTTAGAACTAAGCTGTTCTCTAGTACTGCAGGAGCATCTTGTACTAAAATGGAACAAGCCAACATCTCTTGTTTGCAACTCACAGGCTCTGCAGAGTAATTATGGGGAACCCCAAGGCAGAAAAAGCAGTGCTGACTAACACAGACCAGGTCAGGCTTAAGGGAAACAGTTTCTCATTGTGGTTATAGGAGGTTGCTGACATCTACTGACTGTTCCTGAGCATTGTAGATGGCAAAGAGACAAGGACAGTGAGTCAAGCACAAACCATTTAAACACTCCTTTGCTTTGCTGCTTCTGTCAGTAGGAATAGAATACAACTCCCTTCCTACAGAAAAACCTCTTGCCCCAACACAGAAGAAATTTATTCTTGGCCTTGAATAAAGCTGTGAAAGGAGAGGCAAATTAAGGGCCACTGATGAGCTCAAGGCCTCTCAACAGATACAAGAATGGGACATTTTCTACAGGCTGCACACTGAGACAGGAGAGATGCACGTCCTGCTCTTTGCAGGTAAAGGGGAAGCAGGCTGGGACACAAAAGATGGCAATAAAGTCACAGTAATCAAGCCTTCAGGGCCCTAAAAAAAATCACATTCTGATCTCTTTAAAGCATTTCTTTTTGATATTAAAAGAGATCTTAATTGTCCCTAAGATGGAAAATGTTGCACAAACACTGTGCCTTCCTTGCTCAGCTTAGACAAGACAAGGACTCACCTCTCCAACTGCATTGACAACTGGTAAATGCCTGAGTCCCATTGTCCTGAACAGGTTGAAGACTTGTGACACATGAGTATTTGGAGAGACAGTAAAGGGTGATGGGTTCATGTACGGGGTGACATCCTAAGAAAGGAAAACAATCATGTTATTTTACAAAAGAGGCATTTTCACTGTCTCTGGGAATCACTTACAAACAATTCCTACAAGTCCTCCACGGCACTGATGCCTGGACAGAGGATTTGACTGTGATCATCTTCTACTGCCGCAAAAACATGACATTATTTTCATTTGGTTTGTTGGCAAGTTAAACTGGACAGGCAACCCCTTATTCCAGAAGTAAAGCACCAATAGATGCTGCTACCTCATAGCAGGGGATTTCCACATGCAGAGAAGGCTGAGTGCTTGAGGATTTTGGTCACTGCACCAAAGAGTGTATTAAACATGCTCTCAATGTGTTTTAAAGGCTTCAGACAGCTGTAAATATATACCAGGAGACACTGTCACACTGCAGTGCATATCTTACCACAATCATCCGAGGGTTCAGCAATGTGAGGTCCAGGTCATGGATATCTGGGTAGCGGGGATAATCCTCCGACATCTCTGCGTGGGACAGGCGGGGCTGACTTGCACTCTGCAAGTGACACAAATCCCACTGAACCCATGTGCCACCATTCCAGACAGCACAGGGGCTGGATCAGCACAGCAAACAATGCCCTGCAATCACTCCCCCAGATCTCCTTCTCCTCCCATACCTACACATTCACCTTCTGCAGAGATGCTGCTACTCACACCTATGCAGGCCTTTAGCTGACAGAGAATGGACCTGCTCCCCAGTCTCTGACAAATCTACTCTGGACACTGGAGGGCAGCAAGAAACCACCCTTGTGGGAGGTGGGCCTCAGATCCTCTCACTGATCTCACTGACACAGCTCAACACACAGCAGTAAAACACACAGTATATACTGCTGGGTGCTCTATTTGAGTTGAGTATCTGCCCTCTATTCTCCAGTTCTCACAGGATGACATCTTTATGCAACAAACAAGTCTGTCGGATTACTTTTTAAACAGTGGCTGTCCTTTTCCTCCAGATACTTTCAACTTCCTTTACTCTAAGAGCTGCAAGGGAGAACTCACATTACCCATCTGCAACTTTTACAACACACATGCATTCCCTAAAGTGTAACAACAGGTAAACTCTCTTTGGCCACCCAAGAACATTGTTCCCCACTCCTGAACAGGGAGACTCACCGACTGGCTCTCCGAGTAGCAAACCCCCCGGTCCAGAAGGGTGACCAACTGTGAGCGCAGGATCAAGCCATGGAAGGTCAGGGGTCTGAAGCGTTCCTCCATGGTCCACTCCTCACTGGGAGACTGGTCAGGGTACAGGTTGGGGTAAGGAGTGTATCTGTGATGGATTTAACACCATGTGTTACAAGCTTCACACACCACAGCTCCCAAAAGAGCAGCTATTTCAGCTCTTTGCAGCCTTCTCCTGAACATTTTGGGGACTCTTGCTAGGGACAAGCAAGTCTTCACTCCACAAAAAGGAAAAAAAAAAGGAGAGAGGGGTCAAGAGATCTTATGTGGTCAGAGCAGCAGAACGGGACAGTCTCCTAACTCAATTTCAAAACACTTGCTATTAAAGCAATTTTCAGTGTCAAATTATTCAGATTCTAATAAAAGCTGAAGCATCTGGGTCAGGATGCCATTCATGAAAGTCATGATCACTGACTTAGAAAATTATTCACTAGACTGGGCTTCTGCTTGGAAGCAGCAGCAACTTAAGCCTGGTGACTCAGCTCAGTTACCAGAAAGGTGGGATCAGTATCATGGTACCAGATCACTAGCTGGGATAAGTGAGCTTTCCAGAGCCCTCACATTTTTGCAGACAATAGGACATAGATTTCTACAGAGATCTTCCCAGGTACTCCATCCTCTCCAGGAAATATGTCTGTATAGTGTTTGGAGGAAATTTAAGAGATTGTACATAATCAACCCACTTGCCTGGGAGTTGGTCACAGGTGTGAGACACAGCATTGGTTCCTCAGACCTGACAAATCACTTCTAAAACACAGATATCAGCACTGTTTCTGCTGACATGTGGAATGACAGAGACTGTATGAAACATTCTTTACAACCCATCTCAACATATGGAAAAATCCTGTCTCCATATATTTGTGCCTACCAGGACCTCACCTTCTCTCCAGCATCTGTTGCAGCAGATCCTCCTTTTCTGGAGGCTCCTCAGTTGCTATGTGCTCATCACACATGTTACGCAGCTCGCTCGAAGGGTAGGATTTCATGGACTGGCTTCGCTTGCGCTGCTCTCCAGCTCGGGTGAGGATGCTGGATTTCTGGATACAACAATTTTCCAATACTCACTAAGCAAGTCAAGAATTATCCAAGAGTGACTATGAATTACTTGATCATAGCTTTGTGCCACCATATAACGTTCATTAGCCACTGCTGCTGCAGGACTTGCAAGAATAGTCAACAGGACTGTGCAATACAGTAATAAATCCAAACACTTCCATGTCTATCCTAAACAGATTACTTTGTCCTCCTAACTTTTGCCTCTAGGAATGCAGCCCACTCTTTTGTCTCTACCATTACCCAAATAATGGAATTAAATGGAGTTCTTAAAAGTTTTGTACTGCAGTAAGTGCTTATCTCTGACCTGAATTCTGCCCAAAAGCCTAAATAACTAAAGCAAAGCCACTCTTATGCAAAACAAAGCTCTCTACTCTTCAACCTATCAAACGAGTAACTCTTTACCTTGAATTTGATGTTGTTACTTATCAGTTGATTTCCCTTCATGAACTCCCTCTCATTGCCCCTGTTCTCTGTCACCACGGGGAAGGCGTGATGGACAGTCGTGCGCAGGATGCTAACGAGGGACTGGATCCGGGTGTGTGGGTACACATAGGTCAGGTTGGGCTCCATGATGTCACTGGCTCGTAGTCTGAAGAAACAGAAATCCAAGATTGCTGCATACATCACACAAGGATGGTGATAAACAAACCAGTCCCTAAACAAGAGCCTGAAGAAGTCTGCTGCAGTTAAGTTCTTCTAGCTCCTTGTACCTGTGTGCTCACCTTCACTGTGGTATCAGTAGTGATGGCACAACTGATTTTTAAAATTGTTTTGGTTTTAATAACAGAACATTGCATCAGTGAAACACTAGAGGAAAGGTAGAATGTTCCAATTTACAATAAAGGAAGTTTTTAAACACTACTGGGAAGAGACTACAGGTGGGAAGAAGATGACATTCCATAAGAAGCAAAGTCCAATGGAATGTTTTCACAAAGTTCCTGTTGAACCTCCCAAATCCACCCTGCAGATTTCCATCCATCCACCCCCTCAGAAAGGGCTTCAGCATCTCTTTCCTGCCATAGGCCTGGTGCACAACTGCTTTCACAGCAGCTCTCACAGTTGCTCCTCAAAGCAACCAGGTTTGTTGGAGATGAAGCATCATCCCCTGCATTAAAGCATTTCTGAGCAAAATCCCCCACCACAAACTCTAACCCACAGTCTGGCCAAGAGGAGCAGCCTTACTTATCCATTTCCACCCCTGTTTCCCACTCCAGAAGAGGCACTCCTCTCAGGTTCACATGGATGTCATAGATGCCTTTATTGAAGAAGTCTCCAGTCCACTTGGCTACCTGCATAGCAAACACAAGGTCTACTGAGCTGTCGTTCCAAGTATAAGACTCCTCGGCTATGACAGCCCTGAAAGTAACAAAGATTCAGGGCCAGTACATGTTGAGGCAGCCTGCAGAAAGCCACAGCCAAGGCCCTGCACTCACCATGAGGGTGATCATTATGGGGAGCCCATAGGTGATCTCATTAGTGGACTCAATGAGGATGACAGTCAGGCTGATGGTCATGCGGACCACTCCTCCCAGGAATGCTGCTGCCCCGATCAGTGCAAAGGTCCCTGAGTAGATGTGATCCAGGCCAATGTAACTAGAGCAAAGCACAGAGCCCTCAGATTAGAAAAACCTGCCTGAGAGCTCATGGTGCACCTGCAGCACATCCCTCATACACACACTTGATGCACCTTTTGAGGAGGTTGGCGACCAGGCGTCCGAAGGCAGCCCCACAAAGCAGTGATGGCACAAACAGACCACTAGGCACAGAGATCCCATATGTCCAGCAGGAGAGTAAGAAATAGAGAAGGAAGAACAGGGACAGGGTGACTGGGCTGAAAGTACCTGCAATAGAAGAAGAATCATGACTAAAGGGGCACAGGTAGAGTCTTGATAGAGTCTTGCACCATCCAGCCCTCAGCTCACAGCAGGCTCCTCTCACAACAGCTACTGAGCCTCCCAGTCCAAACACACAGGCAGACAATGAGTAAGTGAAAGGAGAGGAAAAACAGGCCTTTCTTCCCATCAAGGAGACTTTCACCACTTGTACTAGCAGTCCTCCAGAGCCATGAAGGCCTGAAGATGCTTCTAGCCTTTTGTGCTGTTCCAGGTAAGATGAAGCTCTGAAGCTTAAGTGTGGGATGAGGCAGTCTCCTAACTACTCACCATCCTGGTGGAAGAGCTGCAGGATAGCTGACTCCTGAGGGTTGAAGAAGAGTGTGGCCATGTCATTGTATGTTTCATTTGGGCAAAAAAAAGTTTTGATGCTTGAATTTACATCCTCTGATATATCCTAATGCAGGACACAAAAGACACAAAGGGTTAAAATTCACTGTCTCCTCCATTAGCCTTTGGGCAGAACGGGAATAACATTTCTGTTACTGTTAGCCCTGCTTTGGGAAGTTCACACCAAACATAGCAGAGATGGGGCCTACAACATCAATGGGCTCCTTGACTCAGAGCCTGAGTTGCTTTGTACAAAACACAATGTAGCTTTCATCATTACCCTAAGCTCCTGCAGCCCTCCTCGGGCTCTCACTGCAGTTCTCTTATGTACTGCACACTGCCAGAAGCTCATTACATGCCTGTGCTTCTCTGCTTGGTGAACAATATGACAGGGAACATAACCTTCACATAAGAATCCCTCACCTGCAGGCTCAGGGTGTCATTGCCACTGTGCCTGCTGGAAGACATCTGCCGGCACTCCCCCAGGACCATGGAGGCCACAAAGACCACGACGGTGGTGGTCAATGACACAAGCAAGCTCTCCAAGACTCTGAAAGACACAACAGAAACCACACACTGAAGCCACACTCAGCACTGTAACCCAGTCCCAAGCTCTGCACATGACTTTGATAAGGCTGCAAGAAGCAGCAGTCACCATAGCTTAGCATCAGAACAAGAGGCACTGCAAATCAAACTGAATTATGTTCCCAGGGATTGCCTTAGCTCCCCTTTTTAATTGCTTGCTCCAAAAAGAAGCTATTTCTGCCCAGAGAACACACAGCAGTCACACATGAAAAGCCCCAGGGTTCAGTAATGAGGCTGTTCACATGGAAACAATGTTCTGTACATCCTTACAGGGTAAAAGGGTAGATAGGACTGGGCAGTGTGATGCACAGTCTCTCAATCTCTTTTCTAACTGCTGAAATACACTTCTTTTTCTTTTTCAACCTGGGCTTTGCGTTTAGGAGCTGTCCAGAGCAAACAAACAGCTACTTTCAGAATAACACAGAAGTTGCCTCTCTAAGTAGCACAGATATTGTGGATTTAATTAACTAACATAATTTTGAAAAGTGAGATCAGCTATTCCTTCCACATGAGTTTGGACAAGGACACAAAAAAATCCTGCATGGAGACAGAGCTCTGGTTTGTTCAGCCTTTAAGATAAAGAGCTCCCTCCATTGGGGATTGCAATTCTCTCTTACCACCAAAGTCATCAAAAAGTTACCAGGACTGTAACATTTGGTTTCTGGTGTTCACTTTCAAGTTCCATGGAGGCTTCATTTTGTGATTTTTAAAACAACCAGTCTGGAATTTCCTCCAATCCTACTCCCAATTGCTTTTGCTTTGGGAGCAAAGTCTCTACAAACTCAAGAGAGCACACATACCTGACCAGCTTTGGCTTGGGATGCACATTGCGCATGCGGTACTTGGCAAGTCTCTTGTTCAGGCAGTTAAAGGTGGCTCCAAGAAGGCCTCCTACAATCCCCATCAGAATGAAGAAGCCCAAGTCCACAGCTGTCCAGAGGTGGCATTTCTTATCAGACTCAGAGCACTGTGCAGAAAAGTGTTAAAAAAAGCATTACAGTAGTTGCTGCAATTTCCTGCCAACACTTCTGTCTCCACAGCTGGATTTTGAGTAGCTAAGACTAAAGGGGAACAATTCTGTCTGAGGATATCAATGTACTGCAGCTAAGTAGCAAATGCCTTCCACTGAAATACAAACATGTGTCAAAAGACACCTCCAAACTAACAGACAGAAGCACAGGACTAACGAGAGACTGGAGAGTGGGGAAATAACAATACATCTTACCTTAAACTCCCCAAAGTTCAGCAGCCCAGGGAGCTGGAAAGACCCCCAGCTTCCAAAGTGAATGCCAGAGCGGAAAAAATTTAGGGTGAAGGTGGCAGCCATGGAACAGAAAAGCTGTGGAAATAGGATTAAAAAAAAAAAAGGGGGAAGCAAAGGTTCCCAAAATTAAGATTGGCACAGTCAGTTCTTCCTTGAGATTTATGCCTGGGGAAAGGAACTGACTGTGGAAGGGATCAGACTGCAGAGAGCCCAGGCACAAAAGCCCTCCCTCCCAGGTACACCAAATCTGCTGCCTAGAGCTGTCCCACAGTTCCAGATAATACCAGGCTCATCTCTGCCCTTGATCTGTAGTAGTTCTGGAGTACTCACAGAACAAGCAACCTCCCTCCTGCCAAGAGAGCTCAGAAAGAGACAGGATAATCTGAATGCCCTCATGGACAAGCCCTCCCAAGGGGAGCCCTCTCTTCAAGAAGAGACACCCAGAAAGAGTCAGAATCATTGCTCACCACTTTCCATGTAAGTCCCTGGTTCCAGAAGGAGGAACCTTCTTCCAAACTAAAAAGAGTGCCTCCAATTGGGGCTCCAAAGGCAGCTGCAACCCCTGCAGCTGCTCCAGCAGATACAAAATCCCTTTTATCCCTGAAATGAAGAGAAAGACAATCTCAGTTTAGCAAATTAGACCTCTGGAGGTGCTAAGGTTCTGCAAAGTAAGAGAACATCCCCATTTATGGATATATCCCTGGGATTCAGGAGTGAGAGCTGGGAGCAAAGCTGGCCATTGCAGACACCACCATTTGTACATTAAGCTGCAGCATTGTGCTCTTTCAGTAGAGCACAAACACAGAGCAAAATTCTGGTACTATACAACTGCCCAGAATGTGAGGAACTATCCCAAACCATGGACTCCAGCATCACTTGAAAGAATTAGAGAGATTTAAGGGCAAGAATTTGTTCACATTCAGGTGAAGTAGCCTTCTGTGTAGTATATCCTAATCATAAGAGGTGAGTAACTGAGCTTGTTCCCAACAATGAAGCCATTCAACCATGCACATTAAAGGTTTGAAATGGAGAGGTCTGCTGAGCAGCATAAGAGAACATCTGTGAACATGAAGACCAGAGCAGCTTGGAAGAGTGACATCCTGGTGTTGTCTTGCTGCAGAATGAAACTGCAGGACTTTAGAAAGAAACTGATAGAACAAGTGTCTGGTTCACCCCAGCCAACCACCCTTCTCCCAGTGAAGTCTGCTCAGTAATCCTCCTCTCCCCTCCTCCACATCCTGGGTACAGTACCTGTCACTGCGGAAATAGGGAAAGTTAAATTGGATCTTCCTCAGAGAGATGCTCTGGAACTACAAACAGAGTAAAGATTTAGAAACACAGGAGATGGAAACTTACTCTTACAAAGCAGTGGCATGACCAGGACAGTGACTCAGGCCAGTACTAACCTGTGGCAAGCCTGCACCCACGACAGCACCACTGTGAATCATTGGACCCTCCTTCCCGACAAAAAGACCTGGAAAAACAGCACTCATGAGCCAACACACTTCCCCCACTGCCACCCTCCCTTGCTGATAAAGCCAGAAGACATCAGTTCACCACTCCCATGTCATGGCACAGCTCTCTGTGCCAAGCCTGCAGCTCGTCACAGGGAGGTGCTGACTCCCTGCTCACTCAACAATTCCAAATGCTTGTGAAGACTTGCACAGATTCTGCACTCCAAGTGGGTGGAATCATTGAAAAACAACTGTTACAAGGACTCTGAACTCTCCAGGTTATTCTGCACTGCTGCCTTCAGGCTGCTCCCAACAATGTGTCCTGGAATATTCTCAGGTGTCTCTCTTGGACTGTGCCAAACAGAGTTACATCTGACTAGCCCACTCAGAAAATCACCTGTTTCTCTGATAGTCCTGATCCTTCTGTTTATTCTCTACTCTATAAATGCACTCAGGGCTCATGACTCTGCTTCAAAACATGAAAATGATTTTATTGGAAAGGCAGGGCTTTCTGTGCCCTATGTAAGCAGAGACAGCATATTTTCCCCTTCAGTGACTCCTTCCCCAACCAGATCAACACAGCAGAGCCCTCCTTACCTCCTGCCACACTGAAGAGCACTCCCATAGCTTTGCACACCACTGTCCGCAGTCGCACAACCCCTGGAACCTTCACCCCATTGAGGTAGCACTTGATTTCAGGAATTCCTGACCCAGCTGCTACAGGCTGCAGGAAAGAAACACTGACACTGATTTCATACCTGACCAACATCATCTCATCAGACAGCAAGGGACCAAAAGACCCTGCTTAGCTAAATCAAATAGCACTGTGAATCTAGTTTGAGGTTTTGCAGCAGAAAGTGCTTCTAGCAAGGATATTGATATCAAGGACCTGTGTGAGAAGAAAGGAAGGTAGTGTAAGGAGCAGCAATGGACCAAAGTCTTACTTGGATCAGGACCAGAAGACTGGCAAGAAAAACAAAGGTCAGGTTGAATCCCAGCAGCTCCAGCAAGGACAGTGCAAGGCAGCCTTTCTCAGTGCATTCCTCCACCGCTGCAGGGATGGTCAAGGAAAATATTCTCCACACCAAAACTCAATCACTTGGTAATATCTGGGCCTCCCACTGGCATCAAGAGCCAAACCTGTGCTTCCTAATCCAGCCAGAGCAGTTAACACAACCTGTCAGGAAGCCAGGCTTCCTTTTCAAAGCACAACACGGAATTATGAGGAAGGGAAACCACTCATTCTTTCAGTCTCTGCTTATGTACCCGATACTGGAAACATTTCTTGGTTTCAAGGCCTGAATTACATAAGCAAGTTGAAAATTTGCTTAATCATGAACAACATGCCCAACAGCAGAAGCGTGAGAGTCAGCTGTTCTGAGCAAAACATGGGAACAGAGAAGAAAAGGTCACTTGAGTCTAACAAGGCCCCAGGTAAAAGATACAGCTTTGCACCACCCGAAACTTGAGCTGGGTAAAGAGCCGCACGAAGAAATCCACAAACAGGCCCACCTGGGAAAAAGAAGACAGAATTGCCACCAGGAATTACTACAGACAGATAATAAACACCACCCTCCAGTTAGTCCTACCACAAATATATACACAGGGGACAACAGAAGATGAAGAAGACAAAGGAGGCATCATTCAGAGTAAAGCAGCTTTGGAAACTCAGATTTCTTCCCTCTCTCTCACTGGGACAGATCCATCTTAGAATTATTCCTGAAGAGATGCACTTCTGCATCTGATTAGTACCCATTAAAGTAGTAATCTGGCAGCATTTTTAACACCCTCAACATACCTCAGGGTACAGAAGAAAACTGGTGTTTAATTGGGGCATATAGCCAGCTGAGCTAATTTTCACAGTTCAGACATAAACTGTCATCCTTTTTTATTAAGTTGTTTGCTTTGGACAAGTTTTCCTGTATGCAAAATTAAAGGATTTGCCAGACTACTTTACAAAGAAAACCCAGCAAGCTCTGAAAGAAAAAAAAAGGCTCCCTGAAGAATAGTCTGTTACAACATGCTATAATTGCCAAAAGAAAACTCCAGCTACTAAGCTCTCATCACCATGAAAGAGAATGTTTCCTCTTCTTTAGTCCTTAGCCACTGACTTCTAAATTATTCCTGCTTAAACTCCTGAATTTTCCTCATTCCCCAAACAGCATGACCCTTACCAGTCCTGTGCAGACTCCAATAGCAAAAACCAGCACCCACTTCACTGCTTCGTATCTCTGAGCTTTCTGTTTGGAAAGAGGATTAAAAAAAAAAAGAGTAAAATTAAAGCAACACAGAAACAGAGATTTTCTGGAAGGTGGGTTTATGCTCCCAGCCAGAACAGCTCAACAGCCAGAGGAATAAATCAACAGAAGATGGTGACAATGGCAAATTGAAAATAGGAAATTGAAAGACTCAACATCTTGCTCACTTTAAACCTGAGGATCACAAGAGATGCTGGGAGCTATAATCTCCACAGTTTTTTTTTAATAGAGAAATCAGGAGAACACATAGAATTTCTGTCACAAAGAAGAAAAAACCCATAAAACTTCCTGCAGTGGAGTGTATTTAGAATCCAAGAATGATCTGCTTTGGAAGGGACCTTAAAGCTCATCTCATTCCACCCCCCTGCTATGGACAGGAACACTTTCTTCCATGTTGGTCAAAGCCTCATCCAAAAAAGTTTGGAACAATCCAACCCACAGTTTCTCTGGACAATTTCCACAGTTTTAGCTTATGAAAGAACAAGGTCCTACCTTGTTGTCCATGCCCTCCAAAATTTCCAAGTATGGGTCATTGATACAGCGATCATAATCCAAGCTCTGAAATGCCAAAAGGATTTAATTTAGGAGAATCAGCTGTAACAGGTTGTGAAAAGAATTATGTCTAGAAGACATTGTTAAAGACTACAGAATTCATTACTACCCCCACAGTAGATTTTACATACAACAGTAGGAGAAAATACTCCTGGAAACAACTTAATTTAAATATTTTAATCAGTCAGACCCTGAAAATCATGAAGTGAAAGAACAGAACAATTTCACTGCTCAAGCTGAGGGAGACAGTGAAACCAACAGAAGCACAACTGATTTATACATCTTTACATTAGAGAAGTCATACTGTACAGTTTTAGACTTCTTTAAGTGTCTCCACTTTGACAGTGCAGGGGATAATACCGGATCTTTATATTCACCCTCCCACTGCAACTGAACACTAGTTAGGAACTCCTGTCCAGATGAACAGCATCAGTTCTTCAGTTTATCACAGCAGGGAGTTAACAGCAATAGTTTCCCAGTCACATTCACAAAACTCCAGTAGTTCTATCCACATCTTCACCTTTTCAAGCCAAGCAGTAACAGGCTGAGCTGGTGACACCCCTGCTGACAACAACTGCTCTAAGTACTTCAGGGCTACCATACAGAGATACAAAAAGCAAAAATCTCCTGTAAGCAGCAGAATCTGACACATGGGGAGATCTCCTGCAAGCCAGCATGACAACACAGGCAGCAAAAAGGCAACTGTGACCAAGTAGCTACAGATGCTTTCTACAGTCACCAGGAAACACGGCCACCAGAGCAGTAAATCTCACACTGAAGAAGTGGGAAAGCTCACCAGACTCTGAAAATTAATTTTCTCAACAAGAGTCTGACTTGAGAGCAGACATTCAGCCTACTCACAGGGCTTTATCCCAGAAACATACAAAGATGAGGAACTGTTATTTGCAAGCACAGCAACTCCTGGTATTTCTGCTGATTCCAATGCAATCTAATGATCCATTTTGACTCTCTGCCCCATTACAAACTCAAACAGATCAAAACCTGTCTGCAGTTTTTTTCACATTAATATCAGAAGCTGCTATTAGTTAATTCCCCACCTCATAGTCTTTGCGTGGAAGGATCTCATCCTCCTCTTCATGAGTTTCTCCTAGGATCGTCTGCAAAACAAATGCAGGAAAGGAAAATCATGAAGGGAACGAATACATCTACAGCTGTTCATGAACACTGGTGGCAAAGCCAACATTACAGAAGTCCTATACCACTGCTGCTTATAAACTGAGAGTGTGGATTACCAGACCAACACTTACTTTGAGGCAAGGCTACAAGGTCTTACCTGACAGCTTGTCCCTCATCCAGAATACACATCAGTTCTATACAGGAGCTCCCGAGAGCAAAGCCCTAACCCACACCCCGTTTCCTTCACAGCAACAGTTCACAGGGGAGCACAGGACAATTCTGAAGAGAGCACTCTGCAGTGCTGGAGTCACAGACAGCCCCTGCCAGCACCACTCCCCCTCACAGCTGCGAGGGGCAGCGGCTTCAGGGGCTGGGATACGAGGCCCAGAGAAAGAACGTCCCGGGGTAGGGACAGCGTGGGGCTCCGGCACCGGCGGTGAAACACCAAACTCGGCAGCCAAACGGGCGGGAACGGGCGCCGGGAGCAGCATCGGACTGGAGACTGGGCCAAGAGCCGCCGGCTGAAAGCACCGGCCCTGAGGTGTGGACACCGGGCCCTGAGGCGCCGGGCCCAGCGCTACAGCACCGCTTACCGCCCACCCCCAGAGCCGAGCG
>VZRX01010004.1:0-18226 GCA_013398075.1 Notiomystis cincta
GAGGCATGTGTGAGCATCAGGAGAAAGCCACACTGAGGGAAGCCAAGCAGCCTGTCTCTAATAGACCTCAGTTTATTGAGGAGGACATGGTAAACTTTCTGGTTCTTCCTCATTGTTGACATATAGGCAGTACCACATTAAGTCCTCTCCTTTAAGGTACAGATTATCACATAAACATGATCCTCCATATTCATATTTTTTGGAAGTAAATTTAAACATACACTGTACTATAACAGCTAGTGTTGCCACCACATTGGTTATCTTTTATTTCCTATATTTCTGCAGCAACACAATTCAAAATTAAAAGAATGAACGTGAGCTTAAGACAGAAGAGCCTCCTGTAAAGGATATAATCTTATCAGGCTTGTGAACTGAACTAAACAGCCCTGTTTAAGTGCAGAGGAGACCAAAATTAGTATGTGCAAGAGAGCCTGTGCTGCTTAAGCAGCTTCAGAAAAGAGGAGCTGCAGCAAAGGGATTATTCCTGGTGCTTGCTTCAGACATAATTTTTCAGCCTATGTAACCACAAAATAAAATAAAGAAAATAAGGATTGTATCATCATTAAGATTTTAGTTAAGGAATGAGAAGTGTTAACAATAAACCAGGAAATTCTTCTTTTTTTACTTCCTGAGCATTTATTAGGCAGCCAACACAGACCAGCTCCTGGAAAAACACTTGTTTAACAGTTGGACAAAAATCAAAAGATATATTTGAAGGCCATCTCTTTGGCAGCTCTCTTCAGCATGCAGTAAGTCTCCTGTAAAAATGTTACAAGCCAGTCAATCTAAAGATCCCATGTACCTTTTAGGAGAGATTCAAAGTGAAACTAATCTGCTTAGGGCCATCATGACCCTGCAATAATGTATATTGTCTGTCCTCATCTCATGTCCAGAATACCAGCATGAAAATCAGATTTTCCCAGACAGCATATTATTAATCTTTGTCCTTTATAATAAACTGTTGGTTTTAGCTGTATTGTGTACAGTATGAGCCCAGGATCCTGTCAAATACTCATCCTCTATGGAACTCCCAGAGCCCAGCAACATGGGAGTGGGAGTCTCTTCTGAGTTTGAAAAGGTGTCCATTGTGATTTCCTTTAGCTCAGGAGAAGGAAAATGCTCATAACTCCCGAGAAAGAAGTGTAAATTGCACAGATTACAGCACCCAGCGTGTGACCAGCTCCGTGCCGCTGTCAGGCATGGGGGGGGAGGGATGCACACGCTGCAGCAGGTGAGACTCCCTCCCACTTGGCTCTGCGGGTGGAGCTCCAGCACTTCCCGAATTAGGCCAGGTTCCTTCTCGGGAAAAACCTCAGGAAGCAGCAACTCTAATTGCATTACCCAGAGGGGTTTTGGCTGTGGTGATCAGACATAGCCATGAGTGAGACCTGAGTGAGAGTGATAAAAACTGTCTTTTGCCCATCTCCAGATACTTCTTAGAACGTTTACCCACTCTAAGTAGCTATAATTTATCAGAATTACAGATTTTTATAGGCTGTATAGCTTTATACAGCCAGCTTGAGGGCCAGGCACTGAAGGAGAAGGCAAGAGAAATACTTAAGAGCTGGACAGCCTAAGAGAAAAAGCAGTGCAAATACAGCCATCCAATAGAAGAAATGCTTGTGTTTTATCTAGATTCTCTTACCATTTATATTTAAAATAATCTGATTAGTTCAGGTTATTCAGCACCTGGAATGTTCCCTTTGCTGCTCGCCAAAAATAAATTATTAAGCTTTATTCTTTGTGCTAGAGGGCATTGGAAAGGGAAGCCATGGAGAAAAAGACAAGAGAGAAGGCTTTTCTCTATTGAGAAATATTCAGAATACTCAGCAATGTGTTCATAATTTCTAAGTACACCTGAAGTCTACAGGAGGTCAGAATTTCTGGCCCACAAACATGCTCAGTCAGAAATGATGGCAAGAACAGGTCTCACAGGAGTGCCAAAGGTGAGGATGGCTGCACCCTGGTTATATCCTTAACAAGGGAGAAAATGAATATTTCTGTAATTTTGCCCCTGATTAAGTATAAAGTCCTAAGGGAAATAGAGTGTGTTAATGCTGTTTCCCTGCTCACAGAAGATGTTTCCATGTTTAGTTCTGTTCATATTCACTGCTATGCCAACAAATGTGCATCAAATGCCTTTCCACTGATGCTTTTTTTTTCAGAACCTCTGCCAAACCATCCAATCCATGGGGTTTTTTTTCAGTGTTGGTGGACAGTTTGAGAGACTATAAACTGCAGTTCCTGCAAGATATACACAAAAGCAAAGTGAAGAGAGGAATAAAAATATCTTACCTGCTTTGATGACAAAATTGTCTGTACAACAGGGAAGTATAAATGCTTCTGTTCTTCTAAGTTTCTACAGCTACCAAATTCACCCTCTGATAAATTTTAGTATTTCAAAAATGCAATTACTTAACTCCAAGGGGTTTCACTGGTGAATTGAAGTCCCATCCCTCCAGTTTTGAAGCCAAGTTTTCCAAACCAGCATATGCAGCCCTTTTTGTATCTGGGTGTAGAGGTTCTCCCAGTCCCAACCTCAGACCCTGTCTTCTGTGTGCAATGACCTTTCTTCATATTCTCTTCCTTCTCCAATCAGGAATCCTTCAAACTAAAGATAGAGATGTTAATTAGTACTACTTAGATTAATATGTATCTTCTAATTAGACAAAGTACTTATCAGTGGAACCTGGGAAAAGGAAGGGGGAAGGAAGAAAGGAAAGTGTTTGTGGAAAACATAAGCACCAAGGATACCTTTGCTTTCTATTTGTGAATTACAAAACTAAAGCAAAAGATTGTATTTAGACCTATATTTAGACCTTTACTGAAACCAGTACAGCTGCCAAATCGTTGGGCTGTCTCAGGAAAATTTCACTAGGCAATACTCTCCATTATACTGTTGTTTCCTCATTGTTGTTTACTCAGTAGAGTGAGCAGAAGAGAAGAGTCACTGAGTTAAGGAGAGAACATATCCAATAAGAAGGAGAACTCAGTTCCCACTAATACTATTAGTTGATATATAATGATAATGAACAAACAGTTACCACCTTGATAGTTATGTAATTGTCCAAACCTATGGCTGTAGTATAAATGGAGATGTGCTAACACAACCAAAATTTGTGCAAGTATCATCAGCAGCTAATCATACCCTTCTCTATAGGTTTGCTTGAATTTGCTTATTTTGGAAACAAAGCAAAGCTTTAATTTCATTTGTTAAAACTGTATAGGCAGCAGAACTAGCCAGTGTTTTACTCTGTCCCATGACCTACTAGTAAAGTTCCCAGAATCAGCAGATTTCCAGGTGCAGAAGTTTTGACTGGTGGCAATATACATGACAGAAGTGACTCCTGGGTTGTGAGATTGATGATTAAAGATTAATGAACTAACTAGCTCTGATGTATGTGCCAGTAATGTGTTCCAGTGGTACATATTTACCTTTTTTCACCAGCACATTTCTGTGAGGTGTCCTGAAGGTCACCAGCATTAAACATAAGACAACATGGTCAGGTTTAGTCATCATTTACAACGCTACAGATCTAGACTGGCATCAGTAACAAGACATCAGCAAGACAGAGAGAGAGATCAAGAGCACTTGGCTTTATTTCTGGAAAGACACAGAACAAAATACATAATATTACCTTTCCCACAAAATTTTACATGGGCAGAAGTGATGAAAGAATGTAGGTACTAATTCATAATCCTTGGAATTAATTTCTAAATTTTACTATTGTATCCACCGAGACTCTCAAATTACTTTTGTTATAACATTATTCCAATTAGAATTTGTAGGGAAGATCTGACTCCTTGAAAGTTGTGCTCATTCTGAATGGGAACAAAATCAACATTTTATAGTTTCTTACAAGAGAGTTTCTAGAGGAGATGCTGTTTCAGGAAATTTGAAATGCATTACCCTAAGATAATTAACTAGTAAAGAGGTTTGAGTTTCAATCATGAAACAATTTATTCTGAAAAGGATCCAAATTAATCACACTGACATTGTTAAAATGCTTTTCAATTCTTTTCATCATAGACTTCCATGAAAAGCAGTGCATTTTTCAGATAGTTCAGTTTTTAATGAAGCTTCATTTCCCAAAGGAGAAATTCTCCTACAGGAAATTTCTTACCTTTTTAACTTTATCCTTTGTTTTCTGTACTCTGCTCATCTGACACAGTTTTACAAATGCTGGGCAGATACTTGCACCATTCCCACTACGACAGTTTCTAGGGATGAGTCTCTTACTCCATCTGTCAGTACAAAAGTGTATTACAAGAGAGACATTACACTCGATGTATACAGCATTTTATACATAGAAGATTGGCTAAGGGTTAAATATTGATACCAAACTATACTGGTGAATGCTATAAACCTACAGCACACCCCTGCTTTAATCTAGTTTTTCATGTTAGAAGTGAGTGCTGGCTAAATGAGGCCCTTCTGCTTTTAAAGAGGTGATCAGACAGAAATGGGTAGATTAGGAAAAGAAGCTTATCTAAAAAAAATGAGGAGGGAGGAGTAAGGCCTGAAGTTGAAAAATACATAGACAGTATCTCAATTAACAAGAAAAAGCTTCACAAAGAATGGATGTACTTGAAGCATGGTAAAAAAAAATTAATTGGTTCTCTTGAGGTTAATAGGGAATTAGAGAGAGGATGGAGTTGCATTGCAGACCTGTTGTGTAATTTCCCTGCCTGCTTTTACAATTGAAGTGGATGGAGATTTGCTTTAGCTGGAAGCCCATTTTCACAAACACAAAGAAAAGAGCTAAGAAATAATGCTCAGCTTTCAGGACACAGGCAGGACACAGCAGGGCCAAAGGGAGTTGAAGCAAAAGATTAGTGGGTGGGAAACTGTCAGAGGTAACCACAGACAAATATTTGTCAGGCTGATTTTGGCTGATTCTAAAGCAACAAATGTTGTGAAGGACAGGGAAAAAAATAGTAAAACAAATACCAGTACAAGAATCAAGGCTTATTTGCCAGAGATTAGTGACTTTTATTACTGAGCACACATGCAAAAATCTGACCTTTGGCAAGGAGATGTAATTAGTGGGCACACTGCAGGCACTGTGGATTTCCCCCTGAAGGACAGAGCAGAAGGGGCTGAGGTGCTCTGGGGTTGTACCACAGAGACCATTCTGGGCACATGTCACCTGTGCAGTAAATAATGCCCATTGTCCCTGGGAGGAGAAGAGGGTGCACACGCTCTGTGCAGCTCAGGAACCTCTCTCCAGATGGGTGAGACATGTAAGGTCTGGCTCCAGCCTCTCCAGCAGGTCCTGGGTCTTCTGCAGATGCACCTTTGCCCTTACACTAGATAGTCCAGAGTTGGCAGATGAGTTATGCCCAGGCTGCAACAGGCAGTGGTGATGTTCCTTTACTAAGAGCTGCTTTAGTGTCTTTGAAATGTCTTACACATAACTTGCTTCCTTTTTGAGTGAGATCCATCTGATAAATACTTCTGTTTACTGTTCAGCTGCCTTGTGTTCCTCATTGTTGGCTGCATAAAGCAAGTAAGGATGGTAAATCTTAGCTGTTAATTAAGGCTATGCTGAGAGTTAAGGACTCTGCCATAAATACTATTTTATTGCCATGTGCAAGGAGCTAGGAGAGCAGTGCAGATTGTTTGAGTATGAGCTACAAAACAGGAAAGGAGAATTTATATAACTTATACACCAGCTATCCTTAAATTCAGCATTGATTTTCCTCTAGTGCATGCCACCTCCCAGGCAGACTCCTGTTTTCCATTTATGTCTGCTGAGCAGGTAGGCAGGATAACCAGGATAACCAGGATAACCAGGACCAGGATGGACCATCCAATGCCTTGCAAAGTGCAGGGCAAGAAGGTGTGTGGGAAGGAAGCTGGCATGGGAATAACATGACTGCAGAGGCAACTGAAGGGAGACACTCCTCTGGACCAAGGCCCTGGGGCTACAAGGATCTTGTCTGTCACAGATAAAAGAGACATCAGCTGGGCTCCTGTGAATATTTACATAAATAATAACAGAAGGGGAAAAAGACATCTGCTACATATCTCCATAAATGTTCTTATCGCTACAAAGGTTTCAGACATTACTCAGTCAAGAAACTTGAATTGCCTGAGAATAATCATATTGATAAATCAAAGAGATGAGAAAAGACAAATGGGGAGATTATTAAATCTGCCATATTTGTAATATTTTATGCATTGTATCCATCACAGGATTTCATCTTATATTCATCAAAATTAAAGCTCCCTTCTTGTAATCTCTCTGAAAATAAATCACTTTCTACCTTAAGAACCAGAATTGGGAGCTAACAGCTTTGAGTTATTAAAGATGCTGCAGTTAAACACAGAGTGCTATTCAGCAGACAGGAGTGTTCAACAGACCGTGCCAGCTTCTGCAAACACTGCTCGTGTCTTTCTCTCTCTGTAAGCACTTTCCCTGCTTTAATTTGTGGTTTGCAGAAATTGATAGCCCATTAGTAGGCATCTTAGGTCATCATCCTGTTAATAGCTTCCATGGTTTAATCAAATACACAACAAATACTACTAACCCTTGTTAATTCCCTAATTCTTATCCATGAGAAAGGCTTAGTGTGGGCAATGCTTTTTGTGCAGATGGAGTTTGTACATGTATGCATTTTATTTCTGCTGCTCTCATTTAACCTGTTCACACCCTTTTAATTGTAGGAATTGAAATACAAAATGGAGGGAAAGAAAACAAGATGAGGACCAGATGTGACTGGTAAACCTCTTTCCATGCACCACAGCTTTCTAAAGACTAAACAAAATTGCTGAATGTCATGCAGAGGGAAATAGGAGGCTAGCTTTGTACAGCTTTAAATCTCTCATTTTAATGACTTGCTAGGCAAGATTCAGAATTTCTGAAGTGTTCCAAGTTAGAAACTCACTGGCAACGACAAAGCAAATAAAACAAAGAAGTTGTGTTATTCAAACCACCTTCATGCTGTTTCATCATATGAAAATTTTGATTTTCATCTAAATATTATAAGATCAAAATGAATTAAAATTAATATAGGCATCATGCTTATTCTCAAAAATATAAATAATAGATTTATAAACTCTGTTTTCTAAAAAAATAACATATATTTTCTTTCCCTTTCATATGTTAAGGTAGAGTATTTGTCAATGTCATTTTAATGTTTTTTAACTTTTGTCAAATCATTATTCACAAACATGTTTGATGATTTACTTGTTTGGTTCTGAGCAAACACTTTAATGTGGAAAGTTGGAAAGATTATTCAAATATTATTCTATTCAACTAATTCTGACTGAGAGCCAGCAGAAGTCATGTTTGCTGAAAATATACTGTTCTAGCACTTTAATTCAGAGAGACTGGAGAAAATTACCTAAAGCTTTTGTTTAGATAGTATTAGGCTGCAGTGTGAAAAATAAAATCTAAAATGAAGGAGGAGTGTTTGTCTCATGGCAGATTTGTGTTCAAAGGGGAGAGCAGAGCATGCCTGCAGCCTGGGTCATTTTGCTAAAAGATGAAAACCTTTTGGATTTTGTATGCTTTTCACAGCAAAATTGCACCAGATGAGAAGAGAAAAATAGCAGATCTGTGAAAGTTAAGAGGAATCAGCACTGAAAATAAACTCCTAGAGCCATGTGCTCTCAGAGACTCCACAGCAGGGCCCACTGGGCAGAGCACTTGCCCCCGTGGCCAGAGGACAGCCCAGGGCTGTGCCCAAGCTGCCCAGCTGGGCAGGGGAGAGCCCCAATTCTGGACCCACTGCATGAGCTATTCCTGTCCTGACTTCTCCAGAGAAGCAGCATTTCCTAAGGCTGTAGATTGTGCTGTACCTGATCTGTAGATTAATGGAGTTCAGCAATCTCAGCTGTTAATCTCCTGCTTTTCAGGAACATGATAGGTGTACTTATTTACACTTGCATTGCTACTCATGAATGTATAAGCAACTGTGAAGGGAACAAACATAAAAATAAAAAATGAGACTCGTGGGAACTCTGATTTCTAATGAGAAACACTGCACATCTCTTATAATTTTGGCTCACAGAAGTTAATAGAAAATGAGATCAAAGGCAGCATGTGTTTACCAATGGTAGATCATGCCAGACCAAGCTTCTTTGATGTGCTGAGAGATCTGAATAGGAAATGCAGATCTCATCTATCTGAACTTCAGGAAAACATTTAATGTGCTGTCACTTGGGACCATATCTACTAGATAAATGGTAAAGGAACTCACAAAAGAAATGGAAAAAATGCATGAAGTTTGGAACAAGACAGATGACAAACTGATTCTGTTGAGAAGAAAATTACTACACTGGAAGGAGGTTAATAGTAGAGATTCTTGTGGGTTTGTGGTGGGTTAGTCATCTTCTAACAGCACTTACACTGCTCCTCCCCCCTTCAACCCAGTAAGTTCCTGAGGCATTTTCTTACCAGGTGCCCCAGGGATGCAGAGCAAATAAATGCAGTGCTGCCCTGCACCCTGAGCTGCATTGCCCAGCCAGTGGGAGCTGGTTTTGCAAGGCAGTTCCTTTCCTTCCTCCTGGGCAAATCCTCCCCTGGGCTGCAAGTCTGTGCTCCAGGGAGGGCTTCAGTACACAGCAAGTGCAGGGAAGGGGATATCTCCCACTTCCCTTCTGCATGGACACTTTCAGAAGATTTCTCAGGGCTGCACAAACACCACAAAACCTTCTGGACTCAAGTCCAATTGATAGCATTGCCACGTCATCTTTCAATTCATTAAGAAACCAGCTTCCTGTGCTGGGCAGAACACAGAAAGGGCTTTCATGCCTAATTTAAAATGGTATTTTTATTGATATTGGCATGATGTGACAAAGCAAAAGGCTGCAATATCATTCAGGAGGATCTAGGGAACTTTAGGTCATGGAGTCAAAGCACTGTGATGATCTTTCATCAAACATGTTGTAAGATCCTGCCCCCTGGACCTGCAGTGAGATTCGTGTTACAGACTGCAAGCATCATCTGGAGAGATCATGATCCAGGGATTTATTTTCAAAGAAACAAAGATATCTAGAAAGTATTGTCTGAGCTCCTGAGGCAGGTCCAGCTGAGGGCTACAAAGATGATGAGAGGACTGGAGCACCTGCTGTGTGAGGAAAGGCTGAGAGAGCTGGGCCTGTTCAAGCTTGAGAAGAGACACCTGAGAGGGGATTCCATCAATGTCTGTCAGTCTCTGAAGGGAGGCTGCCAAGAAGAAGGAACCAGGCTCTGCTCAGTGGTGCTGAGCAATGGCACAAGAAGAAACAGGCAGAAAATGACACACAGGAAGTTCCACCTGAGTGTGAAGAAGAAATTCTTTACTGTGCAGGTGACTGAGCACTGGAACAGGTTTCCCAGAGAGGCTGTGCAGTCTCCCTTACTGAAGATATTCAAGAACCATTGGGACACAATCCTGTGCCATGTGTTCTGGGGTGACCCTGCTTGAGCTGGGAGGCTGGACCAGGTGACCCACTGTGGTCCCTTCCAACCTGACCCATTCTGTCATTCTGCACTAATTTTTGCAAAGAGGACAGGACATGTAATGACATTTTCTTGTGAGCCCTTTCTGAAAGGTGGCATAACCCCCTTGTCCCTTACTTTGAAAAAGAAAAGCAAATGAGAACCCCCAGTGCACAGAAGCAGACATGATGAGGGAACTGACAGCTTCTTTTAATGAGAGGAACACTAAAAAGTTTAACTTAATTAGCTTAGCAGAATCAAAGCTGAAAGAAGAAACAATTATTCTCTGTAAAGCTTTTAAGACCAAACCTCAGGAAAGGAAAAGGACTTTTAGCTGACACAGCAAGACATGGAAATAACCTGGCCATGAATATGTTTAGGCTGGAAAATGGTGGAGGGAAATAACTACCAGGAAGCAGGGTTGTCTCCCAGTAAAGGCAAAAAAAAAAGCATATGCAGTTTTTGGACAGCAGCTACTAAGAATATGGAAGGGCCACCTTGAACACCATCATCCTGTAGCAGGAAAAAGAAAACATGAGTAGTCAAAAGGCATTTCTAGTTTGCAGGTGGACATACAGAAGCCAGAGGGATACCAAATTGCATGGCAGTTAAGTGAAACCTCTTCATCTCTCAGTGGGAGAGACTGCTCTCAAAGCAGTACATTAATGCTGGGGTTAAAAGGCCAGTCCTACATCAGAACAAGCAATTCCTTGGCTCTGGGGTTGTAAGTGAAACTGGAATCATATCTGTCTGGCCCTTTTAGACACCTCTGCTCCTGCTCCTAACAGCAAAGAACAAAAGGAAAGGCAAGATGAGCAGCAAGTCCAGAATAAGGAACTTCAGCCAGCATTCACATCCACAGCTGAAGCTGAATTGCAATGGCAGAGGGTTGGTTGTAAACCCTCTGTGCTGGAAAAAAAACACAGGACCTTATAGAAAAACTTAGATATACTTTTGCTATGAATTATTGAAACTCCAGGCAGGAAATGAATGCAATTTGAAGACGGAAAGATCTCTGGACATTACCACAATGAAATCTTGACATGCCTTGCTCTCTGTGCCTGCCAGTCCAGTAGTCAACAGACTTGAAATGTTGTTTTGGGCATGTGTGTGTCTGTGAAGCATCTTCTCCTTAAGAGAGCAATTGGACCACTGCTTATTTGAGCCATCCCCCCTTGGCTGTGGCTGATGACAAGCTGTTGCACTTCTGATTAGTTCCCAAAGTAAAAAACATCACAAGCTTTGTGCAGACCACAAGATGGCACAGATGTAGTAGCTATATAGAACTGCCTAAAGGCAGCCCAGCGTGAACAGATTAGAAATAAAAATTAACATACAGTTTATTATTAATTAGGAGTTGGAGGAGAGTGAGAAATATCCTATTTTGGTGAAAAAACCTCTAATTTCTACTTGAAGGACAGTGGTCTCTGAGCCTATAAACAACAATGCTGCAATCTTTTATTTACAGTAAACAACTGCTTATATATTTAGACTGAAATAACTGAAATCAGAAATTACTTTTGAACAAGGTAATCAGTCTTGTCTGAGATCTAACGGAATCCTGTGATTTTAGATTCTTTTCAGTCAAATGGTGCAATCATTGTGGAGTGGCTTTTTAGTGATCTATTTTTTTTAAGCTAGAAAATTCTTTAATACCAACAAAGCCTGTCTGTCCTACAGACAATTCCATTTGCAACCATTTTCAATTTTTGAATAGCAAAAGAGTTTGAGAACAATCCCTAATTAGATGTTAGATACCCATGACCTTCTGAAAATAGCCTTTTTGTGACACAACCACAAGGCAATGGATGCACTCCATGATACAATAAACTTAATGATATGGATTTATAGGTTTCAGATGCACTGCTCTGAAAGCATGTCACAAGGGACATATAGGTGTCTTGTCTCCAGGATATTTGCTTTTATTATCCCTTAACTACTGAGGATGTTATTTGGGGCAAAGAAAAGCAGACATATATCAAGAACTATGCAGGGGGGAAGAATTTCATTACATCTCTGTTATAGATCTTTTAAACAAAAATTATGTGATTTGTATTATTCATCAGTGAGTTTTGCCATTTGTTTTGCAACTGTTAGTTATCTAGCATAATAGACTGACATTCCATGGTTAAGATTTCTAGAAACATCTCCAATAAAAATATTTACTTTACATGTGCTGCCATGTTTGTCAATAATTGTCACAAATGTCAGGGATTTGGGGAGGTCCCTTAATGGCAGAATAATCAAAATCTAAACATAAAGTCATCTAAATACTGATATATGTCCATCAGAAATATCTAGATCTACTAATTTAATCTATATCCAAAGAGAAGGAAAATAATAACTTCATTATTCAGTTCTGTAGTAAATCAGAATTCCTGATTAGCATTCAAATGAAAAACTGACCTTTCCAAATTTGCTACATTTCATCTAGGCAAACTGTTCTCTGACTTGGACAGTGAGGAGGCTCACAGCAGCCTGTATTTTTTAAAATCAGATCTGAAACTTTAATTAACATTTTTTTATTTGAGTTGACAGCCTTACTTATGTAAGTAACAGGGAAATGCCTGTGACTGTTCTTGCTATGCCTGGGGTAATATTTATAAGGAATATCCTAGTAAGTAAGAATTTAATAATCATGGATACAATTTTCAAAACAGCCTGAGGGATTTGAATACATAATGTTCTTCCTCCTCTAATTCTTCCCATATTTCTGTCATTATCATCCACTGTAGTATTGTACCTGCTTCAGGACTCAATTCTCCAAACACAGAATTCAGGAAACCTGTAATGATGGAGAGGGCTCATTCTTCAGATTGAAATCTTTCTCAGAGAAGGAATCCACACTTAGAGCTCTGTAGGAAAAAAGAAGAAAAGGAAGTGGAAGAGGATAAGGACATGGAAAAAGGAAAAGAAAAAAGAAACTGGAAAAGAAAGAAAGAGAAAGGGAAAGGGAAAAGGAAACAAGGAGAGAATAAATGGTGATTCATTCCTGCAGGTCTCATGGCAACTGAAATGAAAAGAGTCAGCTTCTTATCTCATACTGTTAGATCCTGTACTCACATCAAGTAGCATTGCTCCAGAGCTCAACAGACTGGCACCAAAGAAAACAGTCATTCTTTTTCTTATATTGATGTAACAGCATAGAAACAGATCAAGAAAATGTACAAACTGTTTATTTTTTAAACTGAGGGTAATAAAGACTCTTTAAATTTTCTGAGAGGATACATATCCCATGTAGAAAACTCAGTCTTGCAGTTTCCAATCATTTTGAAGTCTGTACAATTAGTCTCTAAAAGCTAAAAACACCTCTCACAGAAAAACACATACAATGTCCCTGTTGTTTTATTGCATCCTTTGATGATTGTGGTTTGGCTTTTGTAGAGAATACACATCCTAAAATCTTGTTTACAGTTCCCTGTCTGTGTTGCAGGGAGTGACCACATTCTGAAACCACATGTGTACCTGTAGAATGTTGTTTTCCTGCCCCTATCTTTATAGGTAAATGCCCTGAGGAGTCTTCTCTTCTTCAGGCTGAACAGTCAGAGCTCTTTCAGCCCCTCCAGGCCAGCTGGAGGACAGTCACTGAGTGGTGCAGCACAGGGACTGATACTGGGACCAGTACTATGTAACATTTTCATTAATGACAAGGATAACGGGTCAGAGTGCACTCTCAGCAAGTTTGCAGATAATTTGGGGATCCAGGGGCTCCTAGGTGTACCAGGGCTACTAAATTCCTTGTCTAGGACCCTACAGTAAGCTATGGGCAGGAATTTAGCTTAGTTGTGTTTGGGTTGGGCTGGCACTGGGGCGTTGAACCAGCCCCAGCCAGGTTAATGGCAGCATTAGTGCATAGGTTTGCACAAGTCACTTACTGCTATTCTCAGTCTCAAATCCCATCTGTAGGTGGAAATTCTCTGGGAGTATTTTAGGTAGAAGTTCTCCAAAGAAGCACAGTGTTCAGAAGCAAGCTAAAACTTTGACATTCGTTATCAGAAATTATTTCAATTTCTCATGCAGAGTTGCACTTGGATAGAAATTTTTACAGAGCTATGTTCTGTTTGGATTAAGGCTTTTGGTTCTGTCAAGTAACAGAAATTTATTTCAAATGACATCTATTAATTCTTATATTAAATATTGAACTATTAATCATATGAATTATTGTTAAAATCAATAATAAATAAAATCACATCTCTCCCTCCTTTTTTTACATTTTGTTGTATTATTCTCCTTAGCCTAGGACTGAACATGATAACAGCTGGAGAGCAGACAGTGCTTGGCACTGAATTCTATGGCAATATAAAATTGCTAGAGAACTTTTTTAAATAGATGCTGCCATATTTGCTCTTCCTGCAAGAATTCACTTCCCTCCAAAGATCCACTGAATGCAAAACAGTCTCATCTACAGCTGTAGCAATATGATGAAAACATCAGTCAAGAAGGCCTTGAAGAGCCCTTGGCATCCCCTGAGGTGAGAAGTGCCAGGAGATGTTGCAGGAGGCTGTGAGCACTGCCCAGCTGGGGAGAGGGTTTTGCCTGCAGATCCTGAGCTGTGGCTGCAAAAGATGAAATCCCTGCACTGGTATAAGCCAGGAGGTCATTTCAGACAGCAGACTTTCAACAACTGCCAGGGATTTTCAAACTGAAAAGCAAAGAAAAGAGCTGGAATCATCACATGAGGTACTGTTACATGGAGATGTATATCTGAGGATCAGCCTGGGAAATGTAGAGAGAAAATTCATTTCACAAAACCATTGGAATAATACAACTTTTCTTTTAAAAAATTCTCAAATCCAGCCACAGAAATGAGTTTGTGATACTCTTCTTGGATCTTTGATCATTTTTTTGGCTTCATGTAATTAAGTCCCAGTTGAATAGGAAGGATGGTGGCCTACACCTAGAAAAATATTTGGGCACCTAAAGCAGAGCTCAGGCACTGAAGCTGTGCCAAAGTCAAAGCCATGACTCCATGTCACAGGTCCCAGACACTCTCCTAGACTGCTGTACTGCTCTTTACGTGTGTGTATGTGCTCATTTCTGGCCCAGGGGGAGGCACAAGGCCTTTGGCATTTTTCTCAGTGCAGTCACAGTAACAAAAGATGTCATGTGTAGGTTGCATTGGCAGGGGGGCACACAGACATGGAAGAAACTGTAGTTGTTTACACACTTCAACAAGCCTCAAGCCTTTGAATAAATTAACCAGACTCCTAAAAGTACTCTGCAGTCAATGGCTCCTTCTGAGCCCTTACAGACCAGGACCCTCAAGACTGGAATTAACTCTTTGGTGGAGCTTCATCCCTGTCTTCGGCTGTGTGGGAAACTGTTCTTCCAGGTTTGATAAGCAATTAGTGACTAAAGCTTTGCAATACAGATAACACACAAATAATGATCCCTCTTTAAGGGGGAATGGAGCAGGGGTGTATGGACTGCTCAGGACCATTGCCTATAGCTGAGCCTGACAGGTGCTGTGAACTGAACCTCTCTGGGTTTGGATTAAATGTATGTCATGGTTTAGGAATGGTACTTCCAATTCACTGTCCCCTCTGAGACTCTCCAGAACCACCCCCCTGCTCCCTATTCCCCTCTTCCCCTTCCCAGTTCAGTGGGATGGCATTGAGGATTGGAGGCACAAAAGGCAAAGATCACAGGTTAAGGTAAGAACAATTTACTGGAAAAAGAAATGAGATAAGGAAATGAGCAGTTACAGCAACAATACTAACAACAGAGGGAATAAGAAAAGAAATAATTCACATGGGGAAAAAAAAAACTAATAGAAAACACCATGTTTTCTTGATCAGAATGAATCCCTTCTCCTTAGGTGAGTGTCCCTTTCCCCTGCTCCCAGCAACGACATAAGGTGGTTTAGAATAACCTCAGTGCCCTAGCCATGTCCCCTCCCAGCTACTGCAAAAAGTTAATCCTGTCCTGGCCAGAACAAGGACACTATGACATAATTTTAGCTGTAGACTAACAACAGCAGTTTTCTTCTACCTTTTTTTTCTGGGAATGTTGAAAATACAAAGAATGACAGTACAAATTTTTCACTGTATTTTCACTTTTTTTTTTGCTTCTAAGCCTTATGCTTTGATCTTTTCTTTTACTCTTTTTTTAGACCTAATAAGTAAATATCTGCCTTATCCATCCAGTCTCACAGCAGGGTTTTTCTCAACATGAGCCACAGTCTCTGCTGGGTGCCCCTTTACACTCCTTTGTCCCCCTTGGCCAGGGGGTGCAAATCCAGCCTCAGTAAAGCACCCTGCTGCCTCCACAAAGGGCTGATTGTTTTGAGTAATTAACCACTAACATTTCATGTCTCTCACAACGGCTTTACATTACATTTATTTTCCTAGTGGTTTAGGAAAGAGCTCCAATCCATGCAGACTGCATTCAGGCTCACCTGCTGATGTTCAATCCCTGTTGTCTGCACTGCCTGTCTGGTTTTCCTTTCCACCACCAACTGAATATGGGACCAGAGGGAAAGGAGAAGGGCAGGAAATCATGATGAAGATTATAGCCATATCAAACTCTTCTGAGCTAATTAATAACTCTTAACAGCAAAAAAAAAAAAAAAAATTAAAATATACTCTCTGTGAACAAAGGTAAAGCACTCAGCCAATTTTAAAAGTGTTCTCGATGGCTGGAAATCAGTGTGTACCTTTGGCCAGATATTCTGCATAAACACACATAAAAGCAATGACTAACACAATATTATAATTTGAAAGTGCCCATGTGTGAGACACAGAGTGATGGAAAAGAAAGGTGGCCTCTTGCTTCCTCTGCTACTGCTCATATTACAAGGTGTGGCAACAAACACACTAAATCTGAATTTTCTGTTTTTACTTTATGACCAAAAAAAGTTATGAGGAAGCTACTACAGGGACAGCATTTGAGGCAAAACCAGAGGATGGTTTGGGGCTGGCCTGCAGAGTATCAGACAAGATGCTCAAAGCATGCCAAAACACCAGGTTTTGAAAGCTGAAAGCTTTTGAGACACTTTATAATGCTAACTCAGTCCTTTGGGTATGTGCCAGTCAGCTTCTGCAGTGAAAAAAACCCCAAACCATAAAGCAAACCTTAGCCAAGTGCAAATAGTGCTGTTCCTCTGCTGGGAAGGTTGTATTTTGACATAAGCATTACACAGTGTTTCTCCTGTTGGTTGGAGCCCACACACATGGAGTGTGGAATCGTGGAGTGGTTTATTGCCTCGACTGGACACTTGGACAGCTTGGATTTCCTCGCCAAAAAGGAAGTTTTGCCGTGTATCTGTCTCAGCATCAATGGCTCTTGTTGCACATCACAGTCCACTGCACAGTAAGTGGAAGGTAGCTCTTGCTGCCAGCTTTCATTTGTTTGTTTTTCCTGGACTGAAGGGCAAAATCATTACACACTGGGTGACCACTTCATTTCACATGAGCAAAGCTGCTGGTAAAGCAGGTGGTTCCTAAATAAAAGTTTAATGATTTGACATACAGCATGAAAAAAGCAGGCTCTTTTAGGTTTTATCCTCAGACACACACAGAACAACTTTTATTTCTTGTAAGGGATGGTGAGCAGCACAGGTCTGTGGCTGCAGAGGGGAGCATGTCACTGAGTGCTGACCTTTGCTAACCTCACCTGGGCGGTCACAAAGCCATCATCCTCCCAGGAAGGCAGTGCCTGT
This sequence comes from Notiomystis cincta, assembly GCA_013398075.1. Taxonomy (NCBI): domain Eukaryota; kingdom Metazoa; phylum Chordata; class Aves; order Passeriformes; family Notiomystidae; genus Notiomystis; species Notiomystis cincta. Next base: position 17,092 of record VZRX01010004.1, read on the forward strand.
ACATCACAGGAACCACACAGCTGCATTCCCCTCTCCTCACATCTTCTTGCTCAGAGGGACATCACTGAATGAATATGAAAACTAGTAAAATTCAGAGCTCTGGTTCTGCTTGTGGTGTTAAAATTTAGATATTACTTCAGGTAATTTTAAAGCAGTATAAAAACTGTCATCAGCAAGTTTCACATATACTCTACTCACAACTTCCTCATATAGTAATAGAGACATTTTTTATTCTTATCTTTTAATGTCTACCCTAAAAATATCAAGATGGCACAATTTTTTTTCTTACAGTTTTGAAGGAAGATTTCCCTAGACTAACAAAATATTCTTCTTGAATGTTAAAGCTAATCAAAAAGGAAAGATACTGGTTCTTCATCAAAGGTCTTTTTATTCCAAGATAGAAATCAGTCAAAAAAGTTAAATATGTAAATTATTAATGTTGCTGTTATAAAAGGTAATAAAACCAAGTACCTCTATAGTCTAAAGAAATTTGATCTTATTTCCACTCACCCTCCTGCATCTCGAGACAACCTTTGGAAATTTTTCTTCTTTCCTCTCTCTGGAAAAAAATGTATTTCCATACTTCCATCATAAAAATCAGATTAAATAAAAGCCTGTCAGTATTATTAAAAAGCAAAAATAGCCTGAGATGATCTTTCCATCTCTTTTTCAAGCCATCTTTATGAATTGAGATAAAAATTGCACACCCTGTGAAATGCCTTGTCTTTCCAATTGGACAGTTCTCTCTCCCCTCTCTCAGGTTTTCCTTGGAAATGTGGAAAGGGAGGAGAAAGAATCAGGACCTCCCAAGTCACACCACGGCTGAGGTTTTTCATCCATGAAGGTGTTCTAAAATAAAAACTTCACTCTAGTATTTGTTAAGAAGCACAGCATCATATACAGTCACCCATAAATGCAGTATATAATATGTAACACAACTGTAATAGACGATGTATAATTGCAATGCCTTCTGCTTGCGGTGTGTGCTGGGAGCACAAAGTCAAAGCCCGTGTCTGAAATGACACAGAGGGGGCTCCCTTCAGCAGTGCTTTGCTTGTCCCTCGCCCCGGGACCCTGTGCACGCATCCGCCGAGCCTGCCCCTCCCCTGCCTCTGCCCCTGCCCCTCCCTGCTCC